>JABXJD010000146.1:400000-602500 GCA_013375575.1 Percina caprodes | reverse complement strand
TGGTTATACTGGTCATGGAAAATAACTTACAGTCAGTCATATGAAAAATATTGGTTGGTTATAAAGGCAGTCCTTATGGAAAACATTGGTTGGTTATATAGGCAGTCATATCGAAGATATGGGTTGGTTATATAGGCAGTCATTTAGAAGATATTGGTTGGTTATATAGGCAGTCACATAGAAGATATGGGTTGGTTATATAGGCAGTCATATAGAAGATATAGGTTGGTTATATAGGCAGTCATATAAAAGATATTGGTTGGTTATGTAGGCAGTCATATAAAAGATATTGGTTGGTTATATAGGCAGTCATATAAAAGATATTGGTTGTTATGTAGGCAGTCATATAAAAGATACTGGTTGGTTATATAGGCAGTCATATAAAAGATATTGGTTGGTTATATAGGAAGTCATATAAAAGATATTGGTTGGTTATGTAGGCAGTCATATAAAAGATATTGGTTGGTTATATAGGCAGTCATATAAAAGATATTGGTTGGTTATATAGGCAGTCATATAGAAGATATTGGTTGTTATGTAGGCAGTCATATAAAAGATATTGGTTGGTTATGTAGGCAGTCATATAAAAGATATTGGTTGGTTATATAGGCAGTCATATAGAAGATATTGGTTGGTTATATAGGCAGTCATATAAAAGATATTGGTTGGTTATATAGGCAGTCATATAGAAGATATTGGTTGTTATGTAGGCAGTCATATAAAAGATATTGGTTGGTTATGTAGGCAGTCATATAAAAGATATTGGTTGGTTATGTAGGCAGTCATATAAAAGATATTGGTTGGTTATATAGGCAGTCACATAGAAGATATAGGTTGGTTATATAGGCAGTCATATAGAAGATATTGGTTGGTTATGTAGGCAGTCATATAAAAGATATTGGTTGTTATGTAGGCAGTCATATAAAAGATATTGGTTGTTATGTAGGCAGTCCTTATGGAAAATATTGGTTGGTTAAAAAAAGTAATTTCAGGGCTGTTTTAATGGTGCACTATGAGTTCTTGTATGATCATTTCTGTTGACGTTCCAAGTTAATTTCAAACAAAACAGAGCTTTCAACAGCTTCATCCCCCACGTCATAAGACTGCTGAACTCCCAATAATCCCCCCCTCCCAAACATATAACACTAGTCACTTTACATGGACACTGTGAACCCTATTTGCACTAAGTACTTTAAATTTATGTCGTTCATTTCACTGTTTTCACTGCAATACATCCTGCTGCTACTGATATTTGCACTAGTCATAATCATCTTATAATAATTTTTAATTTTATATTGCAGATACTTTAAATTGCACATACTTACATACATACTGTTTCTCTTTTACTTGTCTTTTGTTTCTTTTCTTTGTTTGGATCCTTGCAACGAAATCTCGCTCAACTGTATATTGTGAATGTGCAGTTGAATGACAATAAAGTCTGTCTAAGTCTAAGTCTAACAACAGAAAATAATAACGTGGAACTGAATAATCTTGTTTTTGGTAATAAACTAGGCAGTGTAGTGTGTAGAAAAAGAAAAGAGAATGTCTATCTGTGCTCTGTTAAGATAAATAGAGGAAAGCAGCCAGGGATGGAGCAGAGAGCAGGCACAGATTTCCAAAATAGTCCCTGTAGATGCGGCTATTTATGTGGAGAAATGAACCATTGCTGTATCTAATTTGTGGCAAATTGATCCTGGAGACCGTCATTGAGCCTCCTGCTCATGTGTTTAGACTCTGATTTATACTTTTTCATAGGCGGACTAGAGCTGGGAGGACAAATGTGTCAGCTCAGTGCCTCTCTGAGGCCCCTGTCACAGAAGAGCTATGATGGTGAAGAAGCCAGCCGACCCGAGAAAGGATTCGCTCACGTTTTGACAAGAGGAAGCTCCGCAGGCGGCCATCACAGAGGAAGCCAAAGTGCAAAAAGTACTGTTAATAGGAAATTTGTTGGTTGATACATATAAAACACAGGAGGAAAAACAGTATGATAATTTATGTCATAGTCTTTTCTAAAATGTATGTTTAAGCGGGGGAGTGGAGTTGAATGTCCCGGGGAAAACACAACACTTTCACCCAGAACAGGTGTGTTGGTGTCACAGGAGTACTACTTAACGGCACCAGTGTTTTAATCCAAACCTCTAAACTATCTATCTAGTTGTATTGGTGCCTAAACTTATTCCGAAAATTTCAGTGCAATCCTCAATTTAGTGTAAATTATTTGGACAAACAATTAGAATGAAAGCTCAATCAATTGCAAATCATATTGCTGTGGTTTGTTGGCATCTTTATCTATAGCTGCAGCAGTACGGCCACCATTTGTCTCAACTTAACGGTAATGGCCACTGAAAGGACCGTCATCTCACTTTGCCCAGCACCTTTTGTCGGCTAAACTCAACTGCATCTGTCTCTGATACAATCGGCACCTCACCTGATCCTACCCGAGCAAGTTGTGTCTGAGCCCGGCCCAACCCATTAACAGTAATTATAAACCCATATGATCAAACATAATCAAAGCCGTGGATTATCTAATTAATAGGCTACTGTCCTTCGCCGCGGTCTGCATGCCGATGCACTGGCCGCACTACCCGAGGCTACAGGAGAAGCTGGAGATGCATAGCTTTTTCCCCACCCAATTAGGATAATAAAGTAATGATTGAAAAAACATAAATGCTTGAACAAGGCTTGGGGCGAGGATAGTGGCGGAAAATATTGGGTCAAGTTCGGGCTCGGGCAGAGAATCTAAACTCTTTTCACGGCTAAATTTAACTGTAATGATCGCTAAATTTAACTGTCATATGACAAGTTGGCAGTCGGCGTAACTTCTTAAGATAACCCCTGACCCCACCAACTGCAGAAGGGCTGCGGATCGTGTCCACTGCGGGTCGGCTCCGTGTTCCACCGTCCTTCAATTTCCACCAGGTCCGGATTTGTTGTTGAACGGCTGCGGCCATGACTGTCAGCTGAAGTCACGAGATCTCACAAATTCACGTATGATCGTGCAATATAACAGGATGTAGTTTCTATTAACAGAACCAAAAAACCTCTGAGCTATTGACTTCAGGCCTGATCCACAGCTGTTCCGCAATTACACACAAATTATTGTGCATACGTTTTCATAAGATATTACACAAACCCGTTCATGAGAATGCGTTGCGCATCTTGTTAGCAATTCTGACTTGTTACTAAATCTTCCCTCAGATGTACAAGTCAACTCATTTTGCAGTTTCTGATTGTTGGGAGGAATGTGATCTTGCTTTTGAAGTTGTTAGGGATAAAGATCATCTACCTGGCTATACTGCTCATAATGTGTGCGCACAATACATTTGTACACTTTGACTTGATACAGAGTAGGCAATATATGAACAGACAGGTGACAAATAAAGGAATAAAACTGACGGAGGAAATGATAATAACACAGAAGCTTCCATGCCGAGCAGGAGGGGTCACTGAATGGGTTGATGAGTAGGAAAATGATGTGAATCACAATTCTGTGGCCTTCACAATCACCAGATCTCTGCACAGTATCTGCCCAGAATATCTTTGTATGATAATGTTGCAGCTCTCCACCGCAATCATCAACACAGAATGAGGACTCTTCTTTTGGAAGCATTGTGTTTAGCAGAGGATATCTGATGGTTATGTTGGGTGTAGAGGAGGGTGGGTTCAGACAACATGGTCTCACGGCAGTTTGTGAAATGATCACGTGATTTAATCTGTTTGATTGTGTACACAAACGCGTTTATCTCGTTTTTGTTCGTGATGCTAAGCACTTTTTTTTTCTGTGATGTTTAGCACGTTTTTTTTTTAGTACCAACAACTGCATAGCTGTATACAACGGGATTTAGGAAAAGAAAAAAGCAATGGTTGAGTTTAGGAAAACAACAAAGGGACGGTTGGGTTTAGGAAAACAATAATGGGATGGTTGGGTTTAGTAAAAGAAGAAAGTGACGGTTGGGTTTAGTAAAAGAAGAAAGTGACAGTTGGGTTTAGGAAAAGAAGAAAGTGACAGTTGGGGTTAGGAAAACAATAGTAAAAGAAGAAAGTGACAGTTGGGTTTAGGAATACAATAACGGGATGGTTGGGTTTAGTAAAAGAAGAAAGTGACAGTTGGGTTTAGGAAAACAATAACGGGATGGTTGGGTTTAGTAAATGAAGAAAGTGACAGTTGGATTTAGGAAAACAATAATGACACGGCTGGGTTTAAGAAAAAATAACAGGACGGTTGGGTTTAGTAAAAGAAAAAGCGACGGTTGGGTTAAGGAAATGTGACCCTGATAGGTTAGTAAAAGTATTTAACTATTTTCAGGGAGCTTTAATGGCAAGGGCAGCATGACGTGGACATTAGTATGCAGGAAGAACACATGGAATAGAAGTGGACATTAGTATGCAGGAAGAACACATGGAATGCGTAAAACTATTAGAAGTGTCTCACAAATAAAGAGTTGTTTTGAAGTCTCACATAAATAAATCAACTGACAGGTGCAGGACAAGATGAATATAAATATGTATATACTATATATATATATATATTACCTGTACTATATATATATATATATATATATATATATATATATATATATATATATATATATATATATATATATATATATATATACTGCGTATATATTCTGATGTTCATTGGTTACTCAGCTCTCCTTGTCATGTAATTTGTTCTGTGTTTGAATAAAACTGCAAATGATCTGAAATATTTGGACTTCTGGTCATCTTTGAAGTCTCCATTATCATTTCCTGATGTTGTTGTGGTCCTGCTACACGTCCTGCAATGCCCTGCTACATCCTGCTACGTCCTGCTGTGCCTTGTAAGGCCGCACAATGAACTACTACAAAGAACTACTACAAAGTACTATTTCTTGTGACTGTTATTGCCACTCTTCATTCAACCCCAAATCAAAAGCGGCCATGAGACTGGGTTGGTTCAGAAAGGTATTTTTTTCAAAAGTTTTTCAAAATTCACATTAAGACAAAACATGTAGAGTTTATCCAATAATACAAGAAGACACAACACTCTTAATAAATATATTTATAATTAATAAATATCCATTGTCTGTTCAGAACCCCACTGATTGTCACGCTTAAAACAAAAAGAAAAGCAATGGAAACACGGCATGAGAAAATTCATTTTTCTGCAAAGCTAGGAGCTCTGCTTGCATACATGTGTGTCAACACATCTTCAGTCAGTGACTAAAACATCAGTAGTGTAATATGAAAAAGAGAGGATGAAAAAGAATGCTGAATTCAAGTTAAATGTTAAATGGATGCCTTTGTTAGACCTGGAAAGTTCCACACATGTATGAATAAGTAGTAAATAAAAACACCCATAACTACAACTACTACTGACAACACAACATCGATACCATAACTGTTGGTGCTATCACTATTAATGCTGGTTTTATCAATATGTTAATAACCTATGTGAAGATATGTGAATTATTTATGGCTAAATGAAAGTTCAGCGTTCCTGTCAGTGAACTGACATTGCATTATTACCATCTAGTGGTAGAAATGAATCAATGCAGGTGTCTTCAGAGCGTATTACACACCAGCCAGCTGATTATAGTATTGTAATCTAATGTCAGCGGAAATATATATACATTTTCATTGGTGTAAAGGAAGTGTATCTACTATCTACTTCCACTTAAGTAAAGTGTCCAGGTACTTTTACTTTACACTACTCCAGTCATTCTTTATTTGTTATATCTGAACCCCATATATGAACTTCCATTATTTGTTTTATTATTTTTTCTCCCAGAATTGTTTTTACATTTGTCATTTAATGAGCATTGTTGGTGCATGAGCCTTAAGATTTAACATTTCTAAAGACTACTTCTGTTGTTGTTTTTTATGCACATGGCAAATAAAGAAAGTCTATTTTTCCCTTCCCTTTTTTAAGAATAAATATGCCAGTGCAGTGAGAATATTCCTACACTTTTTTTAAGCAAATCAACTGGTTTCAATCATTTTCTGAAATTAAGTTTATTGTTTAAATTATTTTTTAGAATTAGGCTGCAGTGACTTGCCTTATTATCTCATGTTTCACAAACACTCTAGAAAACTAACAACACATTCTCACTGCTTTAAAACTCAATTATAGAGATGCCTGGATTAGATTTGTTTACCAGTAATATCAAAAAAGATATAAATATTACAATTATATACATTATATTATTATTATATTATAACACTGATGTGCTACTTACATGCTAATGATGAATAATAATATCCTTTAGTTAGATCACACTTTAAAACAAAAGTATGTTTACAAAGTGCTTCAAAATATTACACTGTGAAATTACAAAATAGAATAAATAAAGTTATAAACGGACTAAAAATCTATAAAAATAAGACTAAGGAATATAATGGAAATGAAAATATAAATAAAATAAATAAAAAACTAATTAAAAGTCAGTTCAAAAGAAAGGAATATTTAAATGCATCAGCAATAACAATCATATAACACAATGAAAAATAATATAGCCTATATATGCGTTATCTCAGTTCAGAGACAGACAGACAGAGAAAAGAGATACATTGAGAGAGAGAGAGAGAGAGAGAGCTAGACAGACAGATAAATAGACACACAGATAGATAGATAGATAGATAGATAGATAGATAGATAGATAGATAGATAGATAGATAGATAGATAGATAGATAGATAGATAGATAGATAGATAGATAGATAGATAGATAGATAGAGCAGCTCTCATGAAAAAGGGGAGGAGTTTCCTGCGCAGTTTGAAGAGTGGGACAGCAGTAGAGTAGTTATGATGGCGCTGGAGTCAGCATCTCTGTTCTTGTACAACTTCTAGATGAAAACTGGACCTGTGCCGAGTGATAAGTGACCCTCATCAACAACCTTCTTCTAAAGTCATGCGCCATATTATGTTTCTGTTATCGGCGCTGATTTTATGCCAGAATGGGAAAGCGACTGGAGAGTTGAGTGCGAGCGGACAACCCGTGCATATCAATGACGGAAACTATGCCAAGCGGGATCACATTGAACAACAGGAGCCTTCTCAGCACCGACAACAAGTGCTCGGTCCCCCGGCAGGTGGGTGTGGGCTTCATTGTATCCAGCCCTGTATCACAGGGCGGGTGCAACTGTAGAAACCTGTCAGAGTTAGCTAGCATAAGTGTGCTTTAACCTACACCTGTGACCCCTTGTGTTGTCTTTCAGTCGACCCTACACCCATTTTTGGACCCATTTTAGGTGCTTTTGTTTTGACGTTTTTGTCGCTTTTTGACATTGTTTCGACGTTTTTTCTGCCTTTTTTTTACCAACGTTGCCAGTAGGCTATCATAGGGGAGGTTCAACTTTAGAAAACCTGTCAGAGTTAGCTAGCATAATTGCTTTAGACTACACCTGTGACCCCTTGTGTTGTCTTTCAGTTGACCCTGCCTACACACATTTTTGGACCGATTTTTAGGTGGTTTTGTTGCTTTTCTTTTAACGTTTTTGTCGCTTTTTTGACATTGTTTCGACGTTTTTTTTCTGCCTTTTTTTTACACCAACGTTGCTAGTAGGCTATATTACCCCTATTACCAATTAACTACCACTAGCTAGTTGTACACTTGTCTTGGAATTCAAGGTCCAATAAGACCTCATAAACCTTATTTCTATGAAATTATAGTCTACCTTATTTTAAAGTAGAGTTAGAGTTAGCTATTGGCCTACTTCAAAGTCAGAGGAACATATTTTGAATGGTATTCAGACACCGAGGGTAAACAACTTTGAAAAACTGGTCACAACATATAATAAAAATAAACTACATTGTAGCTGAAAAATAAGGATTATCTATTCTAACAACCATCATATTACAGGTCTTTTCTAATAGATTATGTGCTTAGATGTCGTCATTTAGTCGGCCCAGATATCTGTATAAGGATTTGCTCACAAATCTTCTGATCTGAGAGATGTGGGAGCTTGCTGCTGTCACCATGACTAACGGTTTGTCCATCTGTCCCTTTCTACTGCATTCCCAGCAACAAAGCACTGATTAATCAGTATACTCAAATTATTATATCAATATTCACATTTTAAAGTGACTTCAGAGATGGCCAAAATGTTTAGAAAAGCAACAAAAAAAGATGTCAATATGATTTGTCCATTACGAAAAGAGTAATGGTATGTTTGTATGCCCAAAAAGCAGCACTGTTTCCTAAAGCCCAAGATAAAAAATGTTTTATTTTGTCCACAACTCAAAGATATTCAGTTTACTGCCACAGGGGAGTGAAGAAACTAGAAAATATTCACATTTAATAAGATGGAATCAGTATTTTTACTTTTCTCCCATGAAAAAAGACTCAAACCAATTATTTGATTATCAAAATAGTTGACAATTACTTTAAGAGTTGATTAATCTTTGCAGCTCTTAAATATAGCATAACAATATACCCACTCTGTATTATTTTTCCATCCAAATCGTGTATTTACATAACAGATGACTCAGCTTTCAACTTAAATTTGCGTCCTATTGTGGTTATTTTGAAGAGAAAGGATGCCCCCCCCCTCTCTAGAGTCCCACTCTCACAGATGCATGCACTTGTCATGACAATGTTCTTGTTCCCAGCAGAGCGGTGGAGAGCAGCTGAAAGAAGGATTTGTGACCCTTTTCATCAACTGATTCATGAGTAATTCATGCTGCTGTAGGAGTAGGCTATATTACCATCCGTCATCACATGAAGCTCAAGTCTGTGTTGTTGATTGAAACACTTGGAAATGCACCCTTCATGCTGTTGTTCCTTGTACCCTCCACAACCCCCCCTCCTCACAGGCATGTGTTGTGTCCTGCCAAACCTTCTCCTCTTAGCCTCCTGTCTGCACAGAGCCAGCTCTCATGAATTGCTGCCCACTCATACTGAATAAATAGAAGAAAATGTAGAAAAACAAATGTATGAAATCCTTCTGGAACCCGATGGTCAATTCTCGGGTTTGAATGATATCTTACGAAAACATATGCACAACAATCCACTTTATATCATTACGGGGCTGGACAATGCGAGGAAAATATGCGATTATGTTGAATATCGTGATAACAAAATTACTTGCGATGAACAGATATTAAAGTGTCCTGGCCAGACAAACAGGTGCAGGGTGCAGAATTCAATTAAGTGTAGAAAAAAGAAAATCCAAGGCACTCTTCTTCAAAATTATTTAAATAGCCATAAAAATAATATTTTAATGGTTATTTCATAATAGGTAATTTAAAAAACATAGGGAGAAGCAACCCACGCATAGTGGCACAGACAGTCTTCTTCAGGGTGTCATATTAAAGTGTATTCAGTTCTGCCTTTACAAGCCTGCCTTGTTTAATTTAAAACAAATAAAAAGGAAATAATTTCCAACATTCAATTGAAAAAGTAAATTATGAATTGACTATAAAAGGCACCACTTATATCCAATGCAAAAAAATGACTAACATTTTAAGGTGCAGTTTTCCGCTCATATTTTATTTCAACTAACACAACAATCTATTAGGATATGTTGCAGCCTTCTGCGCTGTGTATATTGATATTCCATGGCGATTAAAAACAATTTTTCGTGCAGCCATATAGCCTATGAAATTAGGCGAGTGCCGGCAGGTCTCGTGATGACCGGTCACATGACAGTTAAGTGTAGGGGCCTGCGCAGTTCAATGTAGCAAAAAAAAAAAAAGAGAGAATTGGGAGCCAGCTTCATAGCACCATAAGGTGCCGGCTGTTTCAGAGGCCATTGCCAGTTGAGTTTAGCTGACAAAAGGTGAATTTGAGCCGGGTACAGAGCACCGTGAGATGAAGGTCCATTCAGGAGCCGTGGCAGTCGAGTTTAGCCGACATGAAGGTGACCATCATGCGGCAACGACAGTTAAGTTTAGGCACCACAACAACTAGTTAAGATTAGAAAAAAATATTGTGGTTTGGATTAAAACACTCCTGACACAAACATGCGTTTCCTGGGTGAAAGTCTTGTGTTTTCCTCGGGGCCGCAAACTTGAAAGAACAGGTTTTTAATGACCCACCCATCCACCACGTCCTCCTCCCACGGTGGTCCAGAGTGGTCTGATACTGCTGCAGTCAATGTGGTGCATACAGTAATACGTGGAATACATACAAATTACAGTGCTTTACTTTTTGTAACTATATGTACGAATGGTTCATGAGAACAGCCTTATTCTGCCTTACTGAGATTAACATCTTCATTGTTGTCCCTTCATAATGGGCAAAAGAACAGACTTAAAGATTTAATCATTAACCTGCAGTGGAGGATTGTGATTATTTAACAATATTTTTTGAGGTTGTTTGGCTATTAAGTCTTCGTGTCAACCCTTCACCTAGCTGCATCCTAAGCATCTTTTGTCACAATTTGATATTGCTGACTCGTGATTGAGGCCGATTTGGCCCCCATATCAAAGAGTGCACTTGTGTTTTTTCAGAGGAATGTATGGCCTAATTCCAACACAAGCACACAAACAGGCATGTTTGTGAGGGAGGATGGGGGTCAGCTGAGATAAATCCATGTTGGACCATCTGTTTGTGCTGACTGGTGGTCTCACGGAACTGACCAGTCAACATATTTGTGCTCATCCCTGACTACATCTTGGTTTTGATCATAATCTGCAGTTCAAAGTAAAACAATCTAACGCTGAAATTGATATCTCAGCCAAAAGCAAATTAACACACATTCCGTTTTCCATAATTATAGCTTGCCAATCTAATATTTACTGCCTTCATTTCTGGGGCACGTAGCTTTGTCATTTAATTTTTGACCAGTGGAAATATCTTCCTCGAGCTATGATCTTTTAAAATGTCTTTTAAAAAGGTTCATACATTGATGAAGGAAGGGTCTGAAAACAGCATGCTGAACACCAGTGCTATCATGTGCCCGATAATAACAGTATTCAAACCAAATCACACACAGCGTGGGATCTATTTGTTATCTCAGACAGCCCATTTCAGTCCACTTCATAAACCTCTTTGTGGCGGGCTTCACTTCGCCAAATGGGAAGATTATAGTAATCTGGCACAGAACACCTCCATTTCAGATTTAGTGACCCCCTTCTGTTTGGCTTGGCCACTAAGGCAGAACACACATTAAGCAGAGGCTGCCTCTCCTAAAACAAGCGGCCTCTTGTCCATTTGCACTGGTGGATGTTTCCCCTAGATGATGCTCACACTGCCAAATGTAGTGTTTCATATTGTGCCTGGAAATGCAGCCCCTCCTGGCAGCTCCTGCTTCCGATCAAAGGGACTTGTTAGGGGCAATGAAATGGGATGATCTGGTTATCTGGTTTAGGCACTTGCTGAAATATTGTGAAAGCTGGTAGCATAAGGCATGGCTACAAGAGTTTTCAATAAAGCTCTGGCAGATCTTTTAGCAGCAGGATTATTAGCAATCAGACGAGTAACAAATTCAACCACTGCTTCCATCAGCTTGGAATTGTCACCATTAGAGAAAGATGCTTGTGACATGACCAGTGAGATTGCTATAAAATATTTTCTATATACTTTTTATGGCCTCTTAGCACAAAGTGACTATGATATAATGTAGCTGTGGAGGGTTGATGATGAGCTGCTGCTGAGATTTATTCACTTTCCAACCCAGACTGCATAGGAACAGGACACTTACTACTACAGTAGAGAATATTTATAGCAGGGCAGTAGGAGAAGGAAGATACCTTGGTGCTAGCAGAGTTCTGCAGTGCTACACTGTATTCTTGGTACTGTAGAGTTTCTTTGAAGCATTGTTCAGTGCCTTCAGGGCATGTTTTCTAACTGGCCTGTGCAATCATTAATCATCAAGTGGCCAAAGTGGACGTGCCAAAAACTGCAGTTCATTGTGTGGCCACTTGAGGCTGGCTCCAAAATGGAGTCAATCCCCTGTAGTCTATATCGACAACGTTTCATTTACAGGATTGCTCTGGTGCCGCTGATGGTTCCACCGGATGTCCCTCATTTCGGCATTTCACTTTTTTCTTTCTTGGTGTTGGTATTCTAAACTTGTTGATTTATGAGGACTATGGTTTTTCTCCTATATAAGATTAGAAATGTGAAGAGTCTTTGACCCCATTGTGACCTCATCATTTTAGGGGGTTAGTGATGCCAGTACTATTTCCATACTGTATTCCAAAAAGTCTGTGTTTAGGTAAAGTAGCTGTTGTCCACAGCGAGATGTTTACACATTCATACACCCCAATGGCTGCAGGTGTTCAGAATGATAAACTTGACTTTGAAATGATTTTGGCCAGTTGGGGGCAGCAGAATACCGTAAATTGTAAACACAAGTTAGATATAATTAAGTTGCCTATTAACAGTTCACCGTTAGCATTCATTTGTAGTTGTGTCAACCAGACAAATATAAATCCAGTATAGACTCTCCTTTAAGCTCACAAAGTATGGAGGGAAACATTTGTCTCTTAAGCTGCTAAAGGCTCCTCAATGCCAGCTAAATTTGTCTGCTGCGGTTCTTGATACATGCGGGGAGTTAGGTTAAACCAAACACAAAAACTGAAACAATTGGTTAAAGAGGCCAAAACACCAAAACTGCAGAGCTGGTTCTAATTATCTGTAGGTTTGTCACTTTAAATTTAAAAGTACTTATTAGCTTAGCTTTAATATATTGTGTGTGTGTGTGTGTGTGTGTGTGTGTGTGTGTGTGTGTGTCTCATGCATTGATCCTTGGTGGGATAATTCCTTATATACAGTATGGTCCTCATTTATTCAAATGGACAACTAGAGATGTGTCACTGAGCATTCCTTCATTGTTAGGCAACACTATACCCCTGAGAAATAAAGTCTTGTTGGGTGTCGGGGCACATTGTGCAAGTGGCCAATTGGGTTGGCACATTATCATTAGGCCATACATGGGATTAATAGCTACCTAAAAATGTGTAATGATTAGAGCTATGTCTTGAGAATTATTGGAAATATGCACTGTACTTAGCTGTCTGCATGCTGTAGCATAATTTTGTCTCAGTGTCACACTTTGCAGAAATAATTGGGCAATTATACCAGTTTAATTTATGTCCACCTGTGTAGAATCTGCTGGGATTAATTCATTGATATCCTCCAGGGATTCTGCAAATTACTTTACCGTTGTGTTGTCAATAAGGTGCCTTCTAGGTTAATTGGAAATGCAGCCAACTCCATTTTGTTAAAGCATATGGTTGTACTGCATACAAGAAGGGTGGACAAAATAACAGGAACACCTTACAAATACTCAAAATGCAGTCTAAAATGCAAGAAGTACTACTTTTACCTTTTTTCTGAGACTGTAATTTGTGGCGTTTTAGTGGATTGCATTATTTTGTAAATTGTCTTATTGTTGGCCCTCCCTGATAGTGTGAACCTGAACTTGTATGAATGCTCATGCTCAACTCTAAACCCACCCTCCCACCCATCTTTGTTTTAACCCAATCCTTATCCCCCCCCCCCAGATTCGGTTTTTAACCTAAAGGTCCAAGTCAACAATGTGCTGAGTCGTCAGTACCTTAGCCAAGCGGTGGTGGAGGTCTACATCAACTACACCAGGACTGAAACAGCTCTTACTGGGGAGGACGGCAGTGTGTTACTTCATGTACCTTACCAAACTCGGATGGCAATAACAATTGTGGCCAGCAAGGATGGCTACATTTGTACTCTACTGCCTTATAAAACCAACAGAACGCCAAGTAAGTGGGCCTCATTCACCAATCGTTCCAAATTTGTTCTTAAACCCCACTTATGCAGTGTTCACGTAGATTCTGGTTTAACAGAATCTTCATGTTGTTTCAGAACATTGGATTCACCAATGTTTTCTCATTTGGACACTAAAGCATACGCTTACTCACAAATGAGAGCTGACATGTTTGCCCAAAATAAGGAGTCATACTGTTTTCATCCGTTCTATATTAAAATATTATTTCTTTATAATTTTGTAACTAACTTTCATTATTTCACACATCATTATATTACTTATACGTAGTGACTACCTTACCTATATGCCTAAAATTAGTGGGGATTTATATTTTCTGATATTTTGGACATTTGAATTTTTGAAAAAACTTTTAAAAATTAACAATAATTTGGAGGCCCACCTGCAGTGACTCTGAGGACTCTCTATGACCCCCTTTTGAAAATCCCTGCCATAGACTGTTAATGATCCATGGTAATTGCATTTCATGCATTGGTATTATTGCTGCTTAGTATCCACTGCTGATGCTACTAAATATGATGTCTTGTTTTTCTCTAAGTGTGCACACGGCCCTGCCATCTCATGCCGTTTAATGGGAATTAACCTGGTGTTTACCTATGCTAAATTGGAGCGACGGGCTCAAGCTTTCAATTTACAAAGACATTGGGAGTCATCATTTTAACAACATTTTTGCAAACAATTCTGCTGTTTGAGAACATGTCACGAGTCAGACGTAGACTTTTCTTAGGAATTTTCTTAAGAACACATTTAAGAAAAAACTTAGATGATTGATATTGAAGATATTGGTGAATGAGTCCCAATGTCTGTATGTGCATAATGTGCTAAATTGTTTAGCTGAATCGCCCCAGATAATGAGCTTCATACAGTGTCATTATTATCATAATCAGCTCTCACAGTCATAGAAATATCAGTGAGGACTTTTCTTTGTGTTTAGTGTGCCTGCAGGTTATGATAGTTTCTGTCTCTTTTTTGTCAGTTGAGGATATTTGCTGTTCCATGCCTCTGCTTGTTGAGGGTGAACTCAGCCAATTACATAATTTTGCCATCTGAAAAAGCATTGTACTGTATGACTACAATTTCTATTAGCTGTGTGCTTGTGTTTGTTTGATACACAAATCTGTCAATGGATCTGCACATTCACAATTTGCACCCAAGGATAGATAGCAGTAGGGATGTAACGATGAAGAGATTTATTTTTATTTAAATTTTGTTGTTATTATAAATATAAATGTTATTCATTTTTCATTACATTTTTGTTATTTAAAAGGTGCGCTGCAACAGAAAACAGTTTTTACTTTCTTTGAAATATGTTAGGTCCATATGTGTGTGTGTTATGTTGTAAATGTGAAGATGAACTGCTGCCTCCTCTGTCAGCTCTAGAGCTGAAAAGAAATAAGAGGAGAAATCAGGCCAATTACAACAGCTGGTCAGTCTGACGTCATGTTGCCTGAGCTCATTACTATTCATAAGCTGAGTAAAGGATGCTGATAGCCAGGCTCTCATTGGCCAGCTGTTAGCCAATCACAGTCAAGCAGCTTAGCTCGTTGAATATTAATGAGAACTGGCACAAATGGAGCTGAGTCTTCCTGCAGGTTTTCTATACCACGCTAGAATGGCTTGAAACAAGGTAACCACAACATTTTTTCCACCAAAGAGTCCATGGTAGAACTTCAGACATTACCACAACGTAATGGAGTACATGTGGCGGGGCACCTTTAAGATAAATTCAATTTCAGTTGCACTTTTTGGTAAGAGGATACATCTGTTGTTTTGCAGTTTATATAAATAAAGAAACATTTTTCACTCCTTTCTCTGCAGTTCTGTTAAAAAAAGCATGAGAAAATCTTGTATCGTAGAGAATCGTAAGTTGAGTATATTGTTACATTCCTAAATAGCAAAGTATTTTTTTATCAGGACACCTAAAACTGTGTCATAGAAAAACTTAATCACAGAACATACTGAGCCTCATAAACTGCAGTAATTTTCTAAATGATCATTTGAAAGCCAATTAGGCACAGCTGCAACACCCAAGCAAAAGTAAATGGGATCATTATATAACCCACATCTGGAGTGCCTTCTTCTTTCTCTTACGCTCATCTGCTATGTACAGAGCCATGCATTTCCAATGATGGCAAAGAACTAATTCTGGAGCTATTGTTTTTGTAGTAAAAGCTTAGAAAAGTCAATTAACCCATTCCTTGGCTCTGTGTAACACAATGTCCCACTGACATCTAATGAACAAACTGTGAATTTTTAAATGAAGTGCTCAATTCTAATTTTGCATCTGTTCCCTTCCTTTTTTTTCATTGCTGTAGTATTTTCATCCGTGACCATTTCCCTACTTGGTCTGAATCAGGGGAACATCTGGCTCTTTGATGATTCTTTTCTGATCACCGGCAAAACATCTGGTACTGTTAAAGTCTCTCTCTCTCTCTCTCGCTCTGATTTTCAGTACAAGCGTTGCTTTAAAGAAACACATTATGTTGACTGATATTTCAATCTGCACTGCTGACTGTACCAATTGTTTATATATACATCTGCAATATCATACTTTAACTGTAATATGCAATTACTCTCCAATGCACTTTAATTTGGATAGTTTCTGCCCAAACTTTAAATCCATTGTTATACTGCTCATTTTAGCCTAACTTATTATATATATATCTATCTGTTTACTATTATCTATTTATAGTAGTATCCACCTGTATATTATATTCAGTACATATCCACCTGTAAATCCTGTTCACAATACTTGTTATCTATATATTATATTCATAGGATAATCTAGCTGTAAAATTCTGTTTATAATAGTATTCATTTCTATATTTATTCAGTACATACCCATCCTGCACTATGGAACCATTGTATGTCCTGCACTTACTGCTATTGCACTTCTGGTTAGACCCAAACTGCATTTCGTTGCCTTGTACCTGTACATGTGTTATGACAATAAAGTTGAATCTAATCTAATCTAATCTAGTTGCCTTAAAGGAAAAACATTTCCAGCTGTAATATTTTCCTTTATCTGCAGACGCTTGGTCGCAGCCCATTGTCCAGTTTCCCAAGAGCCTGCTGAATCTGACAGCCAGCAGTAATGTCACCTCTGTCTCAGCCTACCTGACCATTCCCAAGCTGGCGTCAGAGGAGGACAGCTCTCCCAACACTTTGGGCATCATGAGCAGTAAATCAGGTAGACGTGGGTGCTGCTGTAACACTGTTCTGGAAACAATTCAATTGAAGGCATTGTATTATAGTTTGTAAAGGCCCTGGACACCCACACAGGTGTTGTCAGTTAATCTGGCAGATTAGACCTCTTTCCAGGACTGTGTGGTTGTGTCTAGAATGATTGACTGACGTCTTTCTGAGCCTCTCGTTAGCTTTGTTGCACCTGGTAGGGCAGGAAAATAGCATCTTTATCATTAAGCTCATTGGAGATGAGCTGTGCATCACTTTTAAAGTTGACGACAGCAGGTGGCAGCAGCAGGAGGCGGTTACAAAAAGCTGTGGTAAAGTCAGACAGTTGCCAGTCGAGACACAAAGTCACAGAAACACTCACGTCCTGTTAGGTCCGATTCTGATTTAATAAAAATGATCTGATTTAATAAAATGTTATCAGACCCAAGTCTCCCGTTGTTGTTTTTTTATGACAGAGTAGCTGGCATAATGCTCTACATGCAATCTGTTGCTGATTTCATTAACAACAGACTGTAGATGATCCGTGATCTGAACAGATTTAGTCTTGGACTTCTAAACGTAACTATCAGCCACACAACATGTGTTCTGTACAGAATCAGCCTTTAAATCAGACAAATGGCAGTTAATATCCCTCTAATTCAAAAACAATAAAAAGTTTATTTAAAAAGTCATCATGTTGAGTTGATTCTGAACCAATCAGCTGTTAGATAACCAAGAGGCAGGCCTTGATCTCGTGAGGTTATCGTTGCCCATGTGTGCATGACGTCAGCGCAAGTTGGGTGTTCAGAGGCTTGATGTTGTGAGTGATTAGGTCAATTTTCTTGAAAGAAAAGAGTCAAAATCACCATTGATTGATCCACAGGCTTTGAACTGTAAATCCATTGCAATCTGGATTTGAGATAATAAAAGTAACTTCAAGTTCAGATAAAAGTGAAAACCTAGTATGTGTAATTCTGTCTGCTGTGCCATCTAGTGGTCCTATCAAAAAAGACTGGGGAAGACAAAGACAGGCTGCTAATAGGGGCCACCTACCTGGGTAGCTCACCTGGTAGAGCGTGCGCCCCATGTACAGAGGCTCACTCCTCGCTGCAGTGGCTGGAGGTTTGATTCTGACCTTCGGCACTTTGCTCCTGTCAATCCCCACTGTCTTTCCTTTCATGTCTAAGCTGTCCTATCAAGAAAAAAGCCTAAGATAACAGCACATAGGCTGCATTGTGTTTATTTCTTAACATTTCAATCAGGACAAGTTCATGAATTGAATTAGTCTAGTCCACACATTCTCTGAAGCATTACATTATTATTTTTGTAATGGTTTTTGAAGGATACGTCAGTGTGGAGTTGAGTCCGGTGGCGGCTGTAAGTGTGCAGCTTTTCTCCAGAGACACAGAGTTGCATGTGAGTGGGCCGATACAGATCAGCCTCAGCATCCCTGACAGCTGTGGACTTCACACTTCCAATGTTGTTCCGGCATGGTTCTTTAACCGGACCACTGGTGAGTACAAGTCACAGTCACACATACACTGGGATGATCGCATGGCCCCTACATGGACATGTATGTTAATAAAGGGGGCTCAGTTTCTATTAATGAAATTAACGTAACAGCAGGTAATAGGATAATAGTTGAATTAGTTCTAGAATTTTAAGCACATGCAACCTTTTCTATAACACCAGAGTTCTGCATGGCATTGGTGTTACAGAAAAAGTTATCTGGAAAGATTCTTCCAAGTGATGTTTATTTTTGATTGCCCTGTAATCTTTTACCATTGAATGGAATTTAGAACTAACCCCCAACTCACTGCCATTCCGGTCATTTTAGAGTCATAGATCATGTTCAAGTGGCAGATATAATACAGAGAGAATACAGATGGGGCCTCATGTGTCGGACCTGGTGTATTCATGAGGATTCCCAAAGAAAGTGGCGTGTCATTTTGGCTCAATAAAACTTACAAAAGATACAAAAGTGGTGGGATGGATTAGGCCAATTCACTTCTTTTTTTTAAATTTAAAGATCTGGCTTGATTGTGGTATTTGTGGGAAGTGTGATACAACAGTGGTGTTGTGCTTGTCTCACCTAGGTGGATGGATGAGGAAAGGACTGGGGACGGTGGTGTCAGCAAGAGGAAAACTCGTGTGGACGTTCACAGCTCCTCACCTTGGTTACTGGATAGCAGCTCCTTTGTCATCCTCCCAAGGCAAGCGCTCCCCCTAAAGATGTTTCACCAGAATACAGTGATCTATATTCAGATTCAGTAAGGCAATATATCGATATTATAACAACATCGTGATCAGGGGTTCCCCCAGGGTATTGCAAGCCTGGTGGCCCACTGGGCACGTCTGTGCCACCGCAGGAGCGTCTCAGAAGTGGAGCGTCTTTCTGCCACAGATTTTATTGTCTCTACAAGTACTTTACAGAACAATTACGTGTTTATTAAACTAGTACCTACCTTCCACTCCAAGCACTCCTGTAATTTAACTCCATGCAATCTCTTTCCTGGTGTTGTCCTTATAAAAAGGATCTGTTTGGAGTGTGTTTTTCCAACCCCGAGATGAAGCTCTTGTTGGCTGTGGTGTTGTAAAGAAGACATATACGATTTTGGGGGGGGTGTTTTGGTAAATTGACTGGATAGTCCCACTGTTTCACTTCCTGCCTGGCTGTCTGAACGGCTCGCTGCTCGCATGAAAATATACCTCAATTCAATTAAATTTTATGTGTATAACGCTAAATCACAACAACAGTTATCTCATTGCGCTTTTCATAAAGAGCAGGTCTAGACCGTACTCTGTGATGTTATTTACAGAAACCCCACAGTTCCCACCTGGCGTGTATCTTTAGCGGAGAGACCATTCATGCACGTTGGTTGAATATCAAGCATTGACTTGAATGGCTGCAATTGCTCGCAGGGGCCGCAGCGCAGACAAGCCTAGTGGACAATACCGATAGGTTGCCCTCTAGCAGGCCTAAGCCACTGGGAATAATTCTTTAATGTATTTTAAGACATTTTTAAAACTGTTGGAAACGTAGGCGTTCATCTCCGGTTAGCTTTTTTACTGCATGTATGTTTTATATTTCATCCAGATGTCTAAATTCTGACCATCTGTTTGCTTTAGGTTTCTTTGGATTAGATATCCCCATTGACTTCATCTTACAGCATTCATCTCTCCTGGTGGCTATCCTTGGAGGAATGATTGTTATAGTCACCTGTCTGCTGGCTGGGTTGTTGTTTTATTGCAGGTAACAGGCTTTCATCTCATACCTGTCCATATACTACAAGATCTGTTGATGCTGATATAATAACTCTATATATATATAATAACATTTAAAGATTTACTATCTGATTTTGTTGCACCCACCCAAATTTAAAAATGTCTTACCAGCTCACAAATAAAGCATATTTCAAAATATATCTTTAATTCTTAGGTTATTAATAGGCTTTACGGACTGTAACTGAAGGTTTTAGTTCCTATGTATACTATCACCCACCCCTCCAAAAGGAATTAATGGAAAAACTCATTCCTCATTCCTTGTAACCTTTAAGGGAGGCTCTGACAGCCAATTACACAACTTCTGTGTCTCACTATCACTTCCTCATACCTCTGAATGAAAAAGTATTCAGTGATTTGAGAGGTTTTGTTATATATTAGTGGTCAATCCAAACTTCCTTTTATGCAAGCTGCAACATTTTCAAAGACACTTAACAAGCCCACAGAACATGAGCATTCACTTTTATATCAGTAAAACCCATATTCATCCAATTGAGTGTCTATAACGTCTGTATTTGACTGTGTTACTGTGTATTGTATGCAGGGTGATCTTTTAGACAGAAGAATTAACTCAGTTTTATTAGCCTGGCACTGATTGAGGCAAATGTCCTGTCTTGTCTGCAGACGTCCGCTCACTCAAATGAAAACAAAGAAGATCCTACCAGCGCTGAGAAAAGACCAAACCACCTCCACATGTGACGACGAAGGATGTTCAGGGGACTCCTCTCATCCCCAGGATGGACTGAACCGAACGTTCACAGAAAAAGGGGAGAATCTGCACAACGGCAATGTAATAGCCAACCCCAATGCTGTGGCTATTACCGTGGAGTGTAACCAACTGGAGCTTAACACTGACGTGAATGATCTGCTGTGTTTGCATGAAACTACGGATCAGATCAGAGTTCCAGCCCATCTGACAGAGAATCTGTTCCTTTATAACCAGCCTGTTGCTATTTTTCACGCTCCAGCATTCTTCCACTTGGAGGAGCAGCCCGAGTGGAGCAAGTCGGCCACTCTTCCCCGTGCTGGGGCCGCTGCTGATCCCAAGGACAGCTTCACCCAGACTCTGCAAAAAGGTCCCTCTGCTGCCCAGAGCCAAGCAGTGGAAACTGAGGAACAGCTCGGGGTTCCCGAAAGCTCTCAGGCAGCAACGTCCACCAACACATCCAGGGGTCAATTCAGCCTCCCAGAGTCAGCGTCGGTCCCGGGAACGTTAAATAAAATCCGGGGCGGCAGACACTCTGTGCAAGCCTTGGCAGAGCTTTCTAAAAGCCCCTCGACTCAGCCTCCTCGGGCCTGGTTTGTGTCACTGGAGGGCAAACCTGCAGCTGAGATCCGTTACGCAGTGTCAGAGCAGCAGAGGAGGCAAAGGCCTGACGAGAGTCGAGAAACCAGCTTAGACTCAGGAGTGGATATGAGCGAGCTGAACCAGACGTCTGGCAGGAAGCCTGTAACACTGGAGCGCAATGCTACCTTTGTCAAAAGCAAATCCAGCAGCAAACAAGCACCCCCACAGTAAAAACTCTTAACTCCTGCCATGCCTACAGCCGTCTAAGTTTGTATCAACAGCGTCAGTTCTATCTATAAGATGAAACTTATTTACCTAATTTATTTCATTTAACATATAAACGTTAAGGCGCTAGTCCAAGTCGGGGCTAGAGGCCCATTTGTAGCATCACATTCCACCAACGTGGAGGGGGTTGTATTTGATAGAACAGCTGAATACAGGAAAGGGTTGTGGTTCAGACTTGTGTCACTGCGGTAAGAACTGAGCCACATGATTTTAACCAGAAATAAACAAAGGGCCCTACTTTAACGATCGAAGCGCATGGCGCAGGTGCGTTTAGGGCGTGTCCAAATCCACTTTTGCTAGTTTGACGGTGGAAAAAGGGTCTGCGCTGGGTGCATGGTTCAAAAGGGTTGTACTTAGTGTCTTCATTAATCATATAGGTGTGTTTTGGGCATAACATGCAAAAAAACAACAACCAGAGTGTCATCTCCCATTCCCTTTAAAATCCAGGGGCATTTGTACCTTGGTGCATTGCTACTTTGATGAGGATTTGCACCGTCATATTTTTGTAATCTGCATGTGTGTGTGCTGCTGTGCTTCCCTGTGTTTGTGTAACAAGCGTGCATAAGCCTAGGCACATTTTAATAACTTTCTGTTACAATAACAATAAAATGCTGTGTTTTTTACTTTAGACCAGGTTTTTGTTGGTCAACGGCGCAATCACTTCCCGCTGCCTCAAGATAGGAATACGCCAAAAATGCACCTGAACACACCTCCCTTTAAGACCAGCACGCCCAGAATGCACCTGAACATACCTCCCTTTAAGACCAGCACGCCCAGAATGCACCTGAACACCCGCCCCTGTAAGACCAGCACGCCCATGGGCACAGGTGCATTTGCTATTGAAAAGATGCAGGCACTCTACGGAAAATTGACAGCTGTGTCGGTCTTAAACTAGCTAAGACACTTGCGTCGGGCTTTGCGCTCCGCTGGGTGCCCAGCAAGTCCAAAAACATTTCATACTGACCAGTTACATAGTTGCAGTTGCTGCTTTTGTCTGACTCCAATTTGACTAAGACATCAATGTGAATGAGATTAATGAGGTCCAACAAGGCCATAATGACCAATCTTAAACTTTTTATTTCCTCAGGATTAACGGAAGAAACTCGGCTGACTGAACATGACTGAATCTTTGTTGTTTTAACAATGCCATTTGATTAGTGTTTGTTAGTGCATGTTTTTGTGTATATTGTCATGAAGTGAATCATTTCATTATATTTTAATAAAAAGAAAAACTGCCCTTGTTGATGAGCATTTTTGTAGCTTATTATATACAATATACAGAATAAAACTATAATACTGTTCCTACTTATGGTTAAAATGCAAGTGACCACAGATATGTGTCACTTTATATTTTAAACTACATTATTTGACGTCCTCTTTCTAAATACAGTGAAATTATTTAAATTCTATTTCTTCTTCTATATCGTCATCTTTTTATTATTATGATCCATCATGGCATATTACCAGTCCGGTGCAACCTAGCTAACAAACAATATCACTAGCTAACTTACTTTAAATGTGCAAGAACTACAGACCAACACAACAACAGGCTTAAATGAACTGACGACATCAGTTCCAGTTCTCATTTAAGAGTAGACTTAAGACTTTCCTTTTTGATAAAGCTTATAGTTAGAGCATAGAATTGAATATTGTTAGGGAGTGATGAGTCGCAGCATCCGCCTAACCCGGCCCACCAGCTTCTCGTCATAGTTGTCAGATCTATCTATCATATAATCAAGAATATAATAAAACTAGAGGGAGGCAGGGCATACAGCCTTGCTGTAACTTTGCAACTTTGCAAAATTAGGCTGGGTAGCCTTCCGTTAGGGAATGAGCTCTAACTGCTTGTACTGAGAGATAAGAGGTCCAAATCAACAGCAACAGAATCAGATACAAGAGAGAAGCCCACGCGGTTCAGGCCAGTGCCAGACTCTCTGGAAGCAGAACTGTCAACATAAAAAATGTAATCACGGTTAGTGAGAGGTGTGTCAGAGAGGTCAGGCTGTGGTACGCAGACACATGTAGCTGTGCAACACAATTGTTCCTCTCTGCCATCTGATGTGGGGAGAAGAAAAGCAGGGTTAACAACAGTGCATCTGTTAGATGACATTTGGCAATCTAACAGTAATATCTAAGGTACCTGGCCACAGATAAATGAGTTTTTAATGCTGTCCCCACAAAATGTGTGACACAGAGTGTGGAACAGGAGGGCGACGTCTGAGTAGCCTCCAGTGTTTCTGGACGTATTTAATGCTTCCTCAGCAGCAGCCACTGGACCCAGAGCAGGAGAATCGAGTTTAGCAGAGAAATTCGCAACCGGACGGAGTTTGACGCTGTGGTGTTGTAGCAACACGGAGGTCATGCAGCTCTTGTGCTTATCAATGGTGCGCATAAATCAGAATCAGAAATACTTTATTGATCCCCAAAGGAAAATTCTGTGTTGCAGTCGCACAAATAGTAGAAATATAGAGTAGAAATCTAAATAAAGAAATATAAGGAGTGTGGGTATGTACGATATTTACATAGTTAAAGGAATGTTATGATACGGTATTTACATAATTAAGGAGTTGTAATGGTGAACAGTAATAATATTAATATTAATATTAAAATTATTAATAATAATAATAATAATAATAATAATAATAATAATAATAATAATAAAAATAATAAAAATAATAATGGTAGCAGTAGTACTGCACACATTTCAAGACGGTGTTATTGCACAAAACAGATAATATTGTCCAGTTTCAACCTCTCTAAGTGTCTGTGTGTCAGAGGGAGGAGTTCTGAAGGAACGACGACAGGAATGACTTCCGGTTGGGGCTCTGTGGTGCATTATGGGAGAATGAGTCTTTCACTGTTTTTAGGGATCAGGCAGTCCCAGCGTTGGGGAAGACTGCAGAGCCAAGTTCATATTCACAAATGCTTCGACAGCTTTGGACATCCAACGGATTGTTTGATTTGAACTGAGACCTTTACCATGGATCAGCAAGCTCAATGGAGCTTCCATAAATACACACCTAGAAATAAATGTTTGTAATAAGAGCATATTTCCAGAAGGACAAGACTCTTCTAGATGATATGTTTGAAAGTTCCAGGAAGCTACTCTATATTTGGGTGAGACGGTTTTGCCATCAACTGTGATCACATGAAAAAAAACTTCTTGTTGAACAAACTGGAGTAGCCCATTGTTAGAGTGCTTGTTACGTTTGTTTAAACATAAGTTAGAAAACCTTGTTATGCTTAGAGCTACTAGTTGTGTGATGTGAGTTCATATATGGTTTGATTATGTTATCATTTGATTAATTACTTCCTGTCCTTTTATCTTAACCGTTTCTCCAATTATATATGATTGAAACCTTCGTACCTAGCACAGGAACTCAGGCCTTAGTTTCTGTGTGTACATTTTTGTGTGTACCTTTAGTTTTTGTGTTATACATGTGTATGTATCTCTCACATGAGCAGAAGCAGACAAGTGACCTTCGGTACATTGCACTGTTTCTGCTCAGCACAAATATCCAATCAGCAAGCACTCCCACTCGTAAATCTGACAATGTAACCAGCTTCACTTTTTGAATAAAAAGACTGCTCTCAGGGGAAGATTTTCGAAGTTGCTCTGAAGTTGCTCTGAGGTGTCAGAGGTAACATAGAGGCTTCCCTTGCAGCAAGTACACTTGTATTTTGTCTCCTGTCTTCTGTTGAGTACTGGAAAAAAAGTTTTGGTTAACGAACTGTGGGTAATTATCAGAAATAACCCATCACCCATTGAGAAAAAAAATAGCTTCTGCAGAAAAAAGTGACAATCGCAAGAAAAAAATCCCAATAGTTGCTATTCTGTTAGTTTTACAGGAAAAAAACACTGTACCAATAAAAAAAAGCAGATGCAGCCTTGAGAGGGGGAGAAAAATACACAAGGAGTTGGGCTCTTGAAATAAGCCAATACTGCTTGTCAGTCAAGCATGCAGCTACAACACAGTCAGTATCAGTCCAAGTCAGATGTGAGGTTTGTCAAACTGTCATTTATGTCTGAAAAACGGTTTTGAGCATTCTTCATCAGGCCCTGTAGTAACATGTGCAATGCCAGTTGTCTGGTTTCATGCAGTGAGAGGCAGGGCTGATTACAGACGCCGTGTGATACGAACGTTTCATGAATCGCACGTGAAGCCTATAGTAAGAGAATTTCTGCGCTCATAGCCGCGTTGGTGTCTACGTTAGGTTGATGAGTGAGGGCCAATGTGTGTAACCAATTGAGAAAAACTAAACTGACTTAAACTAATACACTTATAATAGGGATCATGTTCCACTCTTTTGAATAAGTAACCATATGAGCTAAACCCTAAACAATAAAATTACAGCTCAATAAATTTTATTTTGCAATGTTATTGCAATAGTTGTAACGTTATGAGGTTTGCTTGTCCGGAGATTGTTTACATATAAAGCGATTAAATTGTTGTTGTTTTATTTCTAGCTGTTAAATCTGGAGCACTGCAGGTAGCCTCTGTGCTGGGGGTGTTGCACAGTAACAGGAAGAACGCATCGTCTCAAACTGTTAACAGCGCTTTCTGCTACCTAACGTTGACGTTAGCTAGCATTAGCTGATAGTAGCGATTTGTACATATTTTGGGCTTCATTTAACGCTTGTGTTGTCCTCTTTTTCTTTTACCCTTTTTTGACATTTGACATTTTCAATGCATTATTTTTCTTTTATTTCACTAACACCACCTTACTACCACTAGTTTAACACTACTTTTTGGAATATGTGGTCAATAACCCCCTATAGATTTATACCTAATAATGTAATTTGGTTAAAAAGAAAGCCATATTTCTTATATAGACATTTTTAAAAGGGGTCAAATTTGACCCGAGGACAACAGGAGGGTAGTCCTAAAGACTATAAAGGATCTTGAGTGGAGGATGATGTTAGGAATGAGTGGGTCCAGAAGGGGGGTCCTAAAGACTATAAAGGATGTGTCAATTTTTACTTTTGTTGAGAGTCTTTGAGCAGTAACTGTTCTCCCTTTCATGAAAGTCTGTTTCATTGTGTGAATAAAGCTGCATTTAATCTAAAGTCCTGGGATTTGTCATGTTTGAAGTCTTCTCCATCATTTCAGAGACAACAACGCTGTAGGCTGTTGGCTACAGACGGTTGAAAAATGAAGCGAAGCCATCGAAGTGGTTCTGAAAAAAGGAAGAAGCGGGAAGAAAGCAGAACGTTTTTAGCAAAGGTAACAACCTTTTTCACGACGGCTACTGACAACACTAACATTAACGTTACTAAAGAGCAGCAAGAAGCCGGTGCTTGCGCTAGCAATGCTAACACTGAGGAGCTACCCACCGACAGCGTCAGCCCAGGTTGCGCTAGCAATAGGCTCGTTGGAGATGAACTGCGCCTCGCCTGTAAAGTGGACGAGAGCAGGCGGCAGCGGGGGGGGGACAAAAAGCTGCCGTGAAGTCGGACAGTTTCCATCCGATTCCAGCAGCCTTCAGACTGAACAGGAAGTGACAAAAACACTGTGGTGCGATTATGATTTAATAAAATATAATCAGACCCACATATCAGCTGGTACACACTCTCTAGTTGTTTTAATTATGACAGAGTAGCTCTCAGAATGTTCTACATGAGATCTGTTGCTGATTTTTATTAACAACAGACTGGAGATGATCCGTGATCTGAACAGATTTAGTCTCTCTGACTTCTTAACGTCACTATCAGCCACATAAGGTGTGTTCTGTACAGAATAAGTCTTTAAATCAGACAAATAGCAATTAAAATCCCTCCGATACAAAAACAATAAAAAGTTTATACAAGACGTCATCATGTTGAGTCGATTGTGAACCAATCAGCTGTTAAATCAGCTGAGAAGCCGGCGTTTCCCAGCATGCTCTGGGTCCGCCTGGCTCTTGCAGTCGGTGAAAAGCAACTGCGGCCGCCTTGCTCTCGTGACATTATCGTCGCCCACGTGTGCATGACGTCAGAGCAAGTCGGGATCAAGTCGGACACAAATCTACCCAGCATGCAACGGGCGCCGATCGCCGGTGATCGATTCTGCGCAGACCTGGCTCATCTCGAACGAGCCTAATGCTAACACCGATGAAGAGTAGTGTCAGCCCAGGTTGCTCTAGCGATGCTAACACTGATGAAGAGTAGTGTCAGCCCAGGTTGCTCTAGCGATGCTAACACTGATGAAGAGTAGTGTCAGCCCAGGTTGCTCTAGCGATGCTAACACTGATGAAGAGTAGTGTCAGCCCAGGTTGCTCTAGCGATGCTAACACTGATGAAGAGTAGTGTCAGCCCAGGTTGCTCTAGCGATGCTAACACTGATGAAGAGTAGTGTCAGCCCAGGTTGCTCTAGCGATGCTAACACTGATGAAGAGTAGTGTCAGCCCAGGTTGCTCTAGCGATGCTAACACCGATGAAGAGTAGTGTCAGCCCAGGTTGCTCTAGCGATGCTAACACCGATGAAGAGTAGTGTCAGCCCAGGTTGCTCTAGCGATGCTAACACTGATGAAGAGTAGTGTCAGCCCAGGTTGCTCTAGCGATGCTAACACTGATGAAGAGTAGTGTCAGCCCAGGTTGCGTTAGCAATGCTAACACTGATGAAGAGTAGTGTCAGCCCAGGTTGCTCTAGCGATGCTAACACTGATGAAGAGTAGTGTCAGCCCAGGTTGCTCTAGCGATGCTAACACTGATGAAGAGTAGTGTCAGCCCAGGTTGCGTTAGCAATGCTAACACTGATGAAGAGTAGTGTCAGCCCAGGTTGCTCTAGCGATGCTAACACTGATGAAGAGTAGTGTCAGCCCAGGTTGCTCTAGCGATGCTAACACTGATGAAGAGTAGTGTCAGCCCAGGTTGCTCTAGCGATGCTAACACTGATGAAGAGTAGTGTCAGCCCAGGTTGCTCTAGCGATGCTAACACTGATGAAGAGTAGTGTCAGCCCAGGTTGCTCTAGCGATGCTAACACTGATGAAGAGTAGTGTCAGCCCAGGTTGCGTTAGCAATGCTAACACTGATGAAGAGTAGTGTCAGCCCAGGTTGCTCTAGCGATGCTAACACTGATGAAGAGTAGTGTCAGCCCAGGTTGCTCTAGCGATGCTAACACTGATGAAGAGTAGTGTCAGCCCAGGTTGCGTTAGCAATGCTAACACTGATGAAGAGTAGTGTCAGCCCAGGTTGCTCTAGCGATGCTAACACTGATGAAGAGTAGTGTCAGCCCAGGTTGCTCTAGCGATGCTAACACTGATGAAGAGTAGTGTCAGCCCAGGTTGCTCTAGCGATGCTAACACTGATGAAGAGTAGTGTCAGCCCAGGTTGCTCTAGCGATGCTAACACTGATGAAGAGTAGTGTCAGCCCAGGTTGCTCTAGCGATGCGGGGGCTACATACAAGACAACCTTACAGGATCCTTCAAACGGAGATGGTTACAGAACTGCTGCTTTCACTGTCCATGATGATAACTATGGCAATGAGGAAGATGGTGACACCCATAATACTCAGCAACTAGACCCCGTGAGTAGCAGTCACCCTAATCAGTGTGTTATGATTGAAGATGATCCAGCACTCTGGCCAAAACAACTGTCAGACAGAGAGCCCGTCTTTCTCAGATAAATAAGGACTGAAAAGGGGGAGAACAAGGGTGGTGGAGGGCCCCATGCCTGTGTTTGCCTTGGGCCTTAAAATGACTAAATCCGCCTCTGTGTGTAGTTCAGTGTAAATTCTTATTTTACCCTTGCAGGATTAATAAAGTATATTATTATTATTATTATTATTATTATTATTATTATTATTATTATTATTATTATTATTATTATTATGGACAAGTCACCACTGAATGGAACATTTAACAGCGCCATGCAGATCCCACAGAGAGCTCCAGTAAGGTTGATTTCCAATGGGCTGCTGTAGCGCATCCATAGTCTGTGTGTGAGCGCAACACGTAGACATCGCGACACGTAGACAACACGTAGTGCGCTAAACCTGTGACTATGCTGTCCTTCAGAGCATTCCTACACCATAAACGGTTGTTCATGCTGACTGTGTATGCCCTACCCCCAGCTGTCTGAGTGATCCACATGCACTGCGATGCGCGCAACCCACAGCGAAGAAGAAGAAAGCAACACACGCTTGGTTTCCGTCCTCTATAAGACGAGAACTTTTTCATATTTGATCCTTAGATCTATTGTATGTACCCGCAGGTTTTGTTGGATTATATCTACACCGCGACAAATCACTTCAAACTAAGGTAGGTTATGTGTGCGTTTTGTTTGTCACCAGTGACAGCCCAGATGTGCATAGTTTGGTGAAGTAGCCACTGCTGTCCTCTCCGTCTTTATGGTGATTTGCCTTTTCTGCCTACATGTGTGTACAGGAGTTTCCTCATTCGATCTACATACGTTATTGTGTTTTCATTGCACTTATAAGTGGTTCTACAGTTAATAATATAAGCTCAGGACCGAGTTACGTTGTGCGTGCAAACGTGGAGAAAATACACAAAAACTCCGATAGAATTAAAAAGTTGGAAAGTTCAAAACAAGTTATTAATTATTTATACAAATAATTAATAACTTGTTTTGAACTGTTTATTTTTACCTTTTTGCCTCTTTCTGGCCTCTAACTTTACAGACTACTGCCTACGACTATTGCATTGTATTGTGTAATTATAAAGGCTCAAACATTTTCACTTTCGATTCCGGGTGAATTATTTAAATTAAGGTCATTATTTTACTGAAGGGAACCAAGAAATCCACGTTAAGCATGACATCAAAATGCCTTTCTGTTAAATGTTCTGTCTCATTGCAGATCATGGACCCGTGTCAGAAGCAGATTGCAGGTGACCCTGATTGCATCCTTATATTTGATCTGTCAATGACTTTCTCAAGGTACAAAAAGCAAAGCAGCGCATTAGACATTAGACAAGAGAGTGCTTTTGAAAATAATCATTCAAAAGGGAGGAGATAGCCGTCAAGTGCTTCTTTGACATTCTGAGGCAGCTTTCAGAACATTAGCAGCAACAGCAACAAGTGCTCAGCCCCAACTCTGAAGCTTAACATCAGCCTGTAAAATAGCAGTATACAGCTGCAGTCTGCACTGTAGATGCTGGTAGGGAACCTCAACATGCATCTGGCTTAAATCAACTTTCTCTTTTCCATACATTGTTAATACGTTTCTGATGGAAGACTGTTATTCATATTTACAGGTTCACAGACACGGCAAGTCGCCGATAGTAACAGTGTTATTACCAACAGAAAAATCCAAAATGTAAAAGGAAAAAACTTCAACATGAGGGTTGAAACAGTGAGTGATCAAAGAAGCAGCCCGAGTGGTAAGCAGTAACATTCCTCAACACATTTCAATACAATAAGGCAATATTTGAGTGAGCTCATATTTTCTTTTATTCCTTCTTCTATTAGGAACAGCTGGTGGAGAAGATGGACAGGCAGATTGCGTTGCACGGGGTGGCAGTGTGATTGCTAATGATAATCTATCTAATGTTGAAGGTGATGATTTCGATTTCTCAGTGACTGTGAAACCATCAAAAGAACATGTGAGTAACATCTGAACAACCGCTGTTACATATATACCGGTATTCTGTATATATATTCTGTCTGGACATTTCAGCAAATCCTAACACTGCTTTCTCTCTCTCAGGGAGAGACCCCAGTGTTCTCTCAGGTAAACACACACACACACACACACACACACACACACACACACACACACACTTTTAAGGCAGATGAAAATAACATGCAATCTCCACAGGCACACTTTCAAACCCCATGCTGAAATAAAAATGGCAGCCAACTTTATCCCACAGTTGCAAAAAGTATAGTTTCCCAAAATCAAATGACCCATTTCATAAAACCTCATTCACTCAGGATTGATAAGCAACACCTCTTGTCCTTTGCAGGGCCCTGCTGTGGAAACAATCATTAATCACAAGTCGGAACTTGTCGAGTGCCTGAGGGCCGATCGCTCCTTCATTCTGCAGCATGTTCACACCAAACGGATTGTCACAGACAGACAATATCAGAAACTGAAGCACATTTTACAGCCAGAAGAAGGTGTCAATGAGCTGATCGATCAAGTGATTTTTAGAGGTCAAGAATCCTGCTCTCTTTTTGTTGAAGTTCTCAAAGAGCCTGCCATTCTCCAGACCTATCCACAGCTCAAACAATTTACAGAGAAATGGTGATGGTTTGAAATAAATAAGAACGCAGGTCTCTGGGAGGGGTGGAGGGGGTTGAATAGACGGATGGGAACGGGTTATAGTTAGAATCATAGGAAGTTTAAATGGAAGTTGGAAAATTGTTTATGATGAACTGCGATCAAATTATTAGTTGAAAGTTTTAGCCTGGACATAGCACACCGATCAGGTTATTTTAATTAACTATTTTTACACATAGCTACATGAAGTAAAGCACAGTCATTTGTATGTATTTCTTGCTGTATGCGCCACATTGACTGCTGGTGCATAAGACCGCAGGGCTTTTAACCTGGAGGGAGGAGTTTGTGTCCTAATAACACAAGACTTTCACCCATGGAAATGTGTTTTTGTCCTGGGAGTGTTAACCCAAACCACAATCTTTTTATTAATCTCTGATATAAATAATTGAGACGATATGATAACGTTAAAACTTCTTTAGTAACAGCATTTTGAAATATATACCTATACACATGCGGGCCACATCTGACACCTCCCCGTGCCTCCCAGTTGTGAGCAATGTTTCCCAAAAGTCCAAATCCTTTATTCTCTCTGGGCTGTCCTCCTCTGTGTCCTCAGCATGTGGTGGGAGGCTCCATCTCCACCCCAGGATGGCAAGGTGTCTGTTCATTCTCCAAATGGGTTGACAGAAACCCCTTACCTTCCTCCTCCTCCTCCTCCTCCTCCTCCTCCTCCTCCTCCTCCTCCTCCTCCTCCTCCTCCTCCTCCTCCTCCTCATAACCTCTCTTTGTGACCTTTATTCGACCAGGCATAAACTCACACATTCCTATGGGCTTTTATATTTTTTTTACATGGGCTTAACATACTATATGACTCATAGGTAAAATACATGTCTAAATAATAGATATAGCATGTGTGTCGGGTTTTGGGCATTTATTTTTATATGTTGTTATCAAAAATGTGTCAATAAAAAAACATTTTTTTACTAAACATGCTTTTTTAATTTTAAGTCTAATGGGGGACAGACTATCTTTCCCTAGCAGTGAAGTATCCAATGTCAATTAGCAAATAAATGATCTTAACCTTAAATTGATTGATTGGTGTGTGTAGGTTTTACTCGGCCAGAGCATCTACTACCCAACCTAGTTCATTTTAATCTTTCTGCCATTTGTTGCTGCTACTGCTCTAGAAATACTGAGAGGTGAAGATATATATATTTAGTTAAACACCCCTGCCTCTCTGCCCTGGGTAGAAGCCTTGGGTATCTGCCTTTGGAACAAGGAGCTCTCGGTGTGGAGTAAGGGTTAAGAGGAAATGCCTGGAGGAAACCATTTTTTTTCAGCGGTATTTGGGGCGTAAACTTCACTCTGCCTGTGAAGACACAAGAAGCAGCAAGCTCTTGGTTTCTGTCAGCCGAAAACCATTTTCATATTCACATAAGTCCCACCAAACATAAGGTAGGTTATATGGGCTATTTAATGTGTCATAAAGATGTGAGTCTAGTTTTGGTAATTACAGTAAATCGGTGAGTCTTTTACTTGTATATCCATAAAGAAACGTTTTGGTTCCATAAAAAGCACCGTTTAACATTTAGTCACTTAAAGATATGCATAATCACATGAAAGTGTTTTCTATTTGGACTATTACATGGAGAAAAAATACAAAACACTGTTCGAAGTATTTTACAGTAGCAAAAAAAGACTGCAGTATTATATGACAGCACAGTTTTTGTGGCTTAAGCCGCAGAGGAAAGAGTTTACCAAATGGTTATATGGGCACTCAGATTACATACACGTAACCTGTAAACACTAAAAGAGGGAGGAAGCAGTGAGCTGTGGTCTGTTGATTGGTGACCGACAACTTTTTTATCTACTGTAGGCTTAAGATAAGTCACACTAAATACAGGGAGGTTTTATGAGCCATTTGTTACGGTAGAACTTTGGAGAGTCTACATTTGGAGATTTGTAGAAGATTCAGGAGAGTTTTGTTTGAGGAGAATTAAGATTAAGTAGTTCCTGTTTTCCTTAAAGTGCCCATATTCTGCTCATTTTCAGAATAGGTCTGAGAGGGCAAAAGAACTTACTTCCTGTACAGATGCTAAAAATAGTCTGGTAAAAGTGGAAGTACCGATTTAATTTCTTTACACAAGTAAAAGTAACAAAGTAGAGGCTTGGAAATGTACTTAAAGTATAAAAGTAAAAGTAGCTGTGTGAATGACCAACCATTATTTAGAGAGCAAGCTGAGAAACTTCATTGGACATGGAAAAGGCTCTTTATATGCCACTGGCTACATATTAACCCTCGTGTTGTCTTCGCGTCAAAATTGAAAATCAACACTTTTGTTGACGTTTTTATCGAGGTTTTTAACTTTTTCTTACATTTTTGTCACTTTTTTTCAATGATAGTAACTTTTATTGACGTTTTCAACAGTACATAACACTAACTTATTAACTTTAGTTTTACAGTTATTTTTGGAATTTATGGTCAATAAACCTCATTTATAGGAAATTATACCTAATGTTTGAGTTAGAAAAGCAGAATTAGGAATTATTTAGGCTAAAATTAAAGGAAGTGGATACTTTTACTTTGATACTTTGATGGATACTTTTACTCAATACTATTTCAAAACCACTTCAATGTTTTTTTCAAATGCTATAAAATTGAATAAGACCCCCAAAATTAATGAAAGTAGAGATTTGTACTTGCTAAAGAGCGTTGTGTGGAATCAATCATGTTATTTTGGGGAATTAAAAAGAACATTGATATAGGAAAACAGGTCAATTTGACCCGAGGACAACATGAGGGTTAAATGGATGTACAGTAGGCATAAAACATCCCATAAATGATTATTGTGACAGAGACTGGGACTCTAGCTTAATTTTTAACTGAGAAGCAAGATATGAGTTCAGTTGTGATTCTGTGAGAATTCACAGATCCAGTTTCTATTTTTTTAATCTTCCTCTTAACATTTAAAGAAATCTACATATATGCATGTGCTCAAATATGGTTTCTGGAAAGAAAAATAATGGATAAAATATGAATGACTTAACAGACATTAATGAAGAAGTTCCCCATGCTTTTAGAGTTACGCAGCACATTATAACGGTAACTCCAGTGACATTCTTGTTATTGAGGACTAGTTGACGACTGTATTTAAAGCTGATTCTGGTTTCCAACTTGCCCCAGGTGTGTCTGATAACACACGGACGGAGACAACTTCTCTCTGTTGATGCTTTATTACAATCAAGCATCAGGACAAACATGGTTATGGCCAGCTCTGCTAGGGCTGTGTGTTTATATATATATATATATATATATATATATATATATATATATATATATATAGAGAGAGAGAGAGAGAGAGAGTGAGAGAGAGAGAGAGAGAGAGAGAGAGAGAGAGAGAGACTATATATATATATAGTCTCTTTTTCTTTTCTCTCACTTTTTTCTCCGTGTGCCATGCGTGCCCACTTGTTGGGTGAGAAGCTATTCTCCAAGTCCATTTTTTTAAATGTAAGGAGTAGAAAGTACCGATATTCGTAAAAGTAAAAAGCACACACACAGCTGTTTGGATTGTTTCCACTTTCTACAATGTGTTTTTCTTCTTTGAGTACTTTTACCTTTATTACTTTAAGTATGTTTTCCTGATGATACTTACTGACTTCTACTTAGTGTAACATTTCCAATGCAGGACTTGTGATTGTAAGACTATTTTTTACAGTTTGGTATTAGTACTTTCACTTAAGTAAAGGATCTGAATACTTCTTCCACCACTGCAGACCTGAAAGAGACCTGGGTACCTCTGTCTCAACTGACACAGCATGAGATTGTACTGTAAGCAGGGAAATTCTACCGCAGTAGAGAGACTCTCCAGACATATTAAGTCACGTATAGATTCACTTCAGTGAAGGTTTTTATGCAAGTAGTGGATAATCAGAGAAATGTGTTGTTTTCCTTTTTGGATAATAGAGAAAACACAGAAAACACAGAAAACACTCTACAGAGTATTTTATAGTGGCAAGGGTACTGCAGTATGATGTTAAAGGACAGCACAGGGTCAGTTCTAGCTTTGGGTGCAGAGGGTTTACAGAATCTTAATAACCAACGTTAAAAAAGTGTGGTGGCAGTAGCTCAGTCCATAGGGAGTTGGGTTAGGAACCAGAGGGTTGTTAGCTCAAGTCCCTGTACAGACGGAGTGTGGATCGGTAGCTGGAGAGATGCCACTTCACCTTCTGGGCAGATGCCCTTGAGTAAGGCACTGCGTACACAATTGCCGCATAATTCCCTGCTAAGACATGAACTACTACAAACTGTTATCTTTTCTGTGGCTGTTATTGCCACTCTTCATTCTAACCCCAACCGGTCGTCAGACACCGCCTACCAAGAGCCTGGGTCTGGGTCTGTCCGAGGTTTCTGCCTAAAAGGAAGTTTTTCCTCGCCACTGTCACACTGTTGCTTGCTCTGGAGGGAACTACTAGAACTGTTGGGTCCTTGTAAATTCTGGAGTGTAGTCTAGACCTACTCTATCTGGTCTAGACCTACTCTATCTGTAAAGTGTCTCGAGATAACTCTTGTTATGAATTGATACTATAAATAAAATTGAATTGAATTGAATTGCGTAAGCATGCGCCAATCTTTTATATTAAATAACCTACCTTGTGCAATATTTTTTGTCTTATTGCAGATCATGGGCATGGTGTGGTCAGTATTGGACATGATGTGGCCAGTTGTGGAGAGAATCATGGCTTTATATTCAGGTGACCTTGATTACATCTTTAATATGTGTGGGGATATTTTATCCATGAATGAGTTTCTAAGAGAAAAAAAAACTAAACCGTGCGCATAGAATAAAAATCCGTTCCCTCGGTTTTATAAACGTGAGCAAAGTTAGAAAGATATTCACAGATTCGACTTCCGGGATCAATTACTTTATAGCAAAATGTTATTAACCCTTGTGTTGTCCTCGGGTAAAACTGACCCATTTCTAAGTCTTTTATATCTGAAATATGGATTTCTTTCAACTAAATTGCCCAATAATAACATGGATGATTCCATACGTTCTTCAGGTGACATTAATGATTACTTTCATTGAATTTTTTGGGTGTTTTATTTTACATTATAGCATTTGAATTCTTTTTATTTATGGTTTCAAACCAGTATCCGGACTAAACTTTGACATATACCGATCTGTGATCCACTCACCCTCTGATCTTGTTATTTACTATTTGTCAAAATATTTCAGAATTTCTGCCTTTTTACAAAAAAATTATTTATAACAGTCCGTGCTCACGGTTTAACAAACTCTGCACACGGATTCATAATCTTAATAAACGTGAGCAAAGTAGGAAAGATATTCACAGATTCAAACTTTTGAGATCAATTACTCTATAGCAAAATTATATTAAATCACAAATGACGCAACTTTCTAAAATAGTAAGCTTAACAATGAGCTACAAACTCTTTTTATCAAACGAGCCGTCCTCCAACCTGGAGAAATAAGACTGTTCCCTTCGAGGGAACTCAAACTGTGTCGGTTACGACACTATGGGAACGCCTCTAAGCGTGACAGGGCTGAATGCAAATGAAAACTATTCCTATTCTATTGGTCTCGGTGAGAACGGTAGCATGTGACGGCGTAACTGTAGGGGTATACAGGCACGCCGGCACATGGCTTATTAGTTTTTTCTATTCAGCAGGCACGTTGGCACGGCTCGAGGGCTGTTTGTGACCATTGCGTGGCATTGCCCATGCGGGTACTGAGGTCCCGCGTGGCCCTCTTTCCGTGGATGGCCGGATCGCTCTCCCGTGGCTCGGCCCCGCGGTGGCTGAGGCGGCTCGGCGGTTCCGGTCATGGAATCGCAGCAAGATCTGCTGGAGGATTCGAGGCGGCTGATGCCCCGTCTCATCCTTTGTCTGCCAATTCCGACTCCCCTAGTCCCGTTCCAGGGCCGGCTTCTCGGCTTCTTCTGTTCGGGACGCAGACTGACAGTGCGGATGCGCTCTGGCTCTGAGAAGCTTGTTGTGCTTCGCATCATGGGGGAGGGAGAGAACTTCCGGGTATCGGGCCGGTGTCATCAGAAGAGCGCCGCGCCGGATTATGATGAGCTGCTGGAAGTGGTGACGCGAGCTGTTGCTAAACTCGGTCTAGATTGGCTACTGGCTGTCAGGGAGCTTGACACCAGTGGCAGACTGGATGATCGCTTCCTGCGGAGCCGCTCTGCACCCCTGCGCCAATCCTTGCCGTTTTTTTCTGGACGTACACAATTAGTTGTGTAAATCTCGGGATAAGCCTTTCTCCGCCCGGCTTTCTATTCCGCGGCTGCTGGAGAATAGCAATGTGGCGGGGATCAGGGACCGCGACTACGGGGCAATGCCGCAAATTGAGGACGCTCTGGCGAGTTGCCTCTCTCCCCGACTGACGTCATCTTTCCGCAAGCCGGCGCTACCAACCGGACCATGTCGGGTGTCTTCCCCGCTGGCAGGTTTTGCCATGGGAAATCCCAGGGTGAGTCGTTCCAGCAGTTCCTCCCTCGCCGGACTGGGTCCCACTCGGCTGAGGCAGCTTGGCCCTCTACCGGCTCCCACCGGCAGAGCCCGAAGCGGAGTGTGGCTTCTCGTGCTCCCCCTCGAGCTGCTTGGGACGCAGGGCAACGCTCCCGCGCACCCCTCCCCGGCGGGTAGGACCTGGGAGCCGTCATCCAGTCGTGGAGGGGCGAGGCAAAGAGGTCCTGACTGTGTGTTTAGCCCCGGGAGGCCGACTGAGGTCCCCTCCAGGGACCACGGGCGCATCTGTCTCCGGCACGTGTCGTGTCCATTTTGGCCAAGGTGAAGAGTGTGAGGCTGGGCCGCCTGCACATGAGGGCCCTGCAGTGGTGGCTGGAGTCCAAGGGGTTCTCCCCGAGGGGAAACCCGTTCCGTCTGATACGGGTTATGCACAGATGTCTTCGCCGGTGGTTCAGGTGCTGGAGTTTCTGCAGGACCGCTTCTCTGCTGGCCTTTCCCCATCCAGCCTCAAGGTTTATGTGGCAGCCATCTCGGCTTTCCACGCCCCTTCAAGGGATGGGTCTCTGGGGAGGCTTCCCTTGGTCATACGAACCGTATGACCAAGGGAAGCCTCCCCAGAGACCCGGAGGATGAGACTTGCGACTCGAGGATTCCCACCTGGGATCTGGCAGTGGTTCTCGACGCTTTGGCTGAGGCCCCCTTCGAACCCATGGAGTCGGCTGAGGCCAGGTGCCTGACCCTGAAGATGGCCTTCCTCATTGTTATCACCTCTCTGAGGAGGGTGGGGGACCTCCAGGCTCTTTCGGTTACTCCCCGATGCCTGGGGTTTGCCCCAGGTAACGTGAGGGCCATCCTGCACCCCATTCCGGGCTACATTCCCAAGGTGCAGTCCACCGTGATGGGGCCTGTGGTGCTGCAGGCGTTTCATCCTGCACCTCATGTGACGGCGGAGGATGGGAGGCTCCATTTGCTCTGCCCTGTCAGGGCACTGAGTATCTTCACTCTGAGGTCCTCCCGGTGGAGGAAGGCAGACCAGTTGCTGGTGTGCTTCCAAGCATACCATCAGCAACTGGATTGTTCAGACTATCTCCCTGGCCTATCAGGTGTGCGACGGACCGCTGAAGTGGGGCTTGGCCAGCGTGGAAACATCGCTAGAGAGCTCCACTGCCGACCTCGATCTGATCGCCATCGGGACATGGAGAGCTCCAGACCGGTAGCAGCGGCACAACACCCCTGGAGCTCACCGCCAGTGTTGGTGAAATAGCAAGCTAGCTTAGCGAACTAACCTTGCTTATAAATACATTTTAGTTATCCTAACACTTTTAACAGTCTAACTGAAACACTGGCGGTGAGCTCCAGGTCCTGCAGCCGCAGACGGACCGCCATCAGTGGTACATACAATGCCTGCCTTTTAAATTAAATTAAATTGTATTTATTTATTGCGGGCTGGTTGGTTAGTTTGCTAACGCTAGCTTTCTATTCCACCAACACTGGCGGTGAGCTCCAGGGGGGTTGTGCCGCTGCTAACGGGTCTGGAGCTCTCTGTGTCCTGATGGCGATCAGATCAGATCGAGGTCGGCAGCGGAGCTTTCTAGCAATGTTTCCACGCTGGCCGAGCCCCAATGACGGCGGTTCGTCCGCGGCTGCAGGACCTGGAGCTCACCGCCAGTGTTTCAGTTTGACTGTTAAAAAGTGTTGAGCTAATTAAAAGGTATTTACATTATTTAGATACGGGCTGGCTGCTAGTTAGCTAACGCTAGCTTTCATGCTACATAAACAAGCCGGACAGAGTTGTCCCTCATCTGGTGATAGAAACCCTGCTGTCCCCGGCCGTCCTGTTGGCTCAGAGCTCCACAGACTAAGTCCACAGGTACAAATTAGTTTTGCACCAAATGTATCGCAAGAAGTGTTGCAAAAGTCGATGTGCAGACTCGCCGCTGTGTGATGGAGAGAGCACGCTGCAGCGACAGATTCCAGAGGTTGTATCACTGAGTTGTGGTTGTACTGGAAAAGTGACTGAAGTGGAAAAAAAAAAATAATACGAGTACAGATTTTTTTCTACAAGCTCTCAAATCATATTCTACAAGTGCTCACATTGCATCTACGCTCTCTCACATTTGCACCATATTTACCTTCATAAAAATGGTCCCTTATTCATATTTACAGGTTCACAGACACGGCAAGTCGCCGATAGTAACAGTGTTATTACCGACAGAAAAATCCAAAATGTCAAAGGAAAAAACTTCAACATGAGGGTTGAAACAGTGAGTGATCAAAGAAGCAGCCCGAGTGGTAAGCAGTAACATTCCTCAACACATTTCAATACAATAAGGCAATATTTGAGTGAGCTCATATTTTCTTTTATTCCTTCTTCTATTAGGAACAGCTGGTGGAGAAGATGGACAGGCAGATTGCGTTGCACGGGGTGGCAGTGTGATTGCTAATGATAATCTATCTAATGTTGAAGGTGATGATTTCGATTTCTCAGTGACTGTGAAACCATCAAAAGAACATGTGAGTAACATCTGAACAACCGCTGTTACATATATACCGGTATTCTGTATATATATTCTGTCTGGACATTTCAGCAAATCCTAACACTGCTTTCTCTCTCTCAGGGAAAGTAGACAAGACGAGGCGTCCTCTCAGGTACAAACACACACACACACACACACACACAAAACAAATACTCATTTATAGTTTGTTCTGTGAGGAGTTTTACAGATAATACAGAGTGGAACAAATTTAAAGACGTCTATAGTTTAGAACAGTGAGCCAGATAGTGGAAAGAGAAATTACCTCCTCCAAATCAGATGAATACACTGTAAGTAATGGCTGTGATATCTCCAGTTATTTCCTTTACATTTTACAGTAACACTACTGTTTATGATTTTACAGTAGAATGCTGTAAAGTTACATTACAACCTTGTTGACATGACAAAATCACAATATAGCCACTATAGTACTGTAAATAGTACTGTAAACTCCCGTATTTACTTTTTATCTTTTGTATTTTACAGTGAATACATCAAATACTGTAAATAGAAGTACAGTACCTTTACTGTAAAAAGAAGTCACAGTAACTTGCTGCCAATTGTTACAGTAAGTTACTGTAAATTTGACATTAAATTTGTTACAGTGTACTTTGCTCTTGTTAGCCTATCTTCACTGAACAGTTTGACACCGTGTTGCTCCTTGCCCAAAAACATGGTGTCCACCCTATTCACCTCCAGTCTCCATTACATCCAGGGCCCAGGGTTAGTCCAAGTGAACCCATCAGAAGACCCGCTCCCCATTCCTTCATCCGTCACCAGATCTATACCCAACTCTCTTCCCCACCACCAGTGTCTACTCAGGGGATTTGCTTGCTTATATTAAGAGGAAGACACCTCCCCAAGCACCGTCAAGAACTATGAACTATCCTTCAATCTCTTTTGAGCCTTGGTTTTTATTTTTATTTTTAAATGGAGGCCGTATTACAGGTTTGCATGCTCATGGGTGTTTTTTCTTTTTCTGTTTTTTATGACTCCTGTACAGTCGCCGATAAGGTCCAACACAAATGAAATACAAAAGCTACAACACAAACTCAAAAGCGACAACACAAATATATAAGTGACAAGTGAGTGTATTGTTGACAAATGGAGCCGGGGAAGGAAAGTTCTTGTCTGTTTCAGAAGTGAAACGTCGTTCCTGGCTAATTATGATTATGTGATTGTCACAAATAAGCAATGTTGTTCAATACCTTTTTTTTATTTTCATATGTAGGCCACAATGCTACAGCTATAACTTTATCTAACTGGTGCCCAGCGTCCTTCACTCCGCAAGTAGTTTTTCCCATTAAGTGAAGCTGTTTAAATCACACAAATATTATATCCCACTGTTACGTGCTTGCAACTTGTTAACCGTATCTAACAGGTTATTGATCAGCTCCCAGCACCAAATTCCATCGATACAGTTGGTTTGGAAAGTGTGTGTGTGTGTGTGTGTGTGTGTGTGTGTGTGTGTGTGTGGGGGTTATGGTTATGGTAAACAGATGTTTGAAGTGAATGCTAATTATATTACCTTCAATATGCTGCCTATTACAGTGTTAGAGGTGTAATATGTCATACATACACACATACACGGTCTGTGTTCGTGGTCATACCAAGGGGGTCAGCCTCTCCACTCTAAGCACCATTTTAGGCAAGGCAAGGCAGGTTTATTTGTATAGCACAATTCAAAGTGCTCTACACAAAAACAGTTAAAAATAAAACACAGAAGAAACAGTTCAAAATAAAAACAGATAAAACACAAGAATAAAAGTTACAGTGCAGTATAAGAAATTAAACATGAAAGAAATGAGCATCATTTAAAGAAATCAACATCAAAAAGAAAGGTCTTCAGCATTGATTTAAAAGAACTGAGAGTAGCAGCAGACCTGCAGGTTTCTGGGAGTTTATTCCAGATATGAGGAGCATAGAAACTGAACGCTGCTTCCCCCTGTTTAGTTCTGACTGTAGGGACAGACAGTAGACCTGTCCCAGATGACCTGAGAGGTCTGGGGGGGTCATAGTGTACTAGCAGATCAGAAATGTATTTTGGCCCTAAACCGTTTAGTGATTTATAAACTAGCAAAAGAACTTTGAAATCAATTCTTTGGGGCACAGGAAGCCAGTGTAAGGACTTCAGAACTGGAGTGATGTGATCCAGTCTCTTGGTCTTAGTGAGGACCCGAGCAGCAGCGTTCTGAATCAGCTGCAGCTGTCTGATTGATTTTTTAGGGAGACCTGTAAAGACCCCGTTACAGTAGTCAAGTCTACTGAAGATGAAAGCATGGACTAGTTTTTCCAAATCCTGTTGACACATAAGTCCTTTAACCCTTGATATATTCTTAAGGTGATAATAGGCTGACTTTGTAATTGTCTTAATATGGCTGTTAAAGTTCAGGTCAGAGTCCATGACTACACCAAGATTTCTGGCTTTGTCTGTTGTTTTTAACATTGTTGTTTGAAGCTGAGCGCAGACTTTTAATCGTTCCTCTTTTGCTCCAAAACAACCACCTCAGTTTTCCCTCATTTAATTTCAGAAAGTTCTGGCACATCCAGCCGTTAATTTGTTCAATACACTTAGTCAGTTTTTGTATTGGACTATAGTCCTGGCGATAAGGTTATGTAAATTTGTGTGTCGTCCGCATAACTATGGTAACTTATTTTGTTGTTTTCCATAATCTGAGCCAGTGGAAGCATGTAGATGTTAAACAGAAGAGGCCCCAGAATGGAGCCTTGGGGAACTCCGCACGTCATATTTGTACGTTCAGATGTATAATTACCTATTGACACAAAGTAATCCCTATTCTGTAAGTAGGATTCAAACCAGTTTAGTACTGAGCCAGAAAGGCCAACCCAGTTTTCCAATCGGTCTAGTAATATGTCGTGGTCGACCGTGTCAAATGCAGCACTGAGATCAAGTAATACTAAGACTGAAATTTTGCCATTATCTGTGTTAAGGTGGATGTCATTAAAGACCTTAACGAGCCGTCTCAGTGCTGTGGTGTGGTCGGAAACCCGACTGAAAGGTATCAAAACTGTTGTTTAGTGACAAGAAATGGTTGAGTTGTTGAAAAACTGCTTTTTCAATGATTTTACTTAAAAACGGAAGGTTTGATATCGGCCTATAGTTGCTCATTAGTGATGTGTCTAGATTGTTCTTTTTTAAGAGTGGCTTGATTACTGCAGTTTTCAGGGCCTGTGGAAAGATTCCTGAAAGAAGAGACAAGAGACATGTGTACTAGCAGATCAGAAATGTATTTTGGCCCTAAACCGTTTAGTGATTTATAAACTAGCAAAAGAACTTTGAAATCAATTCTTTGAGGCACAGGAAGCCAGTGTAAGGACTTCAGAACTGGAGTGATGTGATCCAGTCTCTTGTTAATGCTACAAAGCCATCACCTGCAGTTAGCATTCCATTGACGCCCATTCATTTTGGCGCCATTTTGACAGTGAATAACTTTACATCTGAAGCGGTTAAAAACTCTATTTGTCCGTTGTTTATTTCAAGAAACACGACAATGTATAAAAGGCTCCGTTACCTTATATCTCACGTTATGGCTCCGTAGCAGACGTTTTTGAAAAAATAGGCTAACGATTGTGTCATAACCACGTGACTTACCGTCACATAGTTGACAAATCACCGTATTGTCACTGGCACATCTACCAGAAGACTTATAACTTTCCAACAGGTTGCCTACGTCACATCTACATCATCAAGCTCAGTTGGAGGCTGCGCAGTAATGCTCAGCATCACCGGAAAAGAGCTTCTAATAGACTTCACTGGTCTCCGTCCAGAGCAACGGGACATGTTGGTGCATTTCTTTAACTGTCTATGGGTCATACACGGTTGGTCTGAATGAAATAAACCCAGGATTTTAACCATGACCCTGCACATGATAGCTAATGAAGCTCATCTGCCAGCTCGGTTTGTCAACAGCACGCTTGTTCCCATTGTCATTCACTTTAACGTTGTCATTTAACTTTCACGTTAACGCTTATGTATTCGTGTTGTAGCTTTTGTTTTTGTGTTGAACCGTCACGGCCACTGAACGCCTGTGATCTCATCATCAAATATTGCAATAATAGAATAATTAATCATATGGGCCTCATCTATTAATTTAATTCGATTCAATAAGCTTTATTGGGATGAAAAAAAACATGTTGCCAAAGCAGTTTACAGTCATTGGCAGATATTTGTACATGTTGATACATTTTGTATGAATTCTACATTGCACATTGCATAAACAGTACATAGTTAAATGCAAGCTGCTGCACATCATCTACCAAGCCACTAGAGGTCACCAGTGTAAAGGGTTTGTTTTTGAATATTTGAGGTTTCCATGTCATTGAATTTTGCAATAAATTTAACACAGTATAGTTTGAATTTATGATTGTTTACAACATGCAATGGGATTACCATTTAAATAATCTTTACATTCATCTTTCCAAATGTTGTACTTTGTGCTTTTGAATTCTAAATCCATTTATGGGGACAGAAACATGAATAATATAATTAAGTATCTGACACACAGACACACACACACACACACACACACACACACACACACACACACACAGCTGTTACACAAGTGAGTTGATTAGTTGGCTATGATCTTGCCATCAGCTCTTAAATCCATGCACCATTTGTGTCTTTCTTCAGTGGTAATGTATAAAATTTCAGGAGAAATGGGCATACTTGATTTGGTTCTATTTGATAATTTATTGGGAAATACTGTTGTGTTCAGAATAAAGCAATGTGTTTAAAAAGTAAATAATGCTAAAAATCCTTAGAATATCTTTTAATTGCATAATATCCTTGCATTGGGAACACTGCACATTCAATTCCAAATCAAAACATGCAACAATTAATATTAGGCTTTTCATAAAAATAGCAGTATTTGCATTTTCTTTACAAACTCAAACATTTACTGTATGAACTGAAACATGTCTCAAGGTTTGCTTTACTTTGAATCACTGCACTAATATTTAGTTGCATAACCATTATTTCTGAGAACTGCTTCACATCTGTGTTGCATGGCGTCACCTGTGATCAGGTATTCCAGCCCAGGACCATTGAACTACATCCCACAAGTCCTCTGCATTACTGGGTTTGGCCTCAGAAACAGCATTTTTGATGTCACCCCACAAGTGTCCTATAGGACTGAGGTCCGGGGGTTGGGCCACTCCTTAACATCAATCTGGTTCATCTGGAACCAAGACTTTGCTCGCTTACTGGTGTTTTTTGGGTCATTGTCTTGTTGAAAGACCCTTTTCAAAGGCAGTTCCTCTTCAGCAAGGCAACATGACCTCTTCAAGTATTTTGATGTGTTGAAACTGATCCATGATCCCTGGTATGTGATAAATAGGCCCAAGACCACAGTATGAGAAACATCCCCATAACCACCATGCCTTACTGTCTTCACAGTGTACTGTGGCTTTAATTCAGTGCAGGGGGGTCGTCGGACAAACTGTCTGCGCCCCAAGACCCGAAAAGAACAACTTTGCTCTCATCAGTCCACAGACCGTTGCTCCATTTCTCCTTTGGCCAGTCAATGTGTCCTTTGGCAAATTTCAACCTATTCAGTACATGTCTTTTTTCAGCAATGGGACTTTGCGGGGTGGGGGTTTCTAGCTGATAGCTTTGCTTCACATAGCCTTCTTCTGACCGTAACAGTATTCACAGGTAACTTTAAGTCTTCTTTGACTTTCCTGGAGCTGATCATTGGTTGAGCCTTTACCATTTTGACTATTCTTAGATCCATTCAAATGGTGGTTGACCGTTTTTTCCCCCACGTTGTTCAGGCTTTGGAGGCCATTTTAAGGTATTTGAAATCATTTTGGCTGAGCAGCCTATAATTTTCTGCACTTCTTTATATGTTTTCCCCTCTCCAATCAACTTTTTAATCAAAGTCCGCTGTTCCTCAGAGCAATGGCTAGAACGACCCATTTTGCTGAGTATTTCAGTGTGAAATGCGCTATAACCAGCAAGCACAACCTTTGCTTCCTTTCTTCCTTAAATATGGGCCATAACTGACACCTGTTTCTTCACAGAATCCATCACCTCACTAATTGAACTCAACACTGCTATTATTTTGAACATGCCCCTTTCAAAACAGATTCAGTTACACAGAATGAGCAGCATGCATGGCCTGACTGTTGGGTCTGTTGGTTTTCTATGACTCTACAACACTTAATAGTAAATTATTTGCCATGTGGAAATATCACCGCTACCAAAAAATATGATTTATAAGGTTATTGATGTTGGACTGCTATTATTTTGAACACAGCTAAGTTGGATCAACCTTCAGTTTATACCAGATCGGAGTGTGTATAATTTATCCAATCAGAGCATCCAGACCCAGTTAATTTTATTCACACTGAGAGTTTTTGGATCACATCCAACTACTCGCCTGTCCGTTATCATATCCAACTGAAAGGCGATTATGAATATTTGGACTTAGTTTACACCCCTGCCTTTACGTCTTGGATAGGCCTTGGGTATCTGGCTTTGGCCCAAGGAGTTTGGTATGTGTGGAGTAAGAGTTCAGAGGACAGGTAGCTGGAGGATCCGTTTGGAATGGAAACAGTTTGACGCACTTGGTGGATCAAAAAATGGCAGCAGGATTAGCACTTGCTTGTGGGGAAAAGTGAATGACATACACTCTTACACCTTGTGAACTGTATGCTTTACACACTGCCATTTATTGCTCATTTGTATGGCTTTCAACCACATTTGAGGCAAAAGCATCCCAAACATATGTCAAGTTGTGAGAATTGAGATAACAAAAACCTTACAGTTTTTAGAACTTAATTCAACCTAGTTTTGTGAGCTTTGAGTTTGTTAAAACTCAAACACCTAATCTCACAAGTGAGGGTTTTGCAACTTCACATTCCATTACTAGGCAGCTCGTAGGAGCAGCCTAATATGTCCCAGAGTTTTCTTGAGGATGAATTGCTTTTAATGAAATGGCATCTAGGGTTTTTCTCCATTCAATTTACCTGTAATTTCCAATTAAGGAGATTTTCTAGGATTTCCTCTGGTCCCCAGACACTTACTAATACCACATTATTTTCAGGATGACATATAGTCAAAAGTTTGGACACGCTTTCTCAAAGCTTGACTGTTTTTACTTGACTGGAATTATGAATTTTAGATTTCAGATATCAGTCTGAGTTACTGCATCAGAAAATGCTTTTCAAAATAGTTCAACAGTCAATCAGTTAAAATAAAAGTTATAGAAACCCATCATTCTACTTATTAAAGCATTCTGTCACACACTGTGCTCTCCAGCAGCAAAAAGAATACATTAATGTGCCCTATTGTTCTACTTTTCTCCAGCGTCCCAACATGGGGGACATTTTTCACATGCCACTGCACTGCCAAACTTTCGAAACGTGAACCCCCGCCAGACAGACAGCGAATGCAACCCAGCGGTAAAACAGGGGTATCTGTTACACAGGCAAGAGGCCAGCTCAACAGTATTTGTTTTAACTGCAGGCTATTAGCAGGCATGCTTGTCTTGTGTATTTACAAGGATTTCCAATCATGTCAAAAAACCTCCTCTGTAGTAAAGATAAGGGGTTGGGTTTAAATTCTTTCAGACTGTACAGAATCAGCACTGAGGCTGGATATCACATTGCGGGTAAGTGAGAGGTGCACCAAAGGTGTTGAGACCTTTTGGTCAATGTACACCCTTCTGTTTATGATCCATTTAAAGACCATTCTAACTAGATACAATATAAATACACTGATACAAATAGTAATATTCACTAATATACACTAAATGTATAATACTAAAGGTTGTGTAACATGTTGAGTGAGAGTTCATTGGGACTATTCATAGACTGTGTTCATAAAAGAACCCAGCAATCACTGAGACGTTGAATGACCATTGTCCAACCAAGACCATTTGTCAAGACCATTGTCTTGACATGTCATTGACATGGTTCATAAATATTTCCAAAATGTCAATTGTGCAGATGACCGTGATGTTTTACAAACAAGTCTTAAAATAGTAAATTTCACTTTTGATTTTGCCTTTGGGACAGGAGACACACACAGAAAAAGTAATGGACGAAGGGTCTGAAAAGTAAAGTCATTGTGGAAGTACTTTTAACCCGCATTCTATCTAACTTCCAGCAGGGTGCAAAAGGAACTTTGTTTATTTAGAAGTCTATGGGAAAATAACCCTACTCCTCACTCCTTAATAAACATTTTCAGAATGAGTTCATGGTATTCCTCACTAGTTTTACATTTTGTGTAATACAGCATGATGTTTATTTTGACAATTTTGGTCCCATTTATATACTTGTATACATAACATTGACGATAAAGCAGGTGGCAAATGTAAGAAACACTTTTTTTGTTATAGTTTCTGCTCTCTACGTCGCATTTAGTAAACAAAAAAATTTATTTCCGTAACACACTCCCCTTTCCTGTGCACATGTGCACAAAGCACACCAGTCCCCTAGTTGGCCTTAAATAGCATCACTTGGCGTAAATGGGTTCAGAAATAGCTTGGAGTTAAAAAGGTGCAGACATGGATACCCTGGGAGATTGTTGGGTCTTAAGTGTCATCTCACTTCCTTCATGTTGTTTGTGTCACATAAAAGTATGCAATCGCCTGGCATATACTGTAGGTTCTTATTCTCAACATCTACAGAATAAACATGGGTTTACCCGTTTAGGTTCAAGCAGGATGAGGGGATGTCCTTCTGTTCTCCTGCAAACTACATAGATTGTACAAAAATGTGTTGTCTTAGTTGTGTGTATTTGTAGAGGGGACCACCCACAATTCTCTGTTGTACTGAATCAAAGCTGTTTCATGTCATTCCTCCCTGAGAGACAAACAGAAGTGATGGGTTAGAAACCAATTTATGTGTGTGTGTACAAAACACGCACAGGACACCCTATAGGTTAGTTGAGGCAGTCACTAATCAAGCCATCGTCTGTTTCTGTCACCTGTCTTCACTTCTGTCATCACCATGATTTTGTTATCAAAACAGAAGCTATGGAGTTGTGCATTAAATTTACAGCAAATTCTCAGAACGATAAATAATAAAGGTTATGAAGAAACCAAATTGCATGCATTAAAGTTAATTAGGAAAGTTTTGGATGGGATTCATTAAATACTTAAGGGTACAGTTGGCACAGTTCAACATGTCATAAGGGTTTGGGGTCAAGATGCTGGAATTTGAGGTCACTGTCTTTAAAATAGCCTGTTGGTCTGCAACATATATAAGGAATCTGAAACCTCTATTGGCCTAACACAAACGTAGGAGCAACCTGATACAGTAAAATCTCACCAGCAACATGAAAAGTACACTTGCTAAAAACAAGTTTCAAAAGAAAGACACTCTTTGTCAAAGAAAAGTATTATAAAAGCTACCTTTCACCCAGATGTGTCACCTTGCAGCCAAATGATGTGTTTTCTATACTGCAATGCAAGAAGACAATGGTCTCCATATTAAATGAGGTCATCCTGGAGTCAGCACCGTGCAAAATAAGCTTCACATAACAGAAATGATTGAAGAAATGTGGAGAAAACACACACACACTGCTGACTGTTAGACCTCCTCAACTTGTTTGTAGGTTATAATAAAAGAATTAGCAGTGCTGTTTAGCAGGTAATGTTTACCATGGTTATATCTTAGCATGATGGCAGCATCGAACACAAAGTACAGCTGAGGCAAAAGTGTAACTACCATCTTTGTGTGTATCATGTGACATGTATTTCATGTATTTCAAAAGTATTGACTAAGTTGAAATGTCTTCCTGATGATGGCATTGGGGCTGGGTATCGCCAATGATTTCCCAAATCAATTTAATTCAGATTTACAAGGTCTCAATTCGATCTACATTTCGATAAAATATAAATTACTTTAGGGAAATTCCAGTTCAATTATCAATAATCATTTTGCAGTGATATGCACTTACGGCAGAACTGGCAACTTTTCAAACTGAAGCCAAAGAAACTCTCCAGACACTCTTCCCACAGATACCCGTAGAGACAGCGCAGTCCAACTGGTTACAAGTATTTACGCAGAAAGCTCAGGAGGCCAGCAGAGCCAAGAGTCTCAGGCAAGCTCAACATTGCCTTAGTTGCTCGAGAAACTGAAGGAGGCTGAGGAGAGCCACGGCACACTGCATGCTGAAAGTGAACAGTACAGGACAGTCCTGGCTGAATCAGAAGGAATTCTGAAACATCTGCAGAAGAGTGTGGAAGAAGAAGAGCTGGTATGGAAGTCCAAGATAGCCAACTCAGATAGCAAGCCCCCCAGGAAGTGCACCGGGCACTTTTGAAGCAAATTGAACACAGTGGCCAAATTGTGGAATTGCAACTCCCAGCCCAACACATGAAGCCCTTATACTACATCCATGGTGAAAAGGCATATATTAAAAGATCGATTTCATGATTTTATCAATCAATATCAGATCAATCAAACAATTTTTTTTAATTTTTTTTTTTGGAGAATAGATTATTTTAAGCCAGCCCTAGATGGCATGAGAGGAAGGGATCATCAAAGTTGTTACATTTCAACTTCTGTGAACCCTTGATAACATCTATACCAAACTGAATGGTATTCAACCAATAGTTGTTGAGAGACTTCCCACAAAAACATCTTAAGCTCATGATGGTGCTGAAGGAACATCAAGGATTCACAAAGTCATCAGGATTCTTCCTCTGGGGACCATGAATCACTCGAAAAGTGTGTGACAAACTATTGTTGAGGTGTTTCAGTCTGGACCAAAGTGGTGGACCAAAGAATATTGCCACCAAAGACACTGACTGCTAGCGTGGCAAAAAACTTGTAACACATGACACAACATCTATAGTAATTAATTTTTTATGTAAATTCAAAACCCCAACTTCCATTAGTGCTGATTTCACATCTTAATTTCAAAAGATAAAAGCTTTATGATCTGCTATAAACAATAGAAAATGAGACATGTGCTCTGCAGAAAGGGCGGATCAAAGATGACAGTTAACAGATTTAAAGCCTCGAGAAAAAAATGCCAAATTGATTTATGATGTTGGACTTGGGGTTTAAGCCTTTTCACAGCTGACTGAAATATATACAAACATTCGCCTATGTGCCCATGGAACTGCAATGCTGCTTATAAAGTTAAGCTGGAACGCGTTTCAATATTTATTTGGCTTGGGGTGCAAATGCAGAGCAGCTGTTTCTCATGCTGTTCTCAGGCCAACGTATGTCAAAAGAACTGCTTGGTAAAGGAACTGCGTTTCTCTCTGTCTGTGTTGTATTTAAATGCTTAACAGACTTTATGTAATGTGAGATTAGCTTTGATAATGGGGAGATTTACCTTGATAGGTTTTCCAAGTCCTCCTTTATTTCAGTCACACATTTGAGGGATGGCTGTGTTTGTGTGTTTTATGTGTGTTTGTACTTGATAGTCTTTGAAAGTAGATTTATAGAGTTAGATTCTAGCCTGGTTGACACCCAGACCCTTCTCAGTTGTAACAAAGAGTGGGTCTGAGGAAGGTTAATTCCCAGCCCATTTCTAAAGGGGTGTCATCAACGGACACTGCTCAAATGACTCTGGGCGCAATTGGATAGACCTAAAACCAATCAGAGTGATGACGAAGATGTGAAGCCCGCCTCAACAGCTGTAATTGGTGCCTCGATTTGGAAAAATTGGAAATGGTTCGTCTGGCTCTTACATTTGCTGGGGAGGTAAAGGAGAAGTTAAATTTTAACTTCTTTGAATAACTGTTCAAACATGCCATTATAGCGGCTATAATCATTATTATATTAACAATTGATCAATGCTTGAGTGTGAAAGCTGTTGCTGAGAGTTACAAACCTACAGAAAAATAGCAGTTCCTCTCAGCTCTACAGAGGGTTTAAACTAGTCTGGTTATCACCAGACCAAGCCAAGCTCAATAGATTTTAGAATGGGCATCAGTATAGGGAGTCTGCTCTTTATTTTCTCTGCACAAGAGGCGTGACTGTGTACGCAATTAGAAAGTCCTTCAATCAATCAGACCAATGATCTGGGTAAAGTAGAAGCGGCAGAGGCATCAATGGATTGCTGCGCTTCAGTGGCCGCTATGTTGAATGTCGCTTCTCTATCGTGTTAAACCCGCCAATAGCGCGCCAGGTGGATAAATAAATCCCTGTTAGGGATTGGTTCCCGCTAAATTGTGAGCTGAAGCTGGAGCATTAAACGTGCGGGTTTCCAGACTGAGCTGCAGTGCTGCAAATCGCCGGCAGAGTGGGTGGGGCTTATCCAGTCTAGGTTTAAGCATCATTTGTGCCCATTGTTTTGGTTTCCGAGGCCCAATTTGATGGTTTTGTATCATTCACTCTGCTCTCAGAGTTGTTTTCAGACACACCAGGAAGCTATTTTCAACAAAAACATTCTGACCAAGTGGCGGAAGGTCTTGGTTTCTGCCCGACCAGACTACAATGCAACAATGGTTCGGGGTCAGCAGTGTTAATAAATGTGTTTGTTTTAGGGGCTTGAAAATGCTGGAGTAATATTCACGCCAGACAAAAAAACGCATGTGTTTTTAAACAAAAACCTATTAGTGTGGATGTAGCACCAGACCATGCTCTCCAAGCATAAAAATGTCTTTCTTTTTCTGCCATTTGTTTGCCCACTCTATTTACAGGAACATATTCCTTGTACTTACTGTGAAAAGAGGTGAGTTTTGAGTGGGAAATGTTACTGTATGTGTGGCCATTATAAGCTGACTCTGAAAATCAAACAGCCCAAAGCACTGTGTTAAATATATGACAGCAGTGAATGAGCATACCGGGTCAAACGTGTTTGTTTTACTCGACTTTCTCATGGTCGTCTGTCCCTCATCTGCGCCGTAATGCAAGCGCATCATCAATGCCTTTCAACCGAGGCAGCCAGGTGCTTCAGCTGTACAAATAAAGGGAAGCGGGCTCTACGCTGCGATAATGTGTTTGAGTTGCCATGTTTGTGGTCTGACACCTGTATGGAGTGAGATAAGGGTCAGAAAAGGAGAGCTCAGGGTTTGACCATATGCACTGTGCTTGGTTCCTGGATGTGAACTCTTGATTACATCTGCTTTGCGACTGATTAAAACGATAAAAGGAAATGATAAAGCGCCGGTGATGAAAGCTTAAATAAAATTGCTTGAACATTAAACAGGCTTTTGAGGGCAAGCCAGCTGTGGTTTATCTGCAAAACAATAAGCAGTCTGGCAGCATTTGGCTTTGAAACTAATAAAAAATAAATCATTCCTCCTAGCTACGGAGATGGAGCTACATTGCAAATTGGTGGGTGCACACAGATGATTGTGTGTACATGCAGCTGTGGCTTAAAATGGGAGGATACGAGACTGAGGCAGTTTCAAATGTCAGTTTAATTGAGCCAAATAATGTAGTTAGGGGTTGCACTGAGAGTAGGAAGATGAGGCAATATAGCTGTATGGAAGATATGATAAGAGCAAATCCTTTAGGAACATCACTTTGACCTTTTGGTGTACTGTACGAGGCCACAAGGCATACATGTTATTGCTTTAGTACAGTATGTGGAACATGTGCATGGTCTTTGTCTGCTTCCTCTCATTTATACCATGTTCCCACCCAAATAAGCACATGTGTGTGCGAAAAACACGTTTAAAATAGGCAAGGGCTGTTCTTTTCTTCGTTTTTATATTACTTACTCAATCTCTTTCAAACTTAGTTCTGACTAATTTGGAATGACGTCCGTGGACTGCTTGCATGGAGACAGACAGGATTTCCGGCTGAGATGACAGACGTTACTGACGGCATCGCGACCTGTGATCTTTCCCACTAGAGACTAAATCCAAATGTTAGTGTTGTTTTTTCCAGTGGGAAAGAGGCTTTAGGTTGCACTCTGATACATCATGGACCATGTAAGTTTTTTTTTAAAGTTAAATGACAGTATTTTGTCCTCCTTAACATGGGAACTTGATATGTGCTGCCTTTACTTCACTTTTTTGTACACGCCTATTGGATTTTGGGTTTAGCCCTCTACCAAGAATATCCGTTGTTGAAGCGCTACTGCATTGTTTTTCTTATCGTCAGCTAAATTTGAAAAGTTTGCCTGCTGCCCTCCTGTGGTCCTTCCTTTGTTTCTCTTTTGTGAAGCCATATTGTTTGTCTGTCTGACAAATGTTACTTAATATTGTTAGCACACAACTTTGCGTACACTGTGCATACAGTATGTACGTGTGATAATTACCAATTATTTTGTGCATGATGGTATTTCTTATGCACAGATGTAGAACTCTTTTTATACAAGTGATATGAAATGATGAGAATGTAAATTTGTTAGCACATTGCCAAGTGTTAGGAGAACTGTATGTGGGCATTAACATATTTATGCATTTCATCCAAATTGAGATCGCTTGAAAACGACCTGGCAGACTAAAGTGAAAGCCAAGATCTAATCTTGATACAATAGCGTGCACACGGAAGTCCATTTAAGTTACAAGGAATTAGGCATTAACAGACTTGACATGATTCCTGTATAGGAGCTGAATGTGGTGGAGCAAAGTAAAGACAAAAAAAGTGTTTACTTGTATTTATAAAATTCCCCTCCCTAACATCTAGTTCCCTAAAGACAAGAGGTGATGTGAGTTATTGGCCTGGCTACGCTGCTCATTTCACAATGTGACTCCCCTCTCCTGTCTGGTATCTTCACTGAAACAGTGTAGAAACGGTTGTTCTTATGTAAGTCGAATGTGAGCCAATGGCCCATGGTCATAAAGCATGTCAGCCTCCCAATGATCTCATTCGGTCTCACCAGCCTTTCCCTTAATGCAGCTTTAACACAGTCAAGCAGAAGAGCAACCCGGGGTGAAATTACAGCCACTTTTGTAAAGGAAATATACAGGTGAGCCAGTACAAAACAATATCTATGAAGAATACTGATATGCTGATTGTACTATAAGATATTTTGCAACCATGGAATTTTGCCTCTGTCTCTCATATATCCCTACTCCCTGTGACATTGCCATCACCCAGACACTGTTATGTCTAGACAGTAGGGGGTTGCTTGGCAATGACGGGAGATACAATATGAGTATAAGCAAAACTAGGCCAAATTTTACTGCCCTTTGGCTCTTTTTGTTTCCCTGCCAAAGTCTATTTCCTTTTGGAAAAACTACAACTGTCTCACAGGAGCCCCTGTGGAGTTAAGGACATAATGCAGCAATGAAAAGATATTTAACTTAGTCACAAAAGGCCTTCTGAATTTAGCAAAGGGAAAAAAAGCTAGAATACCAGAGCTGAAGCCGTTTGCATATCCCAAATGTACATTACTGTCAAATTCTGTTGATCTGCCTTCACAATTGCTATTTGTGGATGTTATGATAAAAGACCATCTCATTTGCAGCACACAGCAAATACAAAGTATTTCAAACAGCATGTCATGCTGATGTCCTGGACTCAGACTCGAGTCATTATTCTCCAGACTCGACTTGGACTCGCGCCCTACTGAGTGTGACTCAAGAATTTGTGAATTTGGACTTGAGCGTTTATGAAATTCGAGGACTCTGAAGTGGGATGAGGTTTTTGACTACTTTTATGTGTAATAGGCAGTGATGGAGTACTCAAGTCCTGAACTCAAGTGCTGGACTCAAGGCCGAGTAGAGTCGCTATTCTCTAAACTTGTGACTCGACTCGACTTTTCTTTGGTGACTCAGACTTGGACTGGACTCGGACTCGAGACTTAACTCTGACTTGACAGTTGGTGACTCTACTACAGCACTTGCTCCTTTATGGGGCAAATATTATAAATAAGTGTGGGTGCCTGGGTCTGCTGTCCATTCCTGCCCCCCATAAAACCTTCTAAAGGGCATCCACAGGAGTGTAGTGGTAAAAAAGAGGTGGGTAAACAAAATTCTGTGATCAGGTGTACCACGACGCAGTCACTGGTAAAGTGGGCCACGGCCTGCCCACGTATGTGTATCCTGATGACATCGCTATAGGCTATCATTTGACGGTATCACTGGTTGTTCTCTCATAGGTCACACAATCACTACTCAATTCATTCATTAAGCTAAGTTCTTGTTGTCTTGTTGTTAAAAAGACGCAAGAAGGAATAATATGGTCTACTCTCTGTCTGTCCTCTCTCTGTTCATTCATCCTCAGCTTCTCCTCTCTTGGTCTCTCTTCTCTCTGTTCATTCATCCTTAGCTTCTCCTCTCTCGGTGTATAAAAGGCTGTCTGTGGGTAGTGATTATTGGAGTGCATGCCAAAGGGTGACGCGGACACGCGCTTCGCACCGCAAGCGGGTACGCGCACCACACGGAGAGATAGGAGAGAGAGAAAAGGAGACTGTTGCTGTTCGGAGGATGACGAGCCAGTTGAGATCGCGTGTGTGCGTCTTCGAGATTTGTGAATCATGTAACTTGAGTTGTCTGTTCCTCAAGCTCGTTTTTTGCAGGCTAATGGTTTATAGTTCTGTAGTGCTAACCTAAATTAAGCTAGCTAGTGTTTGTTGTCCTCGTTCTTTACCTGCTAGCTAGGTTACACATGTCTGTTCATCCAATATAACAGTAATTGTTACGCCCTGGCTCACGGCGGCAATTTATGTGCATTGTTTACATGCTGTAGTAGTGACACAGCACTATTATAATGTGGTTAATGGTGAGATTATTATTAACTAACCTATATGTATATATAATGATGGGTTTGTTATTGTTTGCTATGTGGTTCAATGTGCATTGTGTATCGTGTTGTTTTCTTTGCAGAACAACACACACATACACAGCTAAACAGAGTAGTAGCAGACGCCCATGTTTGTACTGTTGCTTTATTAAATAAAATATCAAAGGAGAGAAGTGGTTTCCGTCTGTGTTTTGGCAGACACCCCTGGGCGAAGTTGGAAACTGGGACCAGCTTAATATACAGTCCTAATTTAGTCCTCCTCAACACTCGGTCTCTCCTCTTTCTGTTCCATCGTCCTCAGTTTCTCCTCTCTCGGTCTCTCCTCAGCAAAAGGAGCCTGTTGTCACTAACTTTCAGTGGCTTAAATGTCAGAGAATGCTTGAAATTACATCCAGTTATTTACCTGACAATATATCCTGAATTTTACTTGTAACATGGGATGACGGGAAGAGGAAGCTTTGTGTCTGAAAGGGGTAACCTAATCTACGGCTTGGCTTGATGAGTCAGAGGTATGAATCTAAGTGAACCAAATTAACCTCAAAAGCATGAAGTTTAGTACTGTTTTCCGAGCTCACTCACTTTGGCTTAGCAGAGGCCGTTTACTGGCATCAGGAGGGCTGCTGTCTTGACAGCGCTTAAAAAACTGGCAGATATCCATTTTTAAAATCCATTCATTACATGTGACGCGATGTAGCCTAGTGTAGGCTAGTGACTGACGGATCTTTGATGCAGTATGCTGCTCATGACTCATGTCTCATGACTGCTAATGAATGAAACTTATAATGAACAATGTGAAACTAAAACGACATGAGCTTAATTTACAATGTCTTAGAAACGATATTTCTGAATTTTGGGAAGTGCGTAGTTGCAACCTGGTCTCACGGCAGTTTGTTATTTTGTTTAACTGATTTTTCAACTGGGACACGATATTTCGCGGTGGCAAGTTTATCATAGTTTTGTATTTTTCATTGTTTTTTATTTCATTTTGACATTTTGTTTTCAAATTCAGTTTAGTTTTTATTAGTGTTTAAAAAGGGATTGCCAGTTTAGTTTAGTTTTGGAAAACGCTTAGTTTTATTTTACTTTTTATTAGTTTTAGTATTAGTTTTAGTCGTTTTTGGAATATGGGTTATTTGCCGGGGGTTTCAAAAAGGTCAGAAAAAGTATTGTGTAATAACTCAACAAAAACATCATACAATTTTAGAATGTGTATAATATGAATATGTATTCCCAATGTATTCAACAATAACACCAGTACATATATGTACACATGATGAGCAATATGTCAACAGTCAACACAAGACGCCGCAGTGAGTGCAGAATGTGTTTGACGTGTTCATGAGAGAAACCTAAACAGCCAACAGACTAAAAGAAGACAGACGTCAGGTGTTTTGATCTTTGGTTTGAGTAAAGTGCAAAGTCAATCAATTCAGTTGTGTAGACAGCCCAGTATTAATACGCATTTTAACCCACGGATGTCCATATCCAATCACAATTAGTTTACACTGAGAAATGATGTCCAGTCAGGCCATATTCTACACGTCCACTAACAACCAAAATATATTGACGCTGGCTATAATCTGAATGTCCATTGAAAACCATAAATAACACTAAGAAAAAGACCAAAGAAAAAAGATGCTGAATCTGAAAAGTGTCATTAAGTTAGGGTGCGGTATTACAGTCAATTTATCGCACCGTTGTGACGAAAAGGGAACCTGAGCTGAGCCAGAAGGCAAAGCAACTGATCAGTCAGTGTTTTTTCCTACCTAGCGCTTTTCTAGTCTTAACGACTACTCAAAGCGCTTTTTACATCATACATTCACACACCTCTCCGGGAACCATCACCTTATCGTGGTGGAGAGGTTTGTGTGTCCCTATGAACCTGAGGGCTGTGTTGTCTGGAGCTTTGTGCTCCTGGTAGGGTCTCCCATGGCAAAGTGGTCTCAGGGGAGGGGCCAGACAAAGAATGGTTCAAAAATCCTATGATAAATCGAGGAAGAGATCAAGGGACCCTGCCCGGAGGAAGCCCGGGGCCCCCGTCTGGAGCCAGGCCCAGACGGCGGGCTCGTCAGCGAGCGCCTGGTGGCCGGGTTTGCCACGGCACAGCCCGAAAAAGCTACGTGGCTCCTCTCTCTCCATCCCATGGGCCCACCACCTGTGGGAGGAACCGCTGGGGTCGGGTGCGCTGCCATATGGGTGGCGGCGAAGGTCAGGGGCCTCGACGGACCAGACCTGGGCGGCAGAGGCTGGCTCTGGGGACGTGGAACGTCACCTCTCTGTGGGGGAAGGAGCCGGAACTTGTGCGGGAGGTGGAGCGCTACCAGTTAGATCTGGTGGGGCTTACCTCTACGCACAGTCTCGGTTCTGGAACCGTACTCCTGGATAGGGGTTGGACTCTGTCCTACTCCGGAGTTGCCCAGGGTGTGAGGCGCCGGGCGGGTGTGGGGATACTCACAAGTCCCCGGCTGAGCGCCGCTGCGTTGGAGTTTACCCGGTGGACGAGAGGGTCGCCTCCCTACGCCTGCGGGTGATGGGGGGGAAAACTCTGACTGTTGTTTGTGCATATGCACCAAACAAGAGTTCGGAGTATTCGGCCTTCTTGGAGACCTTGAATGGAGTCCTGTATGGGGCTCCAGTAGGGGACTCCATAGTTTTGCTGGGGGACTTCAACGCACACGTGGGTGATGATGGAGATACTTGGAGAGGCGTGATTGGGAGGAACGGCCTCCCTGATCTAAACCAGAGTGGTTGTCTGTTGTTGGACTTCTGTGCTAGTCATGGATTGTCCATCACAAATACCATGTTCGAACATAGGGATGCTCATAAGTGTACGTGGTACCAGAGCACCCTAGGCCAAAGGTCAATGATCGATTTTATAATCATTTCATCTGATCTGAGGCCGTATGTTTTGGACACTCGGGTGAAGAGAGGGGCAGAGCTGTCAACTGATCACCATCTGGTGGTGAGTTGGGTCAGGGGGTGGGGGAAGACTCTGGACAGACCTGGTAAACCCAAACGGGTAGTGCGGGTGAATTGGGAACGTCTGGAGGAGGCCCCTGTCCGACGGACTTTCAACTCACACCTCCGGCGGAGCTTTTCGGGCATCCCTGTGGAGGCTGGGGGCATTGAACCTGAGTGGACAATGTTCAAAGTTTCCATTGCTGAAGCTGCGGCGGCGAGCTGTGGTCATAGGGTCTTAGGTGCCTCAAGGGGCGGTAACCCACGAACACCCTGGTGGACACGGGGGGATTGTCGTCAATTTCCCTGGTGGAAGTCGCTGAGGTAGTCAAACAACTCCACAGTGGCAAAGCCCCAGGGATTGATGAGATCCGTCCAGAAATGCTGAAAGCTCTGGGTGTGGAGGGGATGTCTTGGTTGACACGCCTCTTCAACATTGCGTGGAAGTCTGGGACGGTGCCTAAGGAGTGGCAGACCGGGGTGGTGGTTCCCCTATTCAAAAAGGGGGACCAGAGGGTGTGTGCCAATTACAGGGGTATCACACTTCTCAGCCTCCCTGGTAAAGTCTACTCCAAGGTGCTGGAAAGGAGGGTTCGGCCGATAGTCGAACCTCGGATTGAAGAGGAACAATGTGGATTCCGTCGTGGCCGTGGAACAACGGATCAGATCTTCACTCTCGCAAGGATCTTGGAGGGGGCCTGGGAGTATGCCCAACCAGTCTACATGTGTTTTGTGGATCTGGAGAAGGCGTATGACCGGGTCCCCTGGGAGAAATTGTGGGAGGTGCTGCGGGAATATGGGGTGAGGGGGTCCCTTCTCAGGGCCATCCAATCTCTGTATGACCAAAGCGAGAGCTGTGTCCGGGTTCTCGGCAGTAAGTCGGACTCGTTCCAGGTGAGGGTTGGCCTCCGCCAGGGCTGCGCTTTGTCACCAATCCTGTTTGTAATATTTATGGACAGGATATCGAGGCGTAGTCGGGGCGGGGAGGGGTTGCAGTTCGGTGGGCTCGGGATCTCATCGCTGCTTTTTGCAGATGATGTGGTCTTGATGGCGTCATCGGCCTGTGACCTCCAACACTCACTGGATCGGTTCGCAGCCGAGTGTGAAGCGGCTGGGATGAGGATCAGCACCTCTAAATCTGAGGCCATGGTTCTCAGCAGGAAACCGATGGAGTGCTTTCTTCGGGTAGGGAGTGAGTCCTTACCCCAAGTGAAGGAGTTTAAGTACCTTGGGGTCTTGTTCGCGAGTGAGGGGACTATGGAGCGTGAGATTGGTCGGAGAATCGGAGCAGCTGGTGCGGTATTACATTCAGTTTATCGCACCGTTGTGACGAAAAGAGAGCTGAGCCAGAAGGCAAAGCTATCGATCTACCGGGCAATTTTCGTTCCTACCCTCACCTATGGTCATGAAGGCTGGGTCATGACCGAAAGAACGAGGTCCAGGGTACAAGCGGCCAAAATGGGTTTCCTCAGGAGGGTGGCTGGCGTCTCCCTTAGAGATAGGGTGAGAAGCTCAGTCATCCGATAGGAGCTCGTAGTAGAGCCGCTGCTCCTTCGCGTCGAAAGGAGCCAGTTGAGGTGGTTCGGGCATCTGGTAAGGATGCCTCCAGGGCGCCTCCCTAGGGAGGTGTTCCAGGCACGTCCAGCTGGGAGGAGACCTCGGGGAAGACCCAGGACTAGGTGGAGAGATTATATCTCCAACCTGGCCTGGGAACGCCTCGGGATCCCCCAGTCGGAGCTGGTTGATGTGGCTCGGGAAAGGGAAGTTTGGGGTCCCCTACTGGAGCTGCTGCCCCCGCGACCCGATACCGGATAAGCGGATGAAGATGGATGGATGGACATTCACACACTGTGGCCGAGGCTGCCGTACAAAGTGCCACCTGCTCATCAGATAAGCATGCACACACGCAACTTGGGGTTCAGTGTCTTGCCCAAGTACACTTTGACATGGGACTGCAGGGCCAGGGATTGAACCACCAACCTTCCAATTGGCAGGCAGCCGCTCGAAGGCTGAGCCACAGCCGCCCCTAAGGGGTTAAAACTACACATCACCAGGATGGAGCTGTTATCTATGGGGGACCTCAAAAACCCAGTGGTGTAGGAACAGGATAATCAGAGCACAGGGGCATCCAGGTGATGACCTCTGATATGCAGATATGGATGTCTGCCGGAGCCCCACTGCTGCGTTTGGCCCCTGGGGACCTCAAAGAGGGCTGAAAAAAATGTGTTTGATCAAACATTCACGGTACCATCTCAAACCAATTAGATATGAACAGGCAGGTCACACAGAGTACTGAATGGCCCCTGCCAGACAAATTACCCGCTGCGAAGGTCCCGGCTGACACCAAAAAAGGGGCCCTCAGATATGGCCTAGATTAAACAAAGGAGGTACCACATGAAACCACCTTGAAATAAAAAAGCACCACCGATCCCAAAAATCACCATACCAGACACATTACTTGCTGCAAAGGGCCTGCCAGACACCCATCAAATGCGGCCCCATTATACAATATCATACAATTGACCTAGATTAAATGTTGAGAGTACCACTTCAAACTTTTTCTGAAACAATTGTGCACATCCACAAATTACAACCATCAGCATGCCAGGCAAATTTTCTACTGCTTAAGGTCCACCAGCCATGCCTGAAATACAGTCCCCACATACCATATCTATTCACTATTAAGTACATAATGAAATAACCACATGACACTAATCAAATTGTTGGTAATAACATTTCATGTATTACATTTTATTCATTATATTTTTATAAAGAGTTTATTTGCAAAACATCTAAAAGAAAACACACTGCAGTGCATAGATTCTGCAATGTAATAAGAGCCAACTCAGTGAATGTGACATGTGAATGTGATCTGTTATGAATTGTCGATTTTGTGGTTTAACATCTGAATATCTGTGCAAGACACTTTTGTTCCAAATAAAGTGCAGGCGACTCAGAGAGTGTGTAATATGTTCCCTCCCCAACCCTAACGCCTCACAGGAAGAACCATGACAAAGGTTCAACCAACACATGCGAGCAGGTCATCAGTTGCCCTGGTAACTTTGCTCTGAGGCAGAGCCCACTCACTGTGCTTTTGTCCATCAAAGTTTCAGGTGCTGACATTTACTTTCATTCCGTGTATTTGGTCTCCATTTTTAGAAAACATGTCTAAAACCTGACATACTCAGCACTCGCAATACTAATTATTAGGATGTTGTGCAACTGGTGTTCTGCAACAACTTGGCATAAGACTCACTACACTTAAATAAGCTGATGAAAGGCTGCAATATATTCATCTTAAAAAAAGGGGAAAAAATTATGTTTTCTTTTCATGACACTAGTTTGTTGTCATGTTTCACCCATAAGGATTTCTACGATTTATGATGTGACTTATTCCGCATTTTATGCAGTTGTTTTCCTTATGTGAGAATTGTCAGGCCTGACATCTGGATTTCATTTCATGGAGCTTGGTTTAGAAGAGAGGACATGCTGCCCCTTTCAGATGGAGACGGAGAGCAAATTCTCTGGTGAAAATCAAATCCCTAAAAAATGGGAACCATTGTTAGCATACACTGGTTTGGGATTAAGCCATGCAGAAATATACAGTGGCTTGAGAAGGTTTACACACCCGGGCTAAAATTGATTAAAAAGAGGACTTAAAAACACATCTTTTGGAAATTGATCTTTATGCCTTAATTACAAAAATTTTGGAAAATCTAACCTTTGAAGGAAACCAATTTTCTTTGTGAATGAAGAATGTTCTTCCTTAAAATGCAGGGGGCATAAGTATACACCCCCCATGTTAAAATTCAATAGAGGCAGGCACATTTTAATTATTAAAGGCCAGTTATTTCATGGATCAGGATATTATGCCTCCTGATAAAGTTCCCTTGGCCTTTGGAATTAAACTAACCCCCCATCATCACATACCTTTCACCATACCTAGAGATTGGCATGGTGTTATTTCAGTTAGCCTAATGGCTGGTTTTTCTCAATTTGCATTGAGAGATGATCTTATGGAAAGTTCCCCATGTATGGTGAAGGGTATATGATGATGGGGGTATTTATTGGAATAGCATTCCAACTATTGTTATTAGGTTATTTATTATTATTCCGTACTTTTTTGACTCTCTGTATCTTCTGCATACTTTCAGCTATTTAAACCATTCAACTTTTCAAATCTTCAGCTCTTTCAGCAGATGGGACTCTGCTATTTATACTTTTTCAAATATTAAGCTTTTAAACATTTTTATTTTAACATTAAAGTCAATGAGAGCACGCTTCAAATCCTTCAAATCTTCTTCTGCTCCCAAAGTTTTCAGCGCCTTCATACTTTGACCTACAGACGTGGTTCACAAAAATGTTCACAAAATATTCAGCTATCGGAACTCTGCTTTTCCGATTTATATATTTCTCAGTTTTTGTGAAAAAGCAGTTTAACTATAGTGAACATTTTAGGATTTTTCTGCATTTATAATGAGTGTGTAATGCGTGAAGTAGAGTGAGGAGTGATGTCACTAGAGTAGAGAGAGTCAAAAATTACATCTCACTTCGTTCTCTTTAACTCGCTCCCACGCCAACAATTCTAACTTGTCATGGACAATTTATACATCAAAACATAGGTATTCTTGTCTAGTTTCCTATGTGCTGAATTATCGATATTTTTGCTCAGCGAGCTTTCAAATGACAAGAGTTCCAAATCTTCCTCCATTCACTGCCATGTTAAACAGCGTCCACATTTCTGAGCAAAATGCAGAGCAAAGCTCTTTTTTAAATCGCTGATATGCCCACATTTTTAACTTTATCCACATTAATTTTATATCAATACGTTCACAAAGTCCCTCTGGTACCCATGAGGAGGTTATTTGACTGTAATACCTTTTCATTTTGCCAGTTTGACCATTTGTTTGAGAGCTTGTTCAGTGTCTGAATAGCTGCTGAAACGGGTGACAGCTGCATCGTTAACTGATTACAGATCAAAGAGATGACATCACAGAGATCAAAGGCTTCCTAGCTGTGTTTACAAACATGGCCACTGATAGTTCGTATCCATTAGCAACCATTTCAGTCAATGGCTGTGTCTCAAATCGCGCACTTCTGTACTAAATACTAACTATTTGAGTACATAGTGCGTTCACATTGTCGAAGTGCGGTCAAATGCAGTGCACTTAGAGTACCCGGATGGTGCACTCAAAACGGTCAGAAAGTTGAGTGTGGATCAATTGACACTGTCGGTACACGATCCGTCCTGTCTGGACGATCCGTTCTGCGCATGTGCAATATGTCCGCGCATACGCAAATTGTATCATGATGAACGCGGATTTACGACATTGCACGATCTGTTCCCATAGACAGTTAAAGAAAGTCCGTTCGCCTCCACTGGAAAGCTAACGTTAGTTTAGCTAACAGCTAATTTGGCTAACATTTAGCAGAGACAGCATGTAAAAGACCCTCAAAAGTTAAAATAACCGTTTACATATAAACAGCTGTTATGTCAGTTTTACTTTACTTGTGCTCATTTAAAACACAATCACTCAATACTTGTCTTTATTATTACTGGAAAGTCTTAATTTAGCTGGAGCTACTTTTCCCGCTGTTTGAGTAACGTTATTTTAGGCTGAATCAAGCTGTCAGCTAGCGGTTAGCCGAATCAGCTGTTAGCTAAACTAACGTCGTTAGCTTTCTGGTGGAGGCTAACAGCAGACCGCTACTGTGGAACAGATCGTGCAGTAAATCGTAAATCCCTGGTAAATGTTCGTACATTATGATTATCATCTGCGCGTGCGCGAACACATTGCACATGCACAGAACGGATCGTGCAGGTAGGACGGATCGTGCACCGACACTTTCCACACTTAACGGTCGCCATCTTGGCTACGTAGCGGAAGGGGCGGAGCTAACAACAGTTTGACGTGATAGCGAGACCGATGGAGCAATACTAATGTAAGTTGAACGTGAGTATTTTTGCTATATTTATAACATAAGCCACCTGTATATGTATATTTGGTTAATTTTACAGTCGGTAATGATTTTTGTACCATGAATTGTAACCTTTATTGGTACTGTAATTTGACGTGCTAGCAAGCTAACCTTAGCTAGCTAACAGCGGCAGTTTAACCAGATTGGCAAATAAGTTATAAGATAACGTTACATGTGTTGTAGCTAGTATATTATTGTTTGTGTTAAATACTAAAATCTTCTACAGTGGGAAGATAGTTTAAGTGTGTGATCTTAACAAGTTGTACAGTGTTACTGCCTCCACCTGATGTGTATACTGTATAACCCATCTCTTCAGGGACAAACGAGGAATAGAGGTCCGTCATTTAGGGGCAACGATGGCCATCAGACCGTAGAAGGATCCCCTGGAGAGTCTGAAGTCCCCCCTCATGTCCCTATCCCCATCCAACTAGCTACGGCCTGGGGGGAGCCTGCAGAACTACAAGCACATTTTTAAAATAAAATATGAAAAGTATTTAACTTTGTTATCTTTTGTATTACACGTTGCATGACTGTTGCAAGCATATAATGTTAGAGCATACAGAATAGAGGAATGGGCTGTTTTACATGTCAGGGCTGTTACCTCTGCTTTCACTATTGTATTGTCATGTATGAAGACCATTTAGAACAAAAATACAACTTAGAATAAAAGATGTAATGATGTTTTGTCTATTAGGTAAGTTGTAAGGGTAATGCTTCACAACAACAGTCTTATCTATGGGCCACAAGGATTTCCTCATGAAACCGTTGAGCATTAAAATGAACAGGAATATATTAACGTTACTTATTTTTAGAGCAGAAACATAAGTGTATATACATAAAATAGTGGTCTGCAAAGAATAGGTATAATTAATGGATTGAAAAGAGTGCAGTAACCAGAACGAATATTACGATGCAGTTATGTGTACGGTTTTCAGCTAATGGGGGGGGACATGACGACGGTGCAATCGTCATCCTGGCGTGACACGGAGCAAATAAAAACAAAATCACATTTGTTAAAGTATCAAAAACAAAGCCGGAATTATTCGCGAAAAACAATAGCAGACTGGAATGCTCTCCTTTGGTGAAATTCACAATTGTACAGAAGAAGAAGGGATGAAATGTGAACGTTATTTCCGGTAAGTGCACATGGCAGTGCGCGATTTCAGACAACACTCCCCTGTCGAAATGTACGCACTATAATAATAAACTTTATTTAAAGACGGCTTTCTTGGCACTCAAGGACGCCGCACAGGGAATTCATAAATTAAGAACAGCAAAGACTATGCAAGTCTGTAAGTGTGCGATTTGAGACACAGCCATAGTCTGTCTCCCTCTGTCCCTGTCAATTGCTTTGCTGTTGTCTCCATGACTCATTTTAAAACAGACAGAGAAAAAAGAAGTGTGTGTGTGACAAGCAAAGTGTTTGTGTGTGTGTGCACGCCAAGAATGCACACACAGACAGACACACGCACACACACACAGACACATTATACACTCACCGGCCACTTTATTAGGTACACCTGTCCAACTGCTCGTTAACACTTAATTTCTAAGCAGCCAATCACATGGCGGCAACTCAGTGCATTTAGGCATGTAGACATGGTCAAGAGAATCTCCTGCAGTTCAAACCGAGCATCAGTATGGGGAAGAAAGGTGATTTGAGTGACTTTGAACGTGGCATGATTGTTGGTGCCAGAAGGGCTGGTCTGAGTATTTCAGAAACTGCTAATCTACTGGGATTTTCACGCACAACCATCTCTAGGGTTTACAGAGAATGGTCCGAAAAAGAAAAAACATCCAGTGAGCGGCAGTTCTGTGGGCGGAAATGCCTTGTTGATGCCAGAGGTCAGAGGAGAATGGCCAGACTGGTTCGAGCTGATAGAAGGGCAACAGTGACTCAAATAACCACCCGTTACAACCAAGGTGGGCAGAAGAGCATCTCTGAACGCACAGTACGTCGAACTTTGAGGCAGATGGGCTACAGCAGCAGAAGACCACATCGGGTGCCACTCCTTTCAGCTAAGAACAGGAAACTGAGACTACAATTTGCACAAGCTCATCGAAATTGGACAATAGAAGATTGGAAAAACGTTGCCTGGTCTGATGAGTCTCGATTTCTGCTGCGACAGTCGGATGGTAGGTTCAGAATTTGGCGTCTACAACATGAAAGCATGGATCCATCCTGCCTTGTATCAACGGTTCAGGCTGGTGGTGGTGGTGTCATGGTGTGGGGAATATTTTCTTGGCACTCTTTGGGCCCCTTGGTACCAATTGAGCATCGTTGCAACGCCACAGCCTACCTGAGTATTGTTGCTGACCATGTCCATCCCTTTATGACCATAATGTACCCAACTTCTGATGGCTACTTTCAGCAGGATAATGCGCCATGTCATAAAGCTGGAATCATCACAGACTGGTTTCTTGAACATGACAATGAGTTCGCTGTACTCAAATGGCCTCCACAGTCACCAGATCTCAATCCAATAGAGCATCTTTGGGATGTGGTGGAACGGGAGATTCGCATCATGGATGTGCAGCCGACAAATCTGCGGCAACTGTGTGATGCCATCATGTCAATATGTACCAAACTCCCTGAGGAATGCTTCCAGCACCTTGTTGAATCTATGCCACGAAGAATTGAGGCCGTTCTGAAGGCAAAAGGGGGTCCAACCCGTTACTAGCATGGGGTACCTAATAAAGTGGCCGGTGAGTGTATATTACACTATACAGTGAGTAAAATAAGTATTTGAACACCTTGCTATTTTGCAGGTTCTCCCATTTAGAAATCATGGAGGGTATGAAATTGTCATATGTGCATGTCCACTGTGAGAGACACAATCTAAAAAAAAACATCCAGAAATCACAATGTATGATTTTTTAACTATTTATTTGTATGATACAGCTGCAAATAACTGTTTGAACACCTGAGAAAATCAATGTTGGTACAGTAACCTTTGTTTGCAGTTCCAGAGGTCAAACGTTTCCTGTAGTTTTTCACCAGTTTGAACACACTGCAGAAGGGATTTTGGCCCACTCCTCCACACAGATCTTCTCTAGATCAGTCAGGTTTCTGGGCTGTCGCTGAGAAACACGGAGTTTGAGCTCCCTCCAAAGATTCTCTATTGGGTTTAGGTCTGGAGACTGGCTAGGCCACGCCAGAACCTTGACATGCTTCTTCCAGAGCCCCTCCTTGGTTCTCCTGGCTGTGTGCTTCGGGTCATTGTCATGTTGAAAGACCCAGCCTCGACCCATCTTCAATGCTCTAACTGAGGGAAGGAGGTTGTTCCCCAAAATCTCGCAATACATGGCCCCGGTCATCCTCTCCTTAATACAGGGCAGTCGCCCTGTCCCATGTGCAGAGAAACACCCCCAAAGCATGAAGCTACCACCCCCATGCTTCACAGTAGGGATGGTGTTCTTGGGATGGTACTCATCATTCTTCTTCCTCCAAACACGGTTAGTGGAATTATGACCAAAAAGTTCTATTTTGGTCTCATCTGACCACATGACTTCCTCCCATGACTCCTCTGGATCATCCAAATGGTCATTGGCCAACTTAAGACGGGCCTTGACATGTGCTGGTTTAATCAGGGTAACTTTTCGTGCCATGCATGAGTTCAAACCATGACGTCTTAGTGTATTACCAACAGTAACCTTGGAAACGGTGGTCCCAGCTCTTTTCAGGTCATTGACCAGCTCCTCCCGTGTAGTTCTGGGCTGATTCTCACCTTTCTTAGGATCATTGAGACCCCCCCAGGTGAGATCTTGCATGGAGCCCCAGTCCGAGGGAGATTGACCGTCATGTTTAGCTTCTTCCATTTTCTAATGATTGCTCCAACAGTGGACCTTTTTTCACCGAGCTGCTTGGCCATTTCCCCGTAGCCCTTTCCAGCCTTGTGGAGGGGTACAAATTTGTCTCTCGTGTCTTTGGACAGCTCTTTGGTCTTGGCCATGTTAGTAGTTGGATTCTTACTGATTGGATGGGGTGGACAGGTGTCTTCATACAGCTAACGACCTCAAACAGGTGCATCTAATTTAGGATAATAAATGGAGTGGAGGTGGACATTTTGAAGGCAGACTAACAGGTCTTTGAGGGTCAGAATTCTAGTTGATAGACAGCTGTTCAAATACTTCTTTGCAGCTGCATCATACAGATAAATAGTTAAAAAATCATACATTGTGATTTCTGGATTTTTTTTTTAAATTATGTCTCTCACAGTGGACATGTACCTACGATGACAATTTCAGACCCCTCCATGATTTCTAAGTGGGAGAACTTGCAAAATAGCATGGTGTTCAAATATTTATTTTCCTCACTGTAGATCCTATCAATGAGATATTATAGTGGTGGTCAGTGGTTATGGCACATGCCTTTTGTGTGGGAGACCCTGGTTCGATTCCCACAGCGATACCTCAGCCAATCTTCTGCATACTTTCAGCTATTTAGCCTCTTTAAAAATCACTTGAAAATATATGCTTTTCTCACCTAAATTTCTACCCCAAAAAATTTGCTACAGTTTCCACATCCTTTGGCCTGATCCTGAGGTCACTGGGAAGCTAACACTCTCAATTTTTTGTTTCTTGTGTCAGTGTGACACTAGGTCTTACTGACACAGAGCTGAAGAGGTTAGAATAGAGAATTTCTATTTCCTTCCAAGTAAATCATCTGTAAAATGACTAAAAAACAGTACTGTAAGCATATTACATGATCTACATACAAAAATAGTACCCCAGCCACATGTCTCAACTTAATACAGAAAGAAATCCAGAAGAAAATGACTCAGAAAATGGCTATTTTATGAAGTTATTTCTACAGATATGTCTGTGCGTTTTTCTCATTTCCTCTCAGAAAAAAAGCCCAAAAAGTACAAAATAAAGTACATAACACATCCACATCACTCACACACATACCCGAAATAACTACATGCATAAATTTATAGAAATAAGTCATTATAATTTGATGAAATGGTGAAATGCAATAACTAAGGCCTTATTCTTGCTTTGACACAGCTGGAGCCATCACAGGGTTAAAATTTTCTGGTCATGTTTGGTATCAATCAACTCGTCTTCTTATTGGCTACACAGGGAGGCCGGTTTCATAGCTTTTGATTCTAACTGGTTGAAAGAGCTGTCAATCTTTCCCACTTTTGCCCTCTGTAAATCCTGCGACTTGATTGGCTTCCATAAGGGATAACTCAGGTTACAGTAGACAGATTGGTTGAAACGACCTGTCAATCAAAAACTGGGAAGTTATACAATCCGTCTCAACCCAAATATACAATGTGGCAGCATCAGGACAGACGGTAGGAGCGATAAAAATCCATAAATGATGGACATTTCAGCTTTGTTTACAAGGAAACACGGCCAGAATCTACAAGATTGTGGCTAAATCTCATTTGTCTATCTTATCCCTTACCCCTTCCCCTCATTTTTGCGCGTTCACGCGGGACCTAGAGGTGTCCCAATCCTTTTTGTGACCGAGGGGTAGGGGAAACATCAAGAGGTGTATACCCCTTGAAAGCAAGTGACAACTCGATAATAGCTTATAAAAACTTATAAACACAGCAAGCAACAATGGCTGCCGCATCAACCAGAGAGACACATAAATGTAAGTATTTTCGGCTTAAATAATTGATTTAAAAGTTACAACAGTCTTGTTTTGTGGTATATACAGTCCTGTAGATATGTACTTGCAACAACGTTCTTAATTGACGCTAATCGCTCGCTAATCGCTAACGTTGATTTGAATAACAGTCCCGCATTTCTCTGCCTTGAATAAACCGTATACATCGCATAGACTGTATATATTAATATTAACGGTCTATGATACATCGCTACGTGCTTTACATAGACCGTCCTGTATCACACAGGGACCAGGAGGACCCAGCAGCTGGTCCACTTTATACTATATATACCGTCCTGTATCACACAGGGACCAGGAGGACCCAGCAGCTGGTCCACTTTATACTATATATACCGTCCTGTATCACACAGGGACCAGGAGGACCCAGCAGCTGGTCCACTTTATACTATATATACTGTCCTGTATCAGACAGGGACCAGGAGGACCCAGCAGCTGGTCCACTTTATACTATATATACTGTCCTGTATCAGACAGGGACCAGGAGGAAACCCAGCAGCTGGTCCACTTTATACTATATGTACTGTCCTGTATCAGACAGGGACCAGGAGGAAACCCAGCAGCTGGTCCACTTTATACTATATATACTGTCCTGTATCAGACAGGGACCAGGAGGAAACCCAGCAGCTGGTCCACTTTATACTATATGTACTGTCCTGTATCAGACAGGGACCAGGAGGAAACCCAGCAGCTGGTCCACTTTATACTATATATACTGTCCTGTATCAGACAGGGACCAGGAGGAAACCCAGCAGCTGGTCCACTTTATACTATATATACTGTCCTGTATCAGACAGGGACCAGGAGGAAACCCAGCAGCTGGTCCACTTTATACTATATATACTGTCCTGTATCAGACAGGGACCAGGAGGAAACCCAGCAGCTGGTCCACTTTATACTATATATACTGTCCTGTATCAGACAGGGACCAGGAGGAAACCCAGCAGCTGGTCCACTTTATACTATATATACTGTCCTGTATCACACAGGGACCAGGAGGAAACCCAGCAGCTGGTCCACTTTATACTATATATACTGTCCTGTATCAGACAGGGACCAGGAGGAAACCCAGCAGCTGGTCCACTTTATACTATATATACTGTCCTGTATCAGACAGGGACCAGGACGAAACCCAGCAGCTGGTCCACTTTATACTATATATACTGTCCTGTATCAGATAGGGACCAGGAGGAAACCCAGCAGCTGGTCCACTTTCGGGCTGAAAACGAGGAGACGTTTCTTAAATCATGTGTTCATGTTGTACCCATTCATTATTGCATTGGTACTGTATTATTGTAATCATTTGTAATTAATTACTGTTCATGCACTTGTATATTGTTGTTGGTTATGATAGGGACACTGATGATTTGTGAGGGGGGGGGGTTTACTGGCCAGGCTTCAGACTGGTCTGGAATATCAGAACAGCTGTAGTTAATTTGTTTGTGGTCTTTTTTTTTGTTTTACACATTTGGATGCCTTTTTATGTGTGTGAGTTATGGTTCTAATTGTTGATAATGGCTGTAATATAATATATTTAATGTAATGTTTTTTCCTGTCATGTTTAATTTATTGGGCAATAAAGACAGATTTTTGTTAAAATGTTTTTCTGAATATCAATGACATTCAAAACGGTGATAACTGAAACAGATGATGATATACACATGTGTACACTCACCGGCCACTTTATTAGGTACCCCATGCTAGTAACGGGTTGGACCCCCTTTTGCCTTCAGAACTGCCTCAATTCTTCGTGGCATAGATTCAACAAGGTGCTGGAAGCATTCCTCAGGGAGTTTGGTCCATATTGACATGATGGCATCACACAGTTGCCGCAGATTTGTCGGCTGCACATCCATGATGCGAATCTCCCGTTCCACCACATCCCAAAGATGCTCTATTGGATTGAGATCTGGTGACTGTGGAGGCCATTTGAGTACAGCGAACTCATTGTCATGTTCAAGAAACCAGTCTGTGATGATTCCAGCTTTATGACATGGCGCATTATCCTGCTGAAAGTAGCCATCAGAAGTTGGGTACATTATGGTCATAAAGGGATGGACATGGTCAGCAACAATACTCAGGTAGGCTGTGGCGTTGCAACAATGCTCAATTGGTACCAAGGGGCCCAAAGAGTGCCAAGAAAATATTCCCCACACCATGACACCACCACCACCAGCCTGAACCGTTGATACAAGGCAGGATGGATCCATGCTTTCATGTTGTAGACGCCAAATTCTGAACCTACCATCCGACTGTCGCAGCAGAAATCGAGACTCATCAGACCAGGCAACGTTTTTCCAATCTTCTATTGTCCAATTTCGATGAGCTTGTGCAAATTGTAGTCTCAGTTTCCTGTTCTTAGCTGAAAGGAGTGGCACCCGATGTGGTCTTCTGCTGCTGTAGCCCATCTGCCTCAAAGTTCGACGTACTGTGCGTTCAGAGATGCTCTTCTGCCCACCTTGGTTGTAACGGGTGGTTATTTGAGTCACTGTTGCCCTTCTATCAGCTCGAACCAGTCTGGCCATTCTCCTCTGACCTCTGGCATCAACAAGGCATTTCCGCCCACAGAACTGCCGCTCACTGGATGTTTTTTCTTTTTCGGACCATTCTCTGTAAACCCTAGAGATGGTTGTGCGTGAAAATCCCAGTAGATTAGCAGTTTCTGAAATACTCAGACCAGCCCTTCTGGCACCAACAATCATGCCACGTTCAAAGTCACTCAAATCACCTTTCTTCCCCATACTGATGCTCGGTTTGAACTGCAGGAGATTCTCTTGACCATGTCTACATGCCTAAATGCACTGAGTTGCCGCCATGTGATTGGCTGCTTAGAAATTAAGTGTTAACGAGCAGTTGGACAGGTGTACCTAATAAAGTGGCCGGTGAGTGTATATGTTAGATATATATGTCTGTGTGTGTGTGTGTGTGTGTGTACAAATATGTATTGCAAACAGACCTAAGTATTACACAGATAACATCTGCCTCTGCACCACCAAAGTGAACATAACATAACTAAAACATATATAAATGCATATGACACTGTTGTCAAAACACACACAATCAACAGAGACGCCATCTTGGAAGTTTGGGATCAATACTGTATGGTGATGTCACCAAGTGGTGTCCCATTTCATAGGGGTATGTTTTCACCCCTAGCCCTTACCCCTTGGTTTTGAGGGCCAAGGGGTAGGGGTAAGATAAAGAAATGGGATTCAGCCTGTGAGGGGACCAGCTCGTTTTGGATTAAAAGGATTGGATGTACTTATTCTTTGAACTGTTGGCGATGTAGGAAAAAAAAGTTTCTGGAGATCTTTCACCGCTGTGAATAAAGACACGAGGAGAAAGGAAGGGACGCACGCTCGACTTTAGACACTATCGGCGCAGAATCCTTCTGTTTCTTTACTTCAAAACATGATTATAACCACTATAACCTTATGTTTTGTGTGTGGGCTCAATGGAATCATGAGACTTTAAGCTTTCTAATGATGTGCTGCATGAGCGTGTTTATGAAGATTTAATGCTTGCAATTTATGAGTGACAGCGGGACAAAGCTGGCAGAGAGGTTTTAAACCATTCAACTTTTCAAATCTTCAGCTTTTTCAGCAGATGATGGGACTTTTTCAGCTTTTATTATTTTATTAACTATTTATTCTTTTTTTAAATATTAAGCTTTTAAACATTTTATATTTATGAGTCAAAAGTTCTACATTTTCCCATTGTCTTTTGACAACACACACACACACACACACACACACACACACACACACACACACACACACACACGCGGGCGCACGCACACACACACACACGTCATTTGAATAATTTATTGTTTTGTGTTTGGCGCCAGAATGTCGGACTTTCCTGAACGCCTCATGAAATATACTGCGCAGCGTCTCATTGTGTTGTGGAAACTTTCTGCCGTATCCTAACTGTACATGGTTTTTACAGTATAATACCCTTACTGTAACTTAGTTTTACAGTAGTAGAATACCCTTACTGTAACTTAGTTTTACAGTAGTAGAATACCCTTACTGTAACTTAGTTTTACAGTAGTAGAATACCCTTACTGTAACTTAGTTTTACAGTAGTATAATACCCTTACTGTAACTTAGTTTTACAGTAGTAGAATACCCTTACTGTAACTTAGTTTTACAGTAGTAGAATACCCTTACTGTACCTTAGTTTTACAGTAGTAAAAATACCCTTACTGTACCTTAGTTTTACAGTAGCAAAAATACCCTTACTGTACCTTAGTTTTACTGTATAATACCCTTACAGTAATCATATTGTAATTACAATTTGCTAAATGATACTGTAATTGTCCTGCTGTATTATAATTTTTTGTAATTGTGGTTCACAATATATTACACTATTTGGCATTGGCTGTACAAACAATTTTAAATATTTTACATAAATTCAATTGAATTGAATAAATTCCAAATTATTGACTTTAGCCCATGTACAAAAGTAATACATTTTTATTTTCAGGTACAAATATCAGGAACAAGATATTTTTTTAACTCTGAAAGTGCAAAACAACAGAAAATTGACATTCAAGCGATGCTAAAACAATGTCTAAATATGCGCCAAACACTGGGCAACATTCAGAGGCGAATACATGTCTGAACAATGTAGTTACCATTTGAATTTACTCTCAAAACGAATTTAACATTTTAAATCCCCCAGAAAACTAAATAACCTGTATTTTCAAATGTATACAAAATGTGGTGTGGTTGTTACCACAAAGCTGAAGTTGTTGGGCTTTGGTTGGGGAGGGGAAGGAGGACCAGTCTGCTTAGAAGGATTTGTGAAGGCCAGACCCATGGTACTCTTGCTTGCTGATCCACATCTGCTGGAAGGTGGACAGAGAGGCCAACATGGAGCCTCCAATCCAGAGATGCTCTGGTGGGGGGGTCCGTACTGGACTGTATGAGAAGCAGAGAAATGGTCATGAGTTTATCTCATCTAAACTGTTAACAGACTTACAACTTTTGCAACAACAGAATATGACAGTATACAAAATAAGTCACCAGTAGTGAAGTCCACAGATAATTCAGAGGTTCTTTCTACTTTCTTTTGCTGTCTGTCGATGGGTTTGGTGATGATGATTTTGGAGCCGTTTCACAAAACTGATCTAACTAAGGATCTTCCTCTTTAAGTAAAAGGCCAATCTTTGTTGGGATCCTTTCCAAATGTTGTCAGAAACTTAAAATAATAATTTGACACCATCAGTGGCAAAAACAGAACTTTTAGTGGACGAAATTGACAACGCACATTTGCCCTGTATGATTACATAAGAGCCCGGTTTGAAAGCTGCAGGTCACAGTGTTCTCGCTCAGTACTGGACCAACTTCTAAGATTGTTGTTCTTGACCTTTAACTAAAACTAAAACAACACTTTGTAGCTTTTGCTGAATAACTGTGACCTCTGCTTACACAAGTGGTAAATAGAAGATGATTTAGTTGTGTCAGTGTTGTAGCAGGCAGGGTACGTAGCTGCACTACTTCATCGTACTGAGTAATCATTTTTCTGGTGTTAACTATTTTACATCACACAAGAAAATGCTTACCTAGTTTGATGTCTTCCACTCCAATACGGTGAGCCGTTGGAGGAAGGTGGTGACTCTGGAGCTGATGCTCATCACCTTTCTTTGGACAACTCTTCCCGTCTTGTGGCTTGTACCCACTGTAGCAGTGCACTTGGTGCCCTCATCTGGGTTGATCCTTAAGAATCTTAAAAGAAAAACAGGTTTAAAATTTTCATAATCAAGAGCAGTATACAGCCCTTTATTCACACACACCTAATCCTAATTCTGGAGTACACAGGCTGCAAAACGTCCTAGACATACTTTTTGTTGTATGATGATAGATTGTTGAAAGGGATCATGTGCTCCTGTGGGTCATGGGGTCAGACCTTCTTCCAGCTTTCTTCTTCCTCCCATCTCTCTCAGTTGTTCTACATTTGAAATGATGAAAATTTATATTTAAAGTGCATGCATGGGGTTATAAACACAATTACAAGATAAAAAAATGCATGCATTAGTATGCAGGTAACCAGTATAATGTAGGTAACTCTTATATTGTTAGAATAACACAGAATGTTATGTGATATATTAAAAGTTAATCACTATGCCATTATAAAGAGTCTTTAAATAATTTGTTTAACAAGCCGTCAAATTTAAGTTCAAGGGGCTAGGAAAATACATTTTAAATTTTACTTTTCTTTTCCCCCATAAACCATGGTAGCTATAGACTCAACTCCTAACACCATATTCTTTGATTACACACTCTTTAGCTTAGGTCTCACACACAAAAAAGGATTAATTCAATAAAATATCACATTACAGAAAGCAATAATACTACTGAAAAGTAAGGCACTGAAGCAAATCTTTGCTGGACATCACGATGGTTTTAAGTGGCCAAACCCTGAAGCCAAGGCAAAAAAACTGCTCTCCATAAATGCTGGAGACAATGAATTTTCCACCAAAACTAGAGCTTAATGTGGTTAACATTGAATTAAATTTACCACACGTCTTTTTTAGCTAAAAAAACTACAACGATTCTTTTTTTTCCTTTCCATCCACCACATTAACATTACTTAAAGACGCTTTTCCTGTCACCCGACATATAAGCTAGAATGGTTTTTTTTTGTGTGTTTTTTTAAAAGACATAGCCTAAATGTTAACTAGATGGGCAAATGTAAAGGTAACGGTTTAATGTTAACTTTACCTCCACTAATATAACCGCGTAGCCTATACTAGGCCTATAATATAGCTGTAATAAGTTGTGCTTAATCATTCTAAAACACTAACAAACAAACCAATCAACAGAATCGGGACTTTAACGTTAGCATTAACCGGAGGTAATGTTAGCCAAAATGCGGCAACAGCTAGCTCATAAGCTAGCAGCAACCGACCTTAAACTTCCAGAATTTGGGTTACATTGTATTTCAGGCAATGGTCTGACAAGTAAAAAAGATGTGGCGAACAGCGCATGTAGAACGAGTTGTGTTAGCTTACCGAACGTCGTAATTAAAGCTAGCTCATCCTCACCACGGGGAAAATGTTAGGTTGGAGCGAGACTACGTTAACAGCTAGTTAACAGCTTGCTCTAGCCTAACTATGACACAGGTCGGTAACCTAACGTCGCCGCTTGGGAAGGCATATCAGAGATTTTAATGTCACAGAATTAACAAAGATTGAGCTTACCTTAACGCTTCTCCAGCTCTCTCTGAGTAGTGTGTGTGAGCGGACTCTGGTGTGTGTGAGCGGACTCTGGTGTGTGTGACTGGACTCTGGTGTGTGTGAGCGGACTCTGGTGTGTGTGAGCGGACTCTGGTGTGTGTGAGCGGACTCTGGTGTGCGTGAGCGGACTCTGGTGTGTGTGACCAGACTCTGGTGTGCGTGAGCGGACTCTGGTGTGTTTGACCGGACTCTGGAGCGCGCGGACCAAACCGGTACTCCTCTGATGTCTCGAGCCGCTACTTCTTTCAACACCTTTGAAGTATCTACGCGCTATTCTTTTGAAGTCAGAGGTCAAATATGGTGGTCAAGCATTTATATCCGTAATCCGTTTCTTGTTTGTCTCTACAACTCTCAATAAGTTATTTACACTGCTGAAAAGTATGTCACATTTTTAAATTACTTTCACTGCTAAAAGCATAATAAATAAAATGTTAAATATCTCTATAAAATAAAATAATTTAATTTTATAGAGATATTTTACACACACGCACTCACACAGACACATGCACTTAAACATACACACAGACACAAAGAGACACATTTTTAAACTATGAATCACGATGGACACTTTCATAATGGTTATGCTTCTATAACATGCACTAAATATTTTATTTAAGTCTGTCTTATTCAACTACAGTAGCACTACTGCGTTTGTTTTACAGCAGACTACCGCAAATTTAAAAAATACAGTAAATCACTGTAAATTAAATGTTACTACCCATAATGCAATGCATATTACAGTAATGAACCAGAAAAGAAAATTATAGTATTTTACTGGGCATTTTGTGGTAAGTAACTGTAGAAATACAGTAAAGTCTAACAGTGTACCGCAAATTCAAAATATACAGTAAATCACTGTAAATGAAATTTTAATACCCATAATGCAATGTTTATTACAGTAATTAACCACAAAAGAAAATTATGGTATTTTACTTAACCCTAACCCATTTTGTGGTAAGTAACTGTAGAAATTACAGCAAAGTCTAACAGTGTTGGTTTCCACTTCATACAGAACACAAACTTGAATAAGGGCAAAATGTTTGCCTATAATGTTACAGCTTGTAATATACAACTTTAAACTAGTTTAAACTAGCGTTAGCATCGGCTTAAACTAGATTAAGCTAGCATTAGCATTGGTTTAAACTAGATTAAGCTAGCGTTAGCATCGGCGCAAATATAAATTAATGATATTTAACGTTACATGGCTAAATTATTGTTAGCTATTTTTAGCTATTAGCTAATATTTGTTAGCTATTTTTATAGCAGCTTTGTTAACGATAGAACAACTTGTTAGGGGTTTAGCTAGCTATTGACAATTGAAAAATAAACTAATGTTGCGCTGTCACACTGTTAGCTAGACCCTACTTAATGATGGGTTGCTAGCTAAGTAGGTAGGTAGGTAGGTAGGTAGGTTCAATTCGAGGTCCCAGTTGCCTAAAGACATCACACACAACATACATACATCATAAACAGGATGATAAAAACAATTCACGTGAGTATAGACAATAGCTGCTCTTCCTCACAGCCAGACTTCCTGTTAGAGCAAGAGTTAGCTTTTTACTGAGTTGTTTGTCTCTGTTCGTACATTGCAAACTTGAAACCACTAATTCAGTTTGTCACTGGTTTTCTCAACAGAACATCGATACTGCTGTGCGTAATTGGTTGGTAAGTATAGTAATGCTATAACTGAAATTAATAATACATCACATAACTTGACTGTAGATAACTATTTAGCATCTGTAAACAGTAGAAAAAAACTCATGCACACACAAACACACACAGACATACAAGCAGAGACACATCCCCACACACACGCACCCACACAGACACATGCACTTAAACATACACACAGACACAAAGAGACACATTTTTAAACTATGAATCACGATGGACACTTTCATAATGAATAAGTTAATATGTTTTCCAGCCTGAAAAGTACACATTAAAATTAGCTGTTAGGTTGTTTTTTTTTAGGATGGTTGGTTGGTTTTTGAAGTACAAAATGAACTAAAAACTAAATATGTTTTGCTTTCTCACCATACACATGAAGGTCGTATATAAGATGATGTATTGCTGTAGATTAAGATACCCAACAGTATATAGAGGAGTTATAATTAGCACAATTATCAGTAAAATCCAACATTAATTTAATTGACATTAATGCTAAATAATTGTTCCACCACTGCACATATGAATTTTATATGACAGTAATCTAAACAAATCTTTAATAAAATAAATTACTGTTGTGAATTTCTTGTCTTGTAAAATGAAGCTGAAAATCCTCCTGTCCCCCCAAAGCTCTCTACGTCGCTGCTTGACCTTCAGTGTTGGTTACCCCCCAGCTATCATTCTATCTCTCAAATTCTATCCCGCTCTATCTATATTTGGCACTGCACTCTTTGCGGTTTAACCTATGCTTTTGGATCAAACATTACCCCTCTGCTTTTGGATTCAACCATTTTTATGGTTCACCTATGTTTTTGGATACAAAGCTACAGATTACTGGTATCTGTTTTGGATTCATGGGTTGATTGGAACCTGATCTTTTTGTTTTATGGATCTGTGAGTTTCTCTTCTCACACTTGCTCTACCTCTCCTGTCTCTCTCTCTCACATTTGATTTGATATTTTCAATTGGCAAAACCCTAATTATCCTATTTTTGAATGATCCATATTGTTTCAATATATTCTATTTGGTCACTCATTAAAGAAAATTATTTTTTAGTTCATTAAATTTAAATTAATTATAAAGACTGGAAACACAACATTGTATTTAGCTTTTGTCACAAACATTGGCCTGTAAAACCTAATTCTTAATTAAATCTGGTACATTTCCAAATATTTTGTTTGCTGTTATAAAGTGTATCATTAAAGACAACTGTCTGTTATTAAAGTACATAACAATAAATTGAGGTCTGAATCTATATTGATACTACAAAAGAAGTTTAGTGGTTCCTGGACCGTGTTGCTGTGGAGCTCTGTAACTAAAGGTTTGTTTAGAGAAAGATCTTCACACCAGAGGACATATTCAGTTTTAGTTACTTGAGTAGTACGTGTGTAAAATTAATTACACTACATACATTGTGTTATTTGACTCCTCCACATATTTGTACCTCATCTATCCATACCCACATTGTTTGCATCAGCAAGTTTTGTATGTGCTTTATTAGTTAAACCTTTATAACGTGAAATAAATAAACCGACTGTAAGGAGAAACTGTATTCTTTGGTTATATTAAACCTCTGAATATATAAGGTCAAAGACATTTAATCTGCCATATGCAAAACCTTAATATACAAATACCATAGTTAGGAAAACACAGCATTTGCACATCAGTACATATTTCTTGATAGTGCCTTAAGATAACTAAACCTCTATTCCTGTGTCGTATACGGTTTTTGAAATATTAGTTTTCAAGTGTAAAAAAAAAAAAAAGTACTACTGAAATACTATCCATATATAATTTGTGTAAAACGTCAGTTTTAGTTTTACTTATATATCTTCACAGGCTTAAAGGATTTTGTGGAAAAACATTTGCCCGCTGTGTTGCTTTAAAATAACACACACATAATATTTTTGAGATATAAATCACAATTACTAAGATCAGATACTGCTTTAATCTACTTTCTTATCTTGCTAAGTTAATAGTAAAAGGTAGTAATTCATATTGTGTTTATTATCTTGATTGTCTACAATAAAAAAAAGTATTTGTGATTTTGGATCACATCAACAATGCCGAGGAAGAGTAAGAAGTCACAAGGTCAAAGTCTGCGCCAACAGAGGTCAAAGGAGAGTCAGAGTACAACAGGTGAACAGGTAGAATGTGTTGGTCCTCTGAGCTGTGGAGAGGTCAAGATGGCTACAGTGTCTCATGGTGATGAAAGAACAACACAGGGAAGGAACAGTTGGGAACTCCTACATTCTTCTGTACGTTTTCTGCAGCTGAAATGCGATGGCCTGAGGTTATTGAGGCAATAAAAAGGCAGCAAGGTGAAGATGTTGATTTTGAAGGGCTTGACTGGTCAGCTAAGTGTGACATACTGCGAAGCAATCCTGTGACAGCAATGCGCATGTTTGATAAGCGTGTTGAGGCATTATTCAGGGATTTGATCTTATCTCCTGCAGAGCCCCTAGGCCGAGTTGTTGACTACTTTTATCGAGTGGAATTCCAGCATCGCGGAAGCCCACACATCCACTGTCTCATATGGGTTGATGGTGCTACGAAGACGACGACGAGACTGTGTTAGCTTTTGTGTCCAAATACATCACAGCTCAGCTCCCCGACCCACATACACAACCTGATCTGTACAAGAAAGTCACAGAAGTGCAGACACACAGCAAAAATCACTCAAGGACATGTTTCAAAAGTCTCAGCTCTGGTTGTAGATTTGGATTTCCCAAACCACCCGTCACAAACACAATGATAACGAGACCTGGTGAGGGCATCGATCCCCTGGAAGTGGAAAAAGCAAAGCAAAAACTTCAACCGCTTAACTTGTTGTTGAATGAACCTGAAACAGCCTCTCTGAGTTTGCAGCAGCTCCTAACTCAATGCAATCTGACATACAGTGAGTACGAACAATGCCTGAACATGGTGAATAAATCCAGTGCTGTCATTCTGAAACGCGACCCCAAGGACTGCTGGGTAAATGGATATAATCCCCATCTACTTGAAGCCTGGAATGCTAATATTGATGTGAGTTATATACTCAATGCATATTTGTGCATCCTATATCTCACAAGCTACATTACAAAAAAAGAATCTGGACATTCTGAGTATCTGAAAACAGTCATCGAAAACTCCAGCAGAGACAACGTCAATGAATGTGATGAAATGAGGGAAATAATGCAGGCGTATTCCAAAAAAAGAGAGGTCAGCGCTCAGGAATGTGTGAGTCGTGCATGTGGACAAGTACAAAGCCAGACCTGAAACACCGGAGTTTGAGGAGATGTGTTTGGCTGATTTTGCAGCTACTTGCAGAATTGTCTACGGCAGACAGACCAAAGGTAAAAATGTTTTGCCCCTCCTGAATGAGATGGGATATGTGCAAAGGCGCAACGATGATAAGCCTGCTACCATCAGATTTCACCGCACATCAAAGGAAAAATATCCTGAGAAGTTCTATGGCACGTTGCTGAAACTGTACATTCCCTACCGATCAGAGCAGGAACTGAAAAGACCGTATTTTCCAACATATGAGTCATTTTACAGTAATGGATGTGTACAGCTACCAGGTTGTGATCATCTGGAGAGTGTCCAACACATTTTCAAACGAAACAAAGACAAATATGAGAAAAACAGTGAGGAGATTGAGAATGCTGTTGAGGAGTTTGAGCAGAACAGAGGTGTGATTGATGAATGGTGTAATCTGGCGCCAGAATCAGAAGTTGTGAGGTTGGAGTGTATCGAAGAACTGGAGAAAAGAGAACCAGATCGTGAAAATGAACAAGATAATGTCCCTGAATACAGTAATCAGGCCAATGCTGTAACAGAAGTCAGAGCCATCAGAGAGCCCCCTGCATTTGATCCCATACTGTTACGCCAAATGTATCAGAATCTGAACCAGAAACAAGCCTGTGTGTTCTATGCAGTTAGAGAGTGGTGTGTAAAGCGAATCTCTGGCCTAAATCCACAGCAGTTCTTCTTTTACATCAATGGTGGTGCTGGAACAGGAAAGTCACATTTAATCAAATGCATCTACTCTGAGGCATCTAAGATACTGTGCAAGCTGCCGAGACACGCTGAGGAGCCAGATATATCAAACCCAACAGTCCTTTTGACCGCATTCACTGGAACTGCAGCCTTTAACATATCAGGCACGACACTGCACTCACTACTCAAACTGCCCAGAAGTCTAAAACCTCCATTTCAAGGCCTTGGTAACAATTTGGATGAAGCAGAGCTGAACTTCTAAATGCTGAAATCCTCATCATTGATGAAGTGTCCATGGTTTCGAAGCCCCTTTTTGCCTATGTTGATGCAAGACTCAAACAGATCAAAGACAGTCAGAGACCATTCGGAGGAATGTCAGTGATAGCTGTTGGAGATTTTTATCAGCTCCCCGCAGTGCGACAGTCCAAGCCCCTCTGTGTGCATGACCCATGTGAGATTGACCTATGGCAGGAACACTTTCTGATGATCACTCTGACCGAGATTATGCGTCAGAAGGATGATGTTGCCTTTGCAGAGATGTTGAACCGGATCTGTGTGAAGGAAAAGTCAGAGGAGTTGTCCGAGCCAGACAGAGCTTTGTTGTCACAGGCCGTCACTGAACCAGAACTGTGTCCAACAGATGTGCTACACATTTTTGCAACTAATAAACAAGTTGATTCACACAACTCTGCAATGTTAGCTCTGCTCCATTCTCACATCACCAAGATTGATGCGGATGACTACAAAAAGGATCCACAGACGGGCAGAATGGCACGACAAGCCAAACCATTTAAAGGAAACAGAAACGAGTTACCTGATACGCTAAACGTAGCTGAAGGTGTTGGAGTCATGCTCACCAGAAACATAGACGTGTCTCAAGGATTGGTGAATGGATCTTTCTCTACGCTAGTCAGGGTAATATCCTCTGAACAAAATGGTGTCCCACATGTTACTATGCTCGGGGTCAGGATGGATGATGAAACAGCTGGAAGGAATTATCGTAACAGAGCACCAGGAGGACCAGACGATTTAGTGTACATCGACAGAGCAGAGGAGAATATGAAACAGAAAGGAGTGGTACGCAGACAGTTTTCTATTAAACTGGCCTTTGCTTGTATGATTCATAAGGTTCAAGGTATGACAAGGACATCAGCTGTAGTCTCACTGAAACACATTTTTGAACCTGGCATGGCTTATGTAGCTGTCAGCAGAGTGACCTCTCTCAGCGGACTGCACATTCTGGATATGGACGAGAGTAAAATATATGCCAACCCACAGATCACTGGAGCCCTACAGACCATGAGACAAGTCATTTTGGATGAGATGATGCCTCTTCTCAAAATCACACAGGGTATGGACAGATATGACACTGACCATTGTTCTCCATAACACAGGTTTGCCATGTCATGTGACTGACATCAAGAGCCACCATGAACTGTGTTTAGCAGATGTTTTGTGTCTCACAGAAACTCACCTACAAGGCTCCTTTGTTGCAGACAGTCTCCATTTGGAGGGCTACACCATGTTCAAACGCAACAGACACCTGTCCTACACAAACCTTCCACAGATTGCCAATAAAGGTGGTGGTGGAGTTGCTGTTTATGTGAAAGAGCACATTCAGGTACGTGAAAAGCAGTACATACATAATGTCACTGACCTTGAGTTTTTGGCTCTGAAGGTTGAAGCCCCAGTGAGCGCTCTGATTGCAGCTGTGTACAGACCTCCGGACTACAGTGTGACATCGTTTCTCTCAAACCTGGGAAGCCTGTTGGACTCACTGGAGATCATGGATTGCCACCCTATCATTGTCTGTGGGGATTTCAACGAGAATCACTTATCCAACGCAAGTAAGCCAATCCTTGAGCTGTTTCAGTCGCGGGGATATGTTCAACTCATCACTGCTGCCACCACAGATAAGAACACACTGCTAAACCGCAGCATTGTCTCCACTCTGGTGTGATGAGAACCTATTACAGTTATCATAATCCTGTATACTGTGTCATGTCCTCTAACAGTCCGTAAAAATGGTAGCTGAGTTTTACAGATAAAGAAACACCAAGAGAAAAAGTCTGTACATAATACCAATAGTAAGTGAGTGAAATATGTATTAACACTTTTGATTTAAAATTATTGAAACCTGAAGGAGCTGTGTGCAGCATTGTACACAACTGCTATCACTATTGCCAGACTCTGCTCCGGGGGGGGGGAGCCGAAGAGAAGCGCGCCTCTGTGTCGCCTTGAACCCGAGTGAACGGGGCGTAGCGAGAGACCGGAGCCTTCAGTTTCCCGGGCTGGGACAGCTTCCACCACGAACGGCCAAAGCTCCGTGAAGCGCGGCCAGAGTGGGGCCCTGAGGAGGGCAGTTCCTGAGCATAAACATCCCCGCTCAAGAGGCCACAAGAGGGTTGGAAGCTCCGTTGGGAGCACTATGCCTCTTTGATCTGCCGCCTTTTTTATGATCTCCAGCAGATCCAAGAAGAGGGCCTTAGCGGTGGGGGATGGAGCCACCTGAGGCAGGGAAGGCCGCCAAAGCGGTGTCCCTGGCCGATCTGGCGATAGGAAGAGCCGTAGAGGGAGGGCATTGATCTCTGTCTCAGGGTCCCATCCTCCCAGGGGGGAGGAGGGACAGCCGGTTACGGAGGCATTATCTGAGGGAATTAAGCCATCGAACTCGTGCCCGTCGTTAAAACCCTCCTCCAGCGGATCCAGGGTGCCGTCGGTTTTCCGTCTGTCTGCCCAGCTGCCCTTCCCTTCCCCGCCAGCCTGACAAACCAGAAAAACGTCCACGTTTAGATGGTAGGCAGAATTGGCAGGAGGAGAACCAGGCCAGCGTGAGAACCAGGCCGGCGTGAGTGGCGGCGAGGCAGGTCTCACAGCGGGGATAGAGGTCCGGCGGCAGGATGTAGCCAGTCCAGCAGAGGAGGGGCAGATGCGAGCGCCGCTGGAAGTCGAGATTGTCTTCATACCGCTAGCTTGAAGAAGAAAATGGGAGCTGAGCAACGGGTCCGCCCTGTTTATGTACAGTATCGGCAAATGAAGTTCCGTCCGTGCTGGACGCAAAGGCGAGAAAGAAAACTTCACGAATGCACAAGCACGAAGGGATAAACCCAATAGTGAAGCCCTTAAAGGGTGAAGCCATAGAACACATGTATTGGTACCTACCAGCTGAAACCCCACATTTACATGCCACCCAATTTCACGGTGGGTGGCTGTTAAAGTCTAGAACTCATGTAGGTTTACTTTCCCCTGGTCAAGAGACACAGTTCTCCTGTCCTCTGTGAGGACACCGCTAGCTATGGCCTCACCTCCTTCATCCCTGTGAAGACCAACAACGACCAAGACCAGATGCTATCTGGCTAGCTTAACTGTCCATCAACAATGGACAGACGATGGACAGACAATCACTGTTGGACCACACGGGGACACCTTCACCTTCATGCTAGCCCCAGTCATTCTTCCAAGCAGAGGATGAGATAACACCTGCTTGCCTTGGCCTCACCTTCTCTATGGCTTTAAAACAGAAACAATGGACCACCACTGCCTGCCTCCCTGACAGCGCTGAAGACTCTTCACAACAGACGTTAATGGTTCTCAATTCATATGTGCTTTTTATATTGCTTTAATTGTGTGTTTATTCTTGCATTCACATTGTAATAATGCACTGTTGTTACAGCTAGCAGTACATTGTCATTTAAATGTAGTTTTTGCGGCAGGTCTGCCTCTGCTGTAATCACTCCACTTCACACAGTGGAGACCATCAGGACTTTAAAGAAGGCTGAACCTCATGCAGCCTTCCAAAACTACTCTGGACAGAAATGTTGTGTTGCCATTCAACAATATTCAAGGTATTTCATTATTGTGGCTTATGTGACTTTTGAGCTTGTTTTTTGCATCGTCTGCAGTTTATTACAATAACTTTCTATTTTTGCTTGTCAGGAGCCGCTTCATTCTCCTACGTCCACAGCTTTGCTTCAAATGCTGTGCACGGTTCAGTAGGGATCGTTTGCCGAGGGATCAGCTGAACTGATACGGGGAACCAAACTTACGCTGATCAGTCATTAGTCAGTCATCACTGTCACAGCTCCTCCTCAGTGCAACGTTATACTTTTGCCCTAAACAATTTGTAAAGGTAAGTATTATTTGTATTAACTTAGTACAACTACATTGCTGTTTGTGGTTGCTATTTGCATTAGGAATGCGATGGATAATGTGTTTTTTGTTTCTGTTTTTCCATCTAAGGCCTCTGCTCCTCCACGTCACAACAGTGATGCTGTCCTCACACCAAAGACTGGCCAGAAACCTGGAAGCTGCAGGTCTACAGCCCCTGGATCATCACAGGTCACAATGTTACAGCCCCTTACATCTTCACAAGTACACTGGGCTCTGTTAAGGGTTAGGGTTTGTTCCAACAATGGACGGACTCAACAACTAGCAACTTAGGCTACTGACCCCTGGACACTGACTGTAGGACACCAATTTATTTTGGAACATTGATAATTGACATATACCTCATATAATTCAAACAGTGTGTGCTTATTTTGTATTTCATCACCATTAACAGCTTTTATTTTATTAATTTATTTTTCATCCTTTCTTTTTCATTCTTTATTTGTTTTCTTGGAAGACATATATATATATACATACATATATACATACATACATATACATATATATATATATATACATATACATATATATATATATATATATACTCAATAACTTCAGCTAAATGTCGAGATAACACATTTAACATAAGCGTGCTGGTATGATTTTCAGTACAGATACTGCAGCTTGAGACATTATTTGCGGTTTTTGAACAATATTGCAAATCATTGAAAGATGTTACTGCTGAAGAAAGATGTTGATGCTGTACTGACCAATCAGCACCAATGGCTGCCTCTCTGAACAGTTTGACACCAATACTTTTTTAAAATTTATTTCCACCTTATATGATTTATACATTGTATGCTTATTTTTGTGTTTTAGTACAATTCATATGTTTTATTTTAATTTATTTTTCAAGTCACCTTTTCTGTTTTCCCTCTTCATGCCAGATGAAGGGGGAAACCTTTCAGTTGCTTTAGTTGCTACATGCATCTGAACTTACTGAATCTGGAAGAGAGGTCAGATGTAAAAAAAGATATTTGTGTGGGATTTTAGTAAACTGAGCTAAATGTTGGGATGACGTTTAAAATGACAGCGAGTGTCAGTACAGGCGTCTGCAGCTTGAACCAGAAATGGGATCTTAGCCTCAGTCTAACCACCATGTAAAAAGACTGTAATGGTAGGGCCTAGGCTGGCTGCACACTGCCTGCGTGGCGTGAGCGGGGCGTGAGCGTGGCAGCTGCGTGCCGTGTCAGTTTTTATTTCGGCTCCCATGTTAACAGGTTAGAGCTTACACACTGCCTGCGTGACACGCACGTCTCAGGCACACATGAAAACGTGCATACTAGAAATAGAACCGACGCCTATTTTTCAAGCGACACGCAAGTGTATTGAAGCGTTTCCAGGCAAAAATTTAACACGAAAAATACATTAATAATAATAATAATAATAATAATTAATAAATTACATCTTATCTTATCTTAAAAGTCTCTTATCAATTTTCAAATCTTGCACCTGTCGATACAGAACGAAATATTCTGTAGTCTCTTTTGCCGTCAATAGTGCCGATGTTGTCTTTGCTGTAATAAGATCAGTATATATTTATGATTATGTTTATGAGAAACGTACAGACATGTCAGACAAGGCTAGCAGCAACAAAAGCACCGCGTCAGACACGTTTCTGGTGTACAAAGACGTAGAAAACGCCACGCAGCTGCCACGTAACAGAAACACCAACGCTCACGCCACGCAGCCAATGTGTAGCCGGCCTTAACAACAATAATGAAACATACACTATGTACCCATTTGGCTTCATCACAATTTATATACACTCACCGGCCACTTTATTAGGTACCCCATGCTAGTAACGGGTTGGACCCCCTTTTGCCTTCAGAACTGCCTCAATTCTTCGTGGCATAGATTCAACAAGGTGCTGGAAGCATTCCTCAGGGAGTTTGGTCCATATTGACATGATGGCATCACACAGTTGCCGCAGATTTGTCGGCTGCACATCCATGATGCGAATCTCCCGTTCCACTACATCCCAAAGATGCTCTATTGGGTTGAGATCTGGTGACTGTGGAGGCCATTTGAGTACAGCGAACTCATTGTCATGTTCAAGAAACCAGTCTGTGATGATTCCAGCTTTATGACATGGCGCATTATCCTGCTGAAAGTAGCCATCAGAAGTTGGGTACATTATGGTCATAAAGGGATGGACATGGTCAGCAACAATACTCAGGTAGGCTGTGGCGTTGCAACGATGCTCAATTGGTACCAAGGGGCCCAAAGAGTACCAAGAAAATATTCCCCACACCATGACACCACCACCACCAGCCTGAACCGTTGATACAAGGCAGGATGGATCCATGCTTTCATGTTGTAGACGCCAAATTCTGACCCTACCATCCGACTGTCGCAGCAGAAATCGAGACTCATCAGACCAGGCAACGTTTTTCCAATCTTCTATTGTCCAATTTCGATGAGCTTGTGCAAATTGTAGTCTCAGTTTCCTGTTCTTAGCTGAAAGGAGTGGCACCCGATGTGGTCTTCTGCTGCTGTAGCCCATCTGCCTCAAAGTTCGACGTACTGTGCGTTCAGAGATGCTCTTCTGCCCACCTTGGTTGTAACGGGTGGTTATTTGAGTCACTGTTGCCCTTCTATCAGCTCGAACCAGTCTGGCCATTCTCCTCTGACCTCTGGCATCAACAAGGCATTTCCGCCCACAGAACTGCCGCTCACTGGATGTTTTTTCTTTTTCGGACCATTCTCTGTAAACCCTAGAGATGGTTGTGCGTGAAAATCCCAGTAGATTAGCAGTTTCTGAAATACTCAGACCAGCCCTTCTGGCACCAACAATCATGCCACGTTCAAAGTCACTCAAATCACCTTTCTTCCCCATACTGATGCTCGGTTTGAACTGCAGGAGATTCTCTTGACCATGTCTACATGCCTAAATGCACTGAGTTGCCGCCATGTGATTGGCTGCTTAGAAATTAAGTGTTAACGAGCAGTTGGACAGGTGTACCTAATAAAGTGGCCGGTGAGTGTATTTAGTTTAATTTTCAGTTAGTTTAGTTGACAGGACATTGGCCTACTGACGGGGACAATATACAGTGGTGTGAAAAAGTGTTTGCCCCTTCCTGGTTAGATCATTTTTTGCATGTTTGTCACATCTAAATGTTTCAAATTGTCAAACTAATTTAAATATAAGACAAAGATAACACAAATAAAAACAAAATGCAGTTATTAAATGAAGGTTTTTAGTATTAAGGAAAAAATCCCAAACGGCATGGCTCTGTTAAGACAAAACTTCTCAGGAGTGGCCTGCCGACCAAATAGTATACCCCAAGAGTCCAGCAACGACTCCTCCAAGAGGTCACAAGAGACCCACAACATCATCCAGAGAACTGCAGGCCTCACTTGCCTCAGCTCAGGTCAGTGTTCATGACTCCACCACGAGAAAGAGACTAAAATGGCCTGCATGGCAGAGTGCCAAGACGAAAACCACTGCTGAGCAAAAACAACATGAAGGCTCGTCTCACTTTTGCCAGAAAACATCTTGATGATCCCCAAGACAAAAGCTTTTTGGAAGGTGTGTGTCCCGTTACATCTGGGGTAAAAGGCACACTGCATTTACACACTGCATACCAACAGTAAAGTATGGTGGTTGTGAGATGGTCTGGGGCTGTTTTGCTGCTTCAAGACCTGGAAGACTTGAAGTGATAAATGGAACCACGAACTCTGCTGTCTACTAAAAAATCCTGAAGGAGAATGTCCGGCCATCTGTTCGTGTACTCAAGCTGAAGCAAACTTGGGTTCTGCAGTAGGACAACAATCCAAAGCACACCAGCAAGTCCACCTCTGAATGGCTGAAGAAAACCAAAATGAAGACTTTGGAGTGGCCTAGTCAAAGTCCTGACCTGAGTCCTATTGAGATGCTGTGGCATGACCTTAACAAGGCAGTTCATGCTTGAAAACCCTTCGATTTGGCTGAATGAAGACAATTCTGCAAAGATGAGTGGGCAGAAACTCCTCCACAGCTCTGTAAAAGACTCATTGCAAGGTACTGCAAACGCTTGATAGCAGTTGTTGCAGCTAAGGGGGGCCCAACCAGTTATTAGGTTTAGGGTGCAATCACTTTCATTTTGTTTTTCCTTAATAATAAGAACCTTCATTTAAAAACTGCATTTTCTGTTTACTTGTGTTAACTTTGACTAATATTTAAATGTGTTTGATGATCTGAAACATTTAGGTGTGACACCTAAATGTTTCAGATCATCACAAAACCCTTTTTCACACCACTGTATATTGTTGGCCCTGCCTTAAAGAACTAGTAGAAAAGCAATTACTGTTTAGGGACTATGGATTTTGGTTTAAGAAGTGGCAGTATTGTATTTTTCTAGATTTATCTTTATTTAAATATCTATTTTATATTTATATATTTTCTAGGTTATACACACAGTATATACACTATATATTAAACCATTGGAACATACTGTATCGACCCATTGGGCACACTGGCTGTCGTTCTAAACAGTATGACAACCATATATAACTAATATGCATCAGAAGTGCATGCTTAGTTTTCCTTTCATCACAATTCATATTATTTATTTATTTATTTTTATATTAACCTTTCTTTTCCCTCGTGATCTGTTTTCTCACAGATATATGACCAATGTAGAAGTAGTAGAAAACAGTTATTGTTTAGGAATTATGGATTTTGGTTAAGCAAGTAACCAATTTGTTATTGATACATGTTTTATTGCTTTTTATTCATCTGTTAAACTCAGCTGCCATCTTTACAGCCTGTTAGAAGGCATTTGCAAGTTTTTTACTTTACTTTACTTTTGGAAACTCTTCTTTCTTCATGCATTTGTCATTTCTTTCTGGTTGGCCAATGTGTCCCCATGGTGTTGGATCTTTTTTACATTTCTAATTTTCTTTTTAATTCCTTTTAGCTAATTGGCTAATTGCCACTAGGAGGGTCTTACCATGCTAATGTTTTTTTTGTCTTTCAAAAACATTATGATTATTATTTCTGTATGAGCATTGTATCAGGCTTGTTTGTATTTGTACTGTTGATATGATTTCCTGTAATTTATTACTGCTGATACTACAACTGCATTTTGAAACATACTAAATATGGTGTTAATTACTACAACATTTTTGACTCAAAACCGAATTATAACTGAATAAAATTAAAATATATTTGTAACAACATCACCTGTCTGCATCTTGCTTGTTAAAACAGTGAGACCAATGATCTTTTTCACGACATATGGATTTTTGTTTCTATGCAGTGCATATGTCTGAGAATAATACAAAGTTATTCTTCTTTTAGCCTTTTCAGGCAATTAATTTCAACTTTGACAGTATTAGAGTTTAGCTACAAGATTTTCTAACACTGTTTTTCAACCCTTCATGTATTTAGGTAAAACAGTTTAGTTTCTAACTCTGACAATTTTCCAGATTTTTCAGCAGTGCAGTGCAATGCATTTGAGCTTTAAGATTTTTCATACAATTTGTTACATATTTCTGCATTTGTTAGTCTTCTCTTCTTATTAATTATCAGTTAGAAAAAATACTCATCTTTTCTCATTATTCAGCTTTTAAAGTCAATAATTTTCACACAGTTCAGCATGAGCTTTTGATTTTGTTTGGGAAATTTAAACAATTTCTACTTTTTTATTACTATTCTCACTACTTCAAATTTGTCTTACTGACTTAAGCTATTCAACCAGATTAGCTTTAATAATTCAGCTATTCAGCATTCCCACGCATTTTCTGCAGGAAATGCATTTTCTAGTTATTCTTTTTATTCCGTGCGTTTTTTGGCTCTCTCTAACTTCTGCATACTTTCAGCTATTTAAACCGTTCGCTCTTTCAGCAGATGATGGGACTTCTTCAAATATTTTATTCATACTTTTTCAAATATTAAGCTTTTAAACAAATTTTTTTAACATTAAAGTCAATGAGAGCAAGCTTCAAATCCTTCAAACGTTCTGTTCCCAAAGTTTTCAGCTCTATACATCAAAACGTAGGTATTCTTGTCTAGTTTCAGCCAATGTTTTTAAATGTCTCATTTATGCGAAATGAATTATATTTTTTGCTCAGCAAGCTTTCAAACGACAAGAATTCCCAATCTTCCTCCATTCACTGCCATGTTAAACATCGTCCACATTTGTTAGCAAAATGCACAGAGAAGCACTTTTTTAAATCGCTGATACGCCCACATTTTTAACGTTATCCACATGAAAGAGATGACATTACAGAGATGAAAGGCTTCCTATTGGTCTTGGTCTCCAAGGCAACCATACTCTGTATGTATGTCTGTTGACATCTATGTCTGTCTGTCTGTCTGTTTCTCTCTCTCTCTCACAGACAGAGACAGATTGACAGACAGACAGACACACACACACACACACACACACACACACACACAGATAGATAGAGAAACACACAGAAACATTATATATGACCATGTATAGCTTATCACACAGCTATTACATTGGTGGTGCAGTGGTTGTGACGCATGCCCTTCATGTGGGAGGTTTGGGTTCAAATCCCACAGTGACACCTCAACCAATGTATTCCCCATGAAGACAGTCAACCCCTAGTGATGGCCCAGTGCATATGGATGGGGGTCTAATCTTTTTTACATTTGTGGTGTTATTCAACTTAATTACAACCTAAATACAACTATTATTACAACTTTTACTAATTTAAGCTATTCAACCGGTTAGCTTTAGCAATTCAGTTATTCAGCATTTTTCAACTATTCTCATTACTTATACTCATTTTTTTATTGTTTTATTATTCCGTATGTTTTTTGGTTGTCTGTATCTTCTGCAGACTTTAAGTTATTAAAACCATTCAACTTTTAAAATCTAGCTCTAGCTCCTTATGGTGTAGTGATGTTATTCAACTTAATTAAAACCATTCCTACTTTTCAACTATTCTCACCACTTCAACATCTTCTTACTGATTTAAGCTATTCAACCAGGTTAGCTTTAGCATTTGAATTTTTTTCTAAATTTTACCACCTTTTTTATATTAGTGGTGTTATTCAACCTAATTAAAACCAATTCTACTTTTTTCAACTAGTCTTACAACTTTTACTAATTTAAGCTATTCAACCAGGTTAGCTTTAGCAATTCAGCTATTCAGCATTGTAGGAGCCACGTTATGTTGTTTATGGTCTAATTTATTGATTATTGTGTTATGCGCTAATGTTGTAGGTGGTGGGCGTTTTCATGACGGTTTGAGCGGAAGTGATATATTTGTTTGCTTCACCTGTGCACCTGGGTTCTTTGGGCTTGGACGGAGAGGGGGTGAAGCTGGGAGCGAACACTTTTGTTGACCGCACCGCGCACAACGCAGCACGCAGTATAACGCAATTATTTCTACTCACCAGTTAACAATTACATTAGGTAACAGCAGTGCTAAGTGTATTGTACATATGGAAGAAGAAGAAAAATAAAATCATTGCAATACTATCACGAGCGCGTCACACGTGTGCTTCTCTCAGAGTTTAGCCCCTCGCGGCAGCACTCATTTGGACTGCTTATAGCCGCAATATTAGTCAACAAAAAGTTGTGATAGCATCAGAGTGGATCTACGGAAATGGAATATTCTCTGCGGATTCCTCGGATCACAATGGAATGCATTTGATGTCGGAGGAAATATTGAAAGCACGGAGCTCCGCTGTATTGGATGGCGGTGCGTTCAATTGCGCTCCGAAAGCAATAGACCGAGCCGCAAGCAGCACAGCCACGGATGCGGTATGTAGTAACTTTGTGTCAATTAGTAGGCCTACTGTGTACACAGTGTAAATAGGTTACTGCCGCATGTCCATTGGGGACGCATTGTTGTTTGCTTGTATGGTTTATTGTCTTGATGTGGTTGATGAGGCAGCAGTGGATTGCTTGATTGAACGGTGTGAATTATTGTGATTTGTGATACCTTGGGAAAAGGCAACAAGTGGATCGTACGCCATTTCAAATGTCAGTTTCAAATAAGGATGGAGGGACAAAAAAGAGAAATCACCCTCAGCGCTAAAGCTTTGGAGAATAAAATTGAGAAACTTCAGAAAGAACGCAAAGGAAAAGTTCACAGAATCAAAGGTCTAATACAGACAATAAAGGATCTAATGCAAAATGATGACAATGCCTCACAGGTGCGATTTCATCTGGAGACTATGAACCAAATGGTGGATGAAGCTACTCAGTTGCATGAGTCTGTGATTCTTGTACTTCCGAAAGAGGAACATGAAAAACAAAATGAATGGTTTTCAAGTGTACTTAAACGCCATAATGGACTGCAAGAGGACGTAAAGGGATGGCTTTCTGAAACTGGGAGACAAAGAAGCAATATAATCGCTGATACGTCCACAAATGATGTTTCGCTGTCTGTATCTCAAAAGGAACCACAGGAGCTGGATGTACATCAAGATAAGAATTCTCATGTTTTACAATTGGGACAGTTTTCTGTCATACAAGATGAAATTAAACCAAGTGACAGTGTTTCAAACACCGGAAGTGGAAGGTCTAATGGGAGGAGCTCAGCTGGATCGAGGTCAAGTGTCTCAACAACATTGTCGGCACGTATCAAAGCTGAGGCCAACATGGCTGCTCTCATTGCACGACAAAAACTATTGAAGGATAAACATGAGTTAGAAGGAATGGAGGAGCAACTAAGGAAAAAAAGGAACAGCTTGCATTGGAAGTGGAAATAGCTGCAACAATGGCTAAAGTGAATGTGCTTAGAAACTCAGGAGGTTCTCGTGTTTCAAGTCATCCATCTGTGAAGTCCAATGGCATGAATTCTTATTTTGAAAGGGGACAAATGAAAGACAAACTACTCAATGTTAAAGCAAAACCATTTTTGCTCGATACAAATATCCCAATACGGACAAAACCTAGTTGTTTGGGTGCTAACTGTCAAGTGGAAGATATCATCCAGTCAACCCAAACCCAAATTACATCATCAGGATGCCCAGAGCTCAGGCGGCATGAAGGTGCAATACAAACCCTTAAATCACAACTACCGTTTCAGCACCACAGTAATCAGCCTGTAGCGCTGGTGCCAAGCAGCAATAATCACAGTCAAATAATTACGGTTTTGGAAAAACAAAATGAAATAACTGCATTATTGGTTCAGCACCAGTCTCTTTCATTTCTGCCAAAACGAGATATTCAAGATTTTGATGGTAATCCTTTGCAATATCACACCTTCATAAGGGCTTTTGAACATAGCATCGAAGAGAAAACAGACAATCCTAAAGACTGTTTATATTTCCTTGAACAATACACCAGAGGGCAGCCAAGGGAGCTTGTCAGAAGCTGCCAACATATGTCACATGATCGAGGGTACGCCAAGGCTAAGGCCTTGCTACAAGAGCATTTTGGTAATGCGCAGAAAATTGCTTCTGCTTATATGGAAAAAGCTCTTTCATGGACACCTATTAAATCAGAGGATGTGAAATCTCTACAAGCCTACAGTCTGTTTCTGAGAGGATGTTGTAATACCATGGAAGAAGTTGAGTACATGGGAGAATTGAACATGCCTGCCAACATGTTGACCATTGTGAAGAAGTTGCCCTATAAACATAGGGACAGATGGAGAACTGTGGCATGGGAGTTGCAAGAAAGGCGTGGCAGGAGAGCCACATTTACTGACATTGTGGACTTCATTGAAAGACAAGTGAAAATAGCAGGTGATCCGTTATTTGGAGATATACAGGATATCCCATTGAGGACATCAATTAAGGATGTGAGGAAATCTAAGTTTGAGCCTTGCTCTAAAGACAAGAGAAGTAGCTTTGCTACCACCATTGCAACAGTGGAAAGGAAAGTTGAACTTGGACCAAAATGGAAAGAGAGGAGCTCATCTGGTGTAAAAGCTTGTATGTTTTGTGGAGGTACGCACACTTTGGATGTCTGCATCCAATTGGAGAGGAGGGTGCACAATGAGAAAATTGCTTTCTTAAAGGAACATGGGGTGTGTTTTGGCTGCTTGTGCATTGGGCACATGAGTAGAGACTGCAGGAGGCGTCTCTCATGCAAGGTATGCAGTCAGAGGCACCCTAGTGTACTCCATATTTACCCAAAGGAGAAGGAAACAAATTTTGTGCAAGCCAAAGGAGAATCGGAAACAGCGATGAGCAGTGCTCTGATCTCTGTTCAATCCAGTGGTCTAACGGGGGCCGGTGAGCAAAACTGTACACTCCCCATAGTTCCAGTTCAAGTAAAGTCTAAGAAGGGATATAAGACTTTGATCACCTACGCCTTCCTGGATCCTGGGAGCTCAGCATCATTCTGCACGGAGCGGCTGATGAATAAGCTGAATCTCCAAGGAAGAAGAACAGGTATTCTTCTACGGACTATGGGTCAGGAAAAGGTTGTTGGGAGCCATATTGTTTCAGATTTGGAGGTGGCTGAATTGGACAGTGATTGTTTTTGTGAACTGCCGGATATCTACAGCCAGAAAACCATGCCAGTTCATCGAGGCAACATTCCTCGACAGAAAGATCTTCAACGGTGGCCACATCTGAAATATGTACAGATAAGAGAGATTGATTCAGAGATTGACCTGCTGATTGGAACCAACGTCCCAAAGGCACTGGAGCCGTGGCAAGTTGTCCGAAGCATGGATGGGAGTCCATACGCAGTCAAGACTATGTTGGGCTGGACTGTAAATGGACCTCTTCAAGGTGACGGGAGTAGAGAAACTTCTCGTGGACAGCCAGATGTCACTGTCAATAGAATCTCTGTTGCAAGTTTGGATGATTTGTGGAAGCAGCAGCTAAAGAATGATTTTCCTGAATGCAGTCAGGATGAGCAGATGGGTTTATCAAGAGAGGACGGTCAGTTCCTGGAATACGTTACAAAAACTGTCAAGTGGAAGGATGGCCATTACAGCATTGGATTACCATTGAGAAAAAATGATGTAAATATGCCAAATAACAGGAGAGTTGCTGAACAGCGTGCTCTGAGCCTCAAGAGGAGGTTCGGCAAAGATCCTTCATTTCACGCTGATTATACTGCTTACATGAATGATGTCATCTCCAAGGGCTATGCAGAGATGGTACAATCTGAGGATCTGGAACGGTGACGGTAGGGTATGGTACATACCACACCATGGTGTATACCACCCGAAGAAGAAAAGGATCAGGGTTGTTTTTGATTGTGGAGCTACTTTCCAAGGAACCTCATTGAATGCACAGCTCCTGCAGGGACCTGATCTTACTAGCAAACTAGTTGGAGTTATGACAAGATTTCGAAAGGATCCTGTTGTACTCATGGCGGACATCGAGGCAATGTTTCATCAGGTCAGAGTACCAGCTGAGGATTCAGATCTGTTAAGGTTTCTTTGGTGGCCGAAAGGAGACCATAATCAGAACCTGGTGGAGCATAAAATGGTTGCGCATTTGTTTGGAGCTACATCTTCGCCAAGTTGTGCAAGTTTTGCCCTCAGGAAATGTGCAGAAGATAATCGAAAAAGGTTCAGCCCCAAGGTAATCGAAACAGTTCTGCACAACTTCTATGTGGATGATTGCCTTACATCAGTAGCATCTGAGGAAGAGGCGTTGACACTTTACAAAGACCTTCGTGCCCTTTGTGCTAGAGGGGGCTTTCGACTCATGAAGTGGATTAGCAACAGACGTGCCGTGCTGGCGGCTATACCTACTGCAGAGAGAGCGAAAGAGGTTAAGGATTTGGATTTGGATAATGATACGCTTCCTGTAGAAAGAGCATTGGGCATACAGTGGTGTGTTCAGTCCGATACCTTTAAGTTCAAAGTCAGTATCAAAGAGCAACCCTTAACCAGAAGAGGGATTCTCTCCACTGTCAGTTCAATATATGACCCCTTAGGAATCTTGGCACCTGTTGTCTTGTCAGCCAAAAAGATCCTTCAAGATTTGTGCAGAAAGAACCTTGGTTGGGATGATGTTGTACCTGACTCGGCTGTACAAGAGTGGAAAAGTTGGCTGAAGGATCTCTGTCAGCTTGAAAGTTTTAAGGTTGACAGATGTCTGAAACCTGTGGACTTTGGGGAAATAACCTCTGCTCAGTTACACCACTTTGCAGATGCCTGTGAGAGTGGCTATGGAACAGTTACCTACCTGCTACTACACAACATTCACAGACAAGTTCACTGTGCTTTCATAATGGGTAAGGCCAGAGTGGCCCCATTGAAACCAATTACCATCCCTCGTATGGAGTTGACAGCTGCCATGGTTGCAAGTCGAATGGATGAGTTGTGGAGGAAGGAGTTGCAGATGAAACTTCAGGATTCCATTTTTTGGACAGATAGTACTTCCGTACTAAAGTACATCAGCAATGAGACCTCAAGGTTTCGGAGCTTTGTAGCCAATCGGGTTTCAAAGATAATCCGTATATCAAATCCATCTCAGTGGAGGTACGTTAACACCACAAGCAATCCTGCTGACCTGGCTTTGAGGGGAGTAAAGGTGGCAATGCTTCTGAAAGATAACATTTGGGTGTCTGGACCTCAGTTTCTTGTTGGACCGGAAGAGAGGTGGCCGGAAAATCCTGATGGCTCTGGGAGAATCTTACCGGACGACCCTGAAGTCAAGATGAGCTTGATGGTGAACGCCGTACAGGCTGAAGAGAAGATGGATGCAGTCACCTGCTTTATCAATCATTTTTCCTCATTGATCCGTCTGAAGAGGAGTGTTGGTTGGATCCTTAAGCTTAGGAGCCTGCTTCTGTGCTTCAGTCAGAAGAGGAAGGAGTTGAGAGCGACTCTTACTCAAGGTGGCTTGAATAAGGACCAACAGGAGAGGACAATAGTAAAGGAGATGCAGCGTATCAAGGCTCAGACTGTATGTGATCCTCTTTCAATTGAGGAATTTAGAAAGGCTGAGATGGAGATTATAAGGTTTTGTCAGAAACGTAGTTTTCCAGAAGAATACAACCGCTTGCAAAAGGGAGAAAATGTGAAACGGACAAGCCACATTTACAAGCTTAACCCAGTACTTGAAGATGGTATCTTGAGAGTTGGAGGACGGCTTAGCAGAGCAGCTATGCCCGAAGAATCTAAGCATCCTGCCATATTGGCAAAGGATTTACACATTTCTGACCTCATTCTTCAGCATATACATCGGGAGGTGGGACATGGTGGCCGCAACCACATGCTAGCTAACCTGCAGCAAAGATATTGGATCCCAGGGGCTAGTGTGGCTATAAGGAAAATCCTGTCAAAATGTTTTGTCTGTCGACGATTGCATGCTGTTCCAGGGCAACAGCAGATGGCGGATTTACCTCAGGACAGAGTTTCTCCAGATGAACCTCCATTCACTCGTGTTGGAGTGGATTACTTCGGACCTTTTGAAGTCAAGCGGGGAAGGAGTATAGTGAAAAGGTATGGAGTTCTCTTCACGTGCCTTTCCATAAGAGCCATACACATCGAAGTAGCATCGTCGTTGGACACCGACTCCTTTGTTAATGCTCTTCGACGTTTTATAGCAAGACGTGGACAAATATTGGAATTGCGCTCAGACAATGGAACAAACTTTGTTGGAGCCGAGCGTGAGTTACGGAAGGCAATGGAGGGTTGGAATCATTCTCAAATCAACAACATCCTCCTTCAGAAAGGAATTAAGTGGGTTTTCAATCCCCCCACAGGATCACATCATGGAGGAGTTTGGGAGAGGTTGATAAGATCGGTGAGGAAGGTCCTGAATTCCACCCTGAAGGTGCAGAACCTTGATGAGGAAAACCTTCACACAGTTCTTTGTGAAGCAGAAGCTATCATAAATAGTCGTCCCATTACCAAGGCATCCACTGATCCCAATGATTTGGAACCACTAACCCCTAACCATCTTTTGCTGCTAAAAATCAAGCCATCTTTGCCATTGGGACTGTTCCAAAAGGAGGACATTTATGCTCGTCGTAGATGGAAACAAGTTCAGTACATAACTGACTTGTTTTGGAAACGTTGGATTAAGGAATACTTGCCTCTTCTTCAGGAGCGTCAGAAGTGGTCAAGGATCAAGCGCAACTTTCTTCCTGGAGATATTGTACTTATAGTGGACGACTCAGCACCTCGCAACTCATGGCTTACAGGAAGGATTGTACAAACTATCCCTGATAGAAGAGGACTTGTTCGTCAGGTGCAAATCAAGACAAAGACCAGCTATTTGGACAGGCCTATTACAAAGATTTGCCTTCTACAGGAAGCAGAGGATCCATGAGGACGTCAAGCTGACCTTTGAGCTTCATAGACTTTGACTTTGACTTGGACATTGTCTCATAGGTTTTTGGCTCTACATGACTGACTAAGTGATTGTACTGATCACTTTTTAAAGACTCTATGGACTCTTTCTACACATTTTTTTTCTTTTTCTTTTTTTTTTGAGCTCAAGAAGAAAAGGACATTTTTCAATGGACTACTTATCCTTAATAGAAATTGTCGGCCTCCTACATAATGTATATTTATGTAATTATTGTGGTAAACTAATTAGGGGCCGGAATGTAGGAGCCACGTTATGTTGTTTATGGTCTAATTTATTGATTATTGTGTTATGCGCTAATGTTGTAGGTGGTGGGCGTTTTCATGACGGTTTGAGCGGAAGTGATATATTTGTTTGCTTCACCTGTGCACCTGGGTTCTTTGGGCTTGGACGGAGAGGGGGTGAAGCTGGGAGCGAACACTTTTGTTGACCGCACCGCGCACAACGCAGCACGCAGTATAACGCAATTATTTCTACTCACCAGTTAACAATTACATTAGGTAACAGCAGTGCTAAGTGTATTGTACATATGGAAGAAGAAGAAAAATAAAATCATTGCAATACTATCACGAGCGCGTCACACGTGTGCTTCTCTCAGAGTTTAGCCCCTCGCGGCAGCACTCATTTGGACTGCTTATAGCCGCAATAAGCATTTTTCAACTATTCTCACTACTTCGACATCTTCTTACTGATTTAAGCTATTTATCCAGTTTAGCTTTAGCATTTTAATTTTTTTTTACATTTTTTCCACCTTTTTTTACATTAGTGATGTTATTCAACTTAATTACAACCATTCCTACTTTTTTAACTATTCTTACAACTTTTACTGATTTAAGCTGTTCAACCAGGTTAGCTTTAGCAATTCAGCTATTCAGCATTCACACGCATTTTCTGCAGGAAATGCATTTTCTAGTTTAATTCCAAAGGCCAGGATGGATAGTATCCTAATCCATGAAATAACTGGCTTTTAATAATAAAAATGTGCCTGCCTTTATGGGAATTTAACATAGGGGTGTGTATACTTATGCCCCCTGTATTTTAACATAGGGGGGTGTATACTTATGCCCCCTGTATTTTAACATAGGGGGGTGTATACTTATGCCCCTGTATTTTAACATAGGGGGGTGTATACTTATGCCCTCTGTATTTTAACATGGGGGGTGTATACTTACGCCCCCTGTATTTTAACATAGGGGGGTGTATACTTATGCCCCCTGTATTTTAACATAGGGGGGTGTATACTTATGCCCCTGTATTTTAACATAGGGGGGTGTATACTTATGCCCCTGTATTTTAACATAGGGGGGTGTATACTTATGTCCCCTGTATTTTAACATAGGGGGGTGTATACTTATGCCCCTGTATTTTAACATAGGGGGTGTATACTTATGCCCCTGTATTTTAACATGGGGGGTGTATACTTATGCCCCCTGTATTTTAACATAGGGGGGTGTATACTTATGCCCCCTGTATTTTAAGGAAGGACAGTTATTTATTTACAATATATTATTCATTCACAAAGAAAATTGGTGTCCTTAAAGGTTGGATTTTGCAACATTTTTTTAATTACGGCATAAATATCAATTTTCAAAAAATGATAAAAAACTTTAACAGGGGTGTGTAAACCTTCTCAAGTCACTGTATGTATAACATTCACAGACATTCACATGTTAACCTTTTCAAATAAAAATCACACAAAAATATCTTAAAAATAACTAGTCCAACATTTATTTGTGCAGTTTCAGGTGTTTGTGCAGAGTTTAAAGGACTAGTTTGACACTTTGAGAAATATATTTATCAGCTTAGCACAAATACTGTAAACAGGGAAACAGCTAGCCTGGATCTGCCCAAAAATAAAATCCCCTCAGCTCAAGGCTTTAGTAACACATTATTTTCATACTAAAAACGTGTAAACTCTACACACTGGATTTGCAGTGGTTTATGTTTTAGACAAGGCCATAATCCTCACTCAGACACTGAGGGAGGGGCAGTACTATATCTGTACCACGGTATAGTCCCTGTTAGTGAACTCACTTGTTAGGACTTAAGAAAGTTCTTGAACCATTTTTCTTTATACTGTAAGAAAGTTATTTTACCGATTTCTTCTTTTATTTAATGGCAATAAGATTCAAGATGGTTATTGTGACACCGTTTATACGAGTACAAACGTGTGAAAAGCTTATACTCCAAGTAGAAAATGTAAGGAAAATATAAAAATAATACAATAAAAATAAGTATATAGCAATATAATAAAATAAATAAATAAATGTAAGGAAAATACAGGATGCAATACAATTCCTGTATGCAATACAGGAAAACAGTAAAGATAGTATAAGCAGCAATAATGTATACAGTCAAGGCCCCTTTTTACAAAACAGTGACAAGGTGTGAATTACATTCAAGATAGTGGGAATTGTAGGTTGGATTCTACTTAATTTCACACAATAATGTGTTCAAGTTAGAAAATATGATTCACAAACTACTACATCTAGAAGTTTAATTTGACTTAATGTTTTTAGAGATTGTATGCAATTTTAAACTAGTTGGAGTTGACTAGCGGGTATTAGGCCTATTTCAGTATTTAAATGTAATAAACTAAAGAAATCCTGGAAGCCAGAGTATCATTGACAGAGTCAGCAGATAGTCTGCACCATGACCACTTCCTTCCTCTATTGACTTTCTCCTGTGCCTGACTGATGCTCGCTGCAGCATACATTAACAATGCCATTTTGTTAAGCCAACTTCAAAGTGAAAAAAAAGTTGCTGACGCTCAGTCTGGTGGGCTGGTGAGTCTTCCTAGCATCCCCACGAAAATGTATGGCCATTTCCTTACCCCCCTCAGTTTCCTGTATTCTCAGAAGGACAGAATGTGGGTCTCCAACAACCCCCCATCTCCCCAACCCCATTTCCCACTTTAAAAAACAGACACACCCAGAGTCTCTCTCTAACACATTATCACTCAAGGAGGGGACAACAGAAGAACAGGAAGACTTTCTAATTCTATTGTTGTGTCTTTCTTTGTCAGACAGTGTGTAGTTCCTTCTGGGGACATTTTCAAACCCCAGAAATAGCTGCAGAGTGAGAGCTCTGGGGAAAAATTATTCCACAACGTCAAAACATTGAGACTTTTGTTAACTGATTCCTTCTTGCTTCTTCATGGAGGACAGCAGACGTACATAGCTTGGATTCTAATGGAGACAAATTGCAGTTTCAGAGCAGAAATAGCATTAAAAATTCAACTCTTCAAACCCTCTTGCAGCTTGATCACCACTTCCCTGCTGTCCATCAGTATGACAGTAATACATAATACTGTCTGTTTGGGCTTAAAATATCTCAACATGGTCTGACATTTTGTAAAGGCAGTTATGTTTGCCAGGGGAATCCTACTGACTTTGGTAATCCCCTGACGCCACCAAAGGGTCCAAGTTTTCACTTTCAGTGAAATAAAACCAACTACAGTAGTTTGCCAACTAGTAGTAGTCTCTTCATCATTTATCATTTAGTAAAGACGTGTGGATGAATTAGCTGTTTCACTTACTGGTGTAGTTTAACTTTTAAGAGTACAACCAAAAATACAGAAATGTGGATTTTGGCAGGAGCAAGCCTGGGGTGCAGACTAACTCTGTCTCACAGGAGATCCATTTTCTCTGCTGGCTATAATAATTAATTTGAGAAATGTATTCAGATAAGTGATTTTGCTTTGAAGTTGCAGCATGCACAGCAGAGCAGTAAAAACATATTTCTATAATTAAACCAGCCAACCACGGCCACAGTATGACAGAAAGTGTCTTTTGTTTCTCTTATATTTTAGGACTTTCGTTTTCTGTTCCAAAATGTTCCCATTGACATCGGTGTTTTGAGTGAGAGTGGATGCACCTGTTGGTGTCCAGCTTGTGTCTGAGGAAGTTGGTTTTGTAAAGGATTGCAGATATTAACAACAGAGCAGCAATACTTTTACAATGCGAGAGACAATGTTTTCCTCCGAGGTATTTCCTAAAGCTTTGGAAAAAATCGTCCCCTGGGAAGATTTGCTCTCAATTTTTGACAACTTTTGTCACCAAAACAATGATAGAGATGGCAGAAGGAGAGAAGTGGGAGATTGGCCTTGTGACTCAAATGTCATTGCATATCATTTAATTCCGTCCTATAAAGGCTGAACACAACTGTTCCAATTGCAATTGCTGTCACCCAATATTTACCCACTCATGCCAGTTCCTTTTCAGCATGCAAATAGCCTATGCTTAAAGGGGAACTGTACGCCCATTTCTTAAATTCATACAGTGTTGTAGGTCTCGTCTCAGAATCAACCGCATTTCTTACTCGGTCTTGTCTTGTAAAGAGGACTCAGAATTTGATTTCAAGACATTTCTCATGATACACATATGGCAACATTATTAAGTGACCGGCCATTTTTCACATCCTTAAGAGTAAAGAAAGATGTATAGTGTTGGCCAGTGAGCACAGACAAAGACAATTCTCAGCTTAGAGGAGCTCAGGTCTGGTTGTGGAATGCTTTTCTCACAAAGTCACTTCACGTCTTGTAAAGTAGGAATTCCTGCACAATGGCCATAACAAATTGCACGGCATCACTCTGTCTGGACAGCTCATCACATCTTTTCTTCTCACGTGTACCGGTTATATAATTCCCCACATCTGTGCACTGTCACTGTGGTGTAATTAAGAAAGTTACAAGAGACTGTTCAATGTTGGATGCTTTTATTTTGAAGGTGGGTGTTTTACTTTGTAATTTGCTTTTTCTGGGGCCTTTCCTGTTATGCTGCAATTGCTGTCATTTGGAAGAAGCACATGTAGTTAATTAAATTTTTACCCATCCATCTTTTGTTCGTTCGTGGGGCATCGCCAGTGAGTATATCTAATTTAATAACTCAAGACCTAATTTAGTGATACATTATTTGTTTTGTGCGGAATTGAGTTTTTTGTTTACTTGCCTGTATCTTAATTAGGACATTTTGAAGGTGCAACCTGTAAGACTTTATACAGAAAACACTTACTTGTATTTGTTATATTTTTGTCATTTAAGTTTGACCTTTTCTTCATTAAAATGACCTGCCAAGTACAACACACCGTCTGTTCATTGGAGGAAAACTTTGTGAAGGGACGAGTTTAGCTTGCTGTTTCATGTCAGATGAGAACAGTATAGTCACTCATATCCATCTCCCAACTGGATTAAAACTGCCCCACTTTCCCTCAAACATAACAATACAGGGAGATTTTACCACATTCTGGGCAGCCAATATGCTTCCCACCATTTTCATACTCAATCAACACAACAATCATGAAATTGTACTTTTCAAACTTCAGAAAAAAATAGAGGTATAGAAAAAGGGAGAGAGGTCTTGACAGAGAGGGATCTGTCCTTAGGGTCAGTCTGTACATGAAACTACAAGCTTGGCTTGTCTTAGTTTAAGTCCTGAATGTCTATGGAATTAAGTAGCACTTCATCAAAAGTGGGAAAATACACCTTGTTGATTGAGGGTGTTTTAGGCCACTGCTAACCTTTTTTTGGAACAAAGTAAATTCACACCATACTCTAAACATGTACATTATAGCATACATGTTTTCATCTACATTATAGCATATAGAGCTATGTTTTTTATCTTCATTACAGCATAGACAGCTATGCATTCATCCTTTTCAATAACAGTTTTGGCAATCTAAGGCGTGTGGTATCAGTTTGCTATAATCTCTTTTATCTGTTAAATAAATCAGTAGCAGTATAGATATTAAACCTGCATGCAGATGAGCCGGATTCTCGGCTGAAACGAGTATCCGGTACGGATAAAGCACTTTTGCCAAATACAGGTATTATACGAGTCAATATCTGTGCTCGGATTGGGTAGCGGACGGTGCCGGTGCCCCCCCCTCTACACACACGCTCTGCTCACTTACACGCAGACTGAGAAGTGAACAGCTCTCTCTCTCTCCCTTAGTCACTCAGGTCCGCGGGTCTTTTCCGTTAACGTTTAGGGTTTCTTCAGCTTCAGGTTGGTTTTTACTTCGGTTTGTAGTACTTCCTTAACCAGTAGATTTCTGGTAACGTGGGGTTTGTAGTACTTCCTTAACCAGTAGATTTCTGGTAACGTGGGGTTTGTAGTACTTCCTTAACCAGTAGATTTCTGGTAACGTGGGGTTTGTAGTACTTCCTTAACCAGTAGATTTCTGGTAACGTGGGGTTTGTAGTACTTCCTTAACCAGTAGATTTCTGGTAACGTGGGGTTTGTAGTACTTCCTTAACCAGTAGATTTCTGGTAACGTGGGGTTTCAGACTAGAATGCGACTCATTCGCTTTTTTTTTTTTTTAAACCTCTGCCTTCCGTAGAACACATGCATCCCCTCTCTCTCTCTCTCTCTCTCTCTCTCTCTCTCCGTCTCTCTCTACGCGCACACACACTCACACATACCTGGTGTGGAAATAAAAAAAGAACCAAAAACAAAACAAAAATCACACTGATCATAAAAAAATTAAAAGTTAAAAAAAGAAAGTTATATTATTGAGTATGAAAACTCTTGTTCATTACATTTTACTTCATAATTGCAACCGCATGTGTTGTATTCATTGTTGCAAACCTGTTCTGTATATAGTTTGTTTGTTACCATGACAACACCACTGATCTCAAGCTCAATGTTGATGGAAATAGTTTTCTAATCAGCAATAAATATAACAATTTCTGATCAACCCATATCAATTGCATGCTTAAAATAACATACCGGTTAAAGCCCCGCCCATTTCAAGACAACCTGACCCACTTCCGGGTAAAATTCTGTCCACTTCCGGGTTAGGCCCCGCCCAGTCCGAGAACAGATACAGATAATGCTGTACTCGCTCATCCCTATTAAATATTTCCCTTCTTGTAGGATAAGTCACAGGATCTCATAGTCATTAAGGACTGCAGTTAAGGAACAATTTGGTGGTGCGAAAAAATTGCATTTTCTTTCCAATGTTCTGTGTCTCTGGGGCCCAGCTGACCGCAGCTGAACAAGTTGCTCTACTACTACTACTACTACTACTACTACTTTTGTCCTTCCTCAGGTGACATCGCTTACTACAAGATACTTGGTAGCTGGGGACAAAACGCTGTTCACAAAAATCCTTGCTCTCTTTCCGTGGCTTGCAAACCAGCTATGTTTCCATCAGCAAAAGGATGTTATGGATGACAATGTTTTCCGGTTTACATTTTATAGGTTTTTGACTGAGCCAGAGAGAGGCCGAGGGAGGCTGCTGCTTTAACGGTGATGATATTGGACTGTTGAGCGGGAGAACTGGAGCTGTCGAGAGCAAACACAAAGTTACTGGTGGTGCCTTTGCTCAAATTACCCTCTGACACTAACAAACATTCTGCTGCAGTGGATGTCAGCGTGGGCAGTTCTTGCCATGTTTTCACTGAATACTGTTGCTGATGACAGCTTTCACAGGGCTGTGTACGTCTATGTAAGTGTTATGCACACAGCCCCGTTACTTGGACAGAGTTGTGCTGGAGACTTTCTTTGGGATGACGAAGATAAACTTAGACAGACAACCAAGACCAGTAGAGCAATTTCTTTTTTTCCAAAAAAGGTAACAGCTGCCAATGAACCACTATTTAAAGGCCAGCTGCTCAGAGACCACAGGGGAAATACAATGTGTATAGGGCACTGCATCATATTTTCTCCATTTTAAAGACCACCCTAATGGGCACTGCACCGTATTTTCTCAACTGAAAGGAGCACCCCAATAGGACTTCATCCCATTTTTCCCATCGGAAGGCCCCCCCGGAGGGCACTTCATTGCATTGTTACCACTGAAAGTGCACGTATCTGGTTTTATCCACTGGAAGGCACCCTGGAGGGCATTTCATCACATTTTCTCATCTGGAAGGGCAACCTAGAAGGCACTTCATCATGTTTTCTCCACAGGAAGTGCAACCTAGAGTGCCCTCTAGGTCATCACATTTTCTCAAGTGGAAGAGCACCCTACTGTGCACTTGATCATATTTTATATTATAGGGGCCACCAAAAAGGCACTTTTGCTGCATTTTGCCCCCATCCCTCCTAAGTCAGGAGAATACTGAGGTATAATTGCTCTAGAGAGGCAGTCCAGTAACATGAGTATAATAATTTTTTTTTTCTATAATCGTGCAACATGGACGTTCTTGTCATGGGTCTGTGAGAGCAAAACAAAAATAGCAGTGCTTGTTACAGGCATCTTTCTTCTATATTATGGAATCTGGCTTCCAAAGCACAAGTTAAGGGAAAGCCACTGTTCCTCTGAAAAGGAGACAGCAAGTGGTCCAGTATACTCCAGGTACAAATCAAGGGCAGCAAAACTTACTTTTCAACACATGCAGGAAGTTTCCACAGGCCATCCTCAGAGCAGGCACACCACTTAGGCTGTTAATTCTATTTAATACCACCACTAACTCCCATTTCCTTGCTGTGAGTTTGTTTAAGAGGTTGGGTTGGCTTGCTGTCTCTTGTTTCGCGTGACACTTCACTACCACTTGATGAGCACTTTGGGATGCAGTTAATCTCTGAGGTAGCTGTTGTGCTAGAGAGCGACTGAATGGAAGAGATCAGAACATTTTGTTTCAATGTTGAATGTGAGAGGGGATTTGGGTGTACCAGAAAACTGTGCTGGCACACATTTTTTGGACAAGCAATGAGTGCTTTAAAGTTCTACGAGGACTTTTGACAGTATTTTACATCACCTTCTGTTACTGATACCTTGTTACAGTCTGAACAACACAACACATGCAACAATGCAACAAGCTCGTTAAAAAGGGTTTTGGTTGAAGCACAGATTTGACCGAGGTATGACATGCATTTCTTTCTGTGTTAGTGTTTCTTGGTTTGTCTTAGCTCCACCTTATCCTTCCTGCCCATCTGACCAAGCGCCTTGAGGACACAAAGCACTCTCATCTTCACTCACCACACCTACGTTTCACAGCCAAAGGTTATTCATCGTTCAAAAGCGTCTGTGCTGCGGCGTTGTTCATAATTTCCATTTAAGGCTCACCTACTGCAAAAAAGGGGTGTCTAAAAACAAGATAAACACAAACTCTGAGGGAAAAGGTACACAAAACAATACAGTAAAATAATTTCACTTGACAAGCTTGCTTGATTGAAGAATATAGTGTAACGTTGAACACCTAAAATAAGAAATTCACTCTTAAAACAAGATAAAAAAAAATTGTCATGGTACGAACCAAATCATTTGCAGTGATCATGGTTTTAAAGTCGTCCAGTTCTTTTTTGACTTCCTCCCTGTTTTTGCCCCTGAAATGACACTAGCAGAAAGGTTATGATTTATTTTCACGAAACTGAAAGTCATTTAATAGTTAGACAGAATTTGTTTTTGTTTTTAAAACATTTGGTTACATTGGGGTACTTGTAGCCGAGGGGAGTCATAATATATTATTTTATTATTGGTGCAACATAACATTACAAGAAGACATAGGACAATACATAAAGATTAGGACAAGTACTTATATTGATCTGGGAGGTTGAGTTTTGCTAGTGTTGTGGCATGACATGTGAGGTGACGTTTGTGGGTAACGAGGATGGCTAATGAGTAACAACAAAGTGTCGGCTTGTAAATTGACCATGTGAGGTCCCTGGCCAGCTTGCAGAGGAGAGAGGGTGGGGGTGGACTATAGGGCAGGCTCAGGTACATCAGCAGTAGCCAGGGGGTACTTTTGCTGCTGCTGTACTTGGAAAGATTGTGGAGCAGTCCAACTAATTTGAGAAAAAAAAATAGAAATGATGATTTTATTAAAATACCATATCAGCTGTTAAAACCTAAAAATCAGGCAGCTAAAACTCATGAAATGAATATTGCAGCACAAGGGGCTGAAATGGTTAGCTTATACCTATACCATACACTAGAAGACTCTGAAAAGACTTTGACAAGACTAAAGTCTGACACCATCAAACATCTAAAGACAATGGGCCCAATCTTTGCTTTAAGACCGATGCAGTTGTCAATTTCCCGTCCAGCGCCCACGTCGTTTAAATAGCAAATGACAGAGACAGCTATTTCTGAGTTGGTGTAAACCAAAACCGAATTTAAAAGGAGAATGAATATTGGATTTACATTTGTCTAGTTGTCTGAAACACCACTCTCCAAATGAATAATGTTGTTGCTGTGTGTTGCATCAACTCAAAAATAATATTGTACAGTATGTGTTGTGTTTATAGCTTTTTATATTGAGACGCTGATGATTTGCACATAGAGGTCACTTATTAGGAAGATGTAATCAAACGGGTTATCGTTACTAATCTACACTCACTGATTGTGTAGTGCCTGCAATGTGTTATTTGTTATAATGCTATAATTTCTTAGAAGATTGTTGTGCTGAAACATGATGCTAACATGTGTTACAGCACCTAAAGATGCCTCCAAATAACATAAGCTTGACAACTATTGGATGGATTGGTGCAAAGCAGATGCTCAGTTCACCAAGCCCTGTGGCAGCTCTCAATAAAAAGCTCTTCTTTTCAAAGTGAAACAGCAGCGTGACCTGATGGGGCAGCTGGTTAAACTCCAGATGAGCCTGACTGTAGCCTCAGGTACTCCAGCAGTTTTTATTAGCGGTTTGCTGGCTGTAGATTAAAGACAAATGACCTGGTCTTTGCTGTGAGGAGCTCAGTCAGGCTAAATCTGTTGATACTCTTTTAGTGTTATAGACTTTAAAAGGTATTAAACAATTTATTTATCCTAATGTTTCTGAAGCACAAAAAACAACAATGACTAAGCTAATTATAAATTGCGAGTGTATTCAACAGTGGTGAAAGAAGTATTCAGATCCTTTTAAGAAATGTACTAATAGTATACTGTAAAAGAAACTCTGTTCCAATTCAAAGTTCTGCATTGAAAATGTTACTTAAGTAAAAGTATGCAAGTATCATCAGTAAAATGTAATAACGTTAAAAGTACTCATTGCAGAAAAATCCTCACATTTTAGAAACAATCCAAAAAATGTAATCAACTTTTTAATCCTCTAATCATTTCAGCTGTAAGTGTAGGCCTATATATTTTAGTGTATATGTAATTTATAATACAACATTTTACAAACTACATGTGTTTTGTGTGCAAAACTCATCATTTGTAAAGTAACTAAAGCAGTAAAAAGTACAATATTTCATCTAAAATGTAGTGGAGTAGAAGTAGAAAGTAGCATGACAGTACTCAAGTGAAGTACCTCTGATGTTTTACTTAAGTACACTACTTGAGGAAATATACTTTATTAAATGCAGAGAATGAATTTCTCTCCATGTACTGTATGTCTATGTGACAATAAAGTACCTTTATTAGTTATGTTACATTCCACCACTGTATGCAAATATAGAGAAATTCACTACATTACTTCTAAGTTGTTGGTGAGCGAATATTTCAGCAGGGAAGAGTTTTTAAACTGTTATGTTCCATGATAATGACATACCAATTATTATACCTCCGGTTGAGGTATTATGGGGCTACTGTGTGTCATTTCAGGATCCCCGTGACCAGGATACCAATAGGCTACTTGATGCTTTCCATAACAGGGCATGAAGCAATCTTTGAAATGCATTTTTATGGATTCAAGCAGCACGCCTCACTTCAGTGCACATCCACTGATACCAAACACAAAAATGAATCAAGGACATAATGATTTCATATTTTGTGCATGAGCATTGAGTGGGGGAGGCTGGACTATTCCTGAAACCCATCAAAACCTGCGTGTCGAGTACCTGATATCGTGGGCCATGATGCCTTTTTTTCCCCATAATGCAAACAGTTTTAGAGCAAATTCTATTTTCCGTGAGTTGACTGTCACTGTGAGTGGGCTCAACAGGTCATATTAGTCATTGTTATGATGAGTCATTCATGTTGCAGTGCTGGAACTTACTCTGCATCAGATACACAGTTTATTGTCTATGAGAACTAAAGTAGATAACTATTTTAGATATCATCTATATCTATAAGAATAAAATTCAAGGCCCTGAAATATAAAGCCACCAGTTAGTACAATTGGGTTTTTTTTCATGACAATTGTGACAATCCTTTTAAATTTTATATAATAAATTATATTACATAATAGCTTTTTTTCTGGAGTGTTTAGTAGCATTACATGGTCTTCATCAGTAGATAATCAGTTGTTGGGGAGATGGATCTGTTTATTTTATAACACTGTCTGGACTTGTGGAAGTCCTGTGGAAGATGAAATTATTGTATTAAGAGATTTCTGAGAGATCTCCAGGAAACTCCATCCATTTACAATATGGTTGAAAGCTCCAGGAAAGTAATTTAGTTAGGGTTAGGGGTTAGGGTTAACTAATTTAGTCCCACTACCACTTCCAGCACTAAGAGTTTCATGCATGACAAGTCTTATTTTGGAATTCAAATTTTAATATTAATGAAAAGAACGTCAAACCCACTCATTATGCAGGATATTTAACACTTGCTTTATTCATAGACCTGAACTTTTAAACTCCAAACTCCTACATTGCAGAATGTGTTATATAATCATGTGTCTTCTTTATGTAAAAGGAATGTTTTTAAAGTGGTGTCCCTAAAAAGGATGACCACTTAGGATGAAAGCTGCTTTGGCAGTAAGTAGTAACAGTGCATTATGAAGTTAAAAAGCTCCATAAAGTACTTGAAAAATCAAAGAAGGGATAAGGAATGTTATATTCAGTTGTCTAGGTTGTTAACAAATAGGTTCTGTTTCACCACTTCCATAAAAGGCACCATTAAGGGCTGCAGAGCTTGAAGTATTCCGGCACCGTGCTGGATCTCCGGCATGCGGCTATGAGGAAAAATAAATGAATTTGTGAACTTGCATGCGGTTTTATACTTCAAGTCAATTGATTTTACTTACCAATCAGCTGAGAGGAACGCAACTCTAACTAATGCAGAGCTTAAAGTACTCGGGCCTGATGCTGGATTTCTGGGCTATGAATATGTTAGAAAAATAAATGAATTAAACCAATCATCGAACTTCCACCTACCAATGAAACGAGTTCTAGCCAATCAGATGCAAAGTAGGGCGGGTCCATGCCAAAAAGCAAGAGTGCGGTGTGTGGTCTCTGTGGTAACGCGGCTGAAAAAAATTTAGATACAGCTTTGGTTGAGAAAGGAGTTAAAAAAAATGGCAATGGGCATGAATAGAGGGAAAGGGTGGTGATGTTTAGCACTTGGTGCCTCAATTTGAGCACCCGTATGTTCAAGGAAGATACTCACTGTACTGCTGCAGCGGTAAGCAGCTAGTCATTAGTTGCACTGTATTTTATATAGCGCTCTAGTCTTATCAACTACTCAAAGAAGTGAGCATTGAGAATAATAGAACATGTAAATGTCATTTTATATATATATATATATATATATATATATATATATATTTATTTATTTATTTATTTATTTATTTATTTATTTAGTGTGTGCCGCATTAGGGTGGCTTAAAAGAGACAGACGCTAAAATGGAGCATTTCAGACAGAAAGGGAGCACTGGTATATTCAGACAGACAGTATGACAAAAATGTGTTTTTGGAACATTAGAGCAAGTAATAATGTTTAAAGTAGAAATGAACCTGAAAATGAGCATAGACGTCTCCTTCAATTCATAAAGAAGACTTAAACTGTTATCAAAGTGTTAGGGTTGGTGTTTATCAGTTTTTTCGTGCACATTAGTGCAGCATACTATGCTGTAAATACAAGCATCTGAATGTAGGCCACTCCTGTGTGTATCGCCGTTACTCCTTGCTAGATTGTGAGTTTATGTTTGTATGCATTGCAAATCAAGACAAAAGTACTCATCGTTTAAGGTTTAAAAAGCAATGATACTTGCAACTGCTACAACTGTAACTGTAACTACTTTTTCAGTCTTTCAGATGCAAAACCCCTGGCCTCACTTCCACAATAAAAGTCAACATTAGTTCAATACCATTTCCTTAATTGCATTCAATTACAAGCAAAGGGCAAAAAACGCAGCCAAGACTTTGTAAACTGTAACATCCTCCGTTTACAGACATTTCTTATCTGGGGATGTGCAAGACATTAACCACGAGAAACATGCGTTTTGTTTGGGACTCAAGGAAAAAGCATTGTGACTCTAGGGCAGTGGATATGATCATAAACATGACGTTCTAACCCTGGGTTTTCAAACAATTAAAACATGACAACAGTAGGAGTGGACATGTTTTGTTTCAACATTTTTATCAATGTTTGCATTGTATTATCAATGTTTTCTCATCATTTCATACCAAAAAATTATTTTTAGCTGAAAGACAAGCAGTTACTGTACATTTGGGATCTACATCTGTTGCTCACATTATGACGGCGGTTCCCAAGCCGTGGTTAAGGGGGTTATGAGAAGAATCTGACCGGAGTCACAAACTGATTAATGAGATTGCACAGAAGAAGACTAAATATCAACGCTATGCATAAGTTGTTTATTTTCTCTGGCATCTTTCCAGTGCTTTTTTTTTTTTTTTAAATAATGAAATATTGAAGACTTGTACTTGATCAGGAGGATCGATCAATACGTATTTAACCTTTTGCCTTGTGGCACTACGTTGACACAGCACATTCGAAGGAGTGAAAAAACACCCCTCCAATAATATATATTTAGTTTAATGGATGCTATAATTTAATTTCGGGACAATATAGTAACACCATATCATAATCAATATATGATTAGCTGCTTAACTCAGCTGAAGCTTGTGGCAAATTGTCACATATGTATACTATATGTACTGCAGTATAAAAAGGAAAACTACATTATTTATTCAGTAAGAGCACCTCTGTATGAGCTGCGCTTTGTGTTTGCATTCATGTGTAATACATTTTTCAAGGTGCAATGCTCATTCAGCTGATTGCTGCACACAACCATCACAGTTCATTATCACAACATAATATCCTACACTGGTTCTCGCAAAAACCTGCAGCACACAGCCTGCTGCTTGGTAACGCCACTGCCAATCAACTTATTCTGGTATGCTGCTTGTTTCTGCCGCTGCCAACAACTGCTCTCTTGGACAAGCTCAGATGTCTTGCTTGGAGACAGATGAAGAATACCTGAAGGCACTGCCATTCCTTTCAAAATCCACAGTTTGAGCTTGTTTTTTTCACATTCAAAACCCAATCATATCCTTTTAGTCTTTGGGTATTTTGGTGTATGCGCAATATTCGATGGAAATCTGTTCCATGAAGCAACTGATTATGTGACTGTTACACAAATAGCATCGACAGGGAACAGTCTATCATAGGAAAGAACACGTTAGTTTGTCTATATAATTTCTATGAAATTCAACTGGGCACTGATATCTCAGCAGAAAGGTACACTGACAGACATTACCAGTACTTTTCAGTGTTGGAATGTAACTAAATACATTAAGTATCCTCTAGATCTACAACAAAAATGTACTATAGAAACTTAGATTCCCAGGTATGTATTTGTTTTCTTCCCATTACCACTCGACTACCACTGGTATGAGTTACATGTGGGTGGGGAAACATAACTCTCTTTACGACAACAAGCAGAGCTGCTATACCCACTTCAAGGCAGTCTTTTCTCACAATGGCAGGAAGATTCTTTAGTGCTTCTGTCCCTCTCAGTAAGGATCAACCTGGGCAGACATTTCCTCATGCGATAGCAGAGCTACACTCTGCAGTTGGGTTTGTTAGCAGACGTCCTGAATAGTCGGCTCCATAAACAAGCCACTTATCCCCCCTTTTCTCTACTTATCTGAGAGAATTTGTGCATGTTGAACATTCCAGCATGTCTTGCTGGATGACAGCTTTACATAAAAAGAACCTTGTTTTGTCTTCATGAAGCAAGAGGAACAAATTGTTTAACAACCAATGAAAGTAGGTTCACACATTTGGTGTTGCTCAAAGACAACAGCCATACAGTTTAGTGTATAAAAAAACATAACAATAAACAGGACATATGGGATACAATTCCATGGTCCCATTGACGTTCATTGTAAAGCATTTTGCAATAACTTTGAGTAATAATTATGTATACTTTATTAATCCCACAAGGGAAATTTACATATGTTATTGCACGCAGGTCTATTTCACACATGCTCAGTACCTATACATGCACTAAACAGAGAGATGTTAGAGTGGGGGGGGAGCTTGCCCATGGACAGGCACCTCAAGTAGTTGGGGGTTCAGTGCCTTGCTTACTTTGGTGGTACCCAGGAGTTCTCCAGCTACCAGTCCATAATGTGGTCCATATGGGGATTTGAACCAATGACCTTCTGGTTCCCAACCCAACACATTATGGACTGAGCTACTGTCACACCCAAGTGGAAAGCGGCACCCCCCAGGAGCGATCATATCCACAATACTAACACTACTGCACAATGCTTTTTTGTTTTCTATTCATCCTTTTATTTACACAAAAATAAAAATGTCTATAAATTATGATCTCAGAGCTTTACACAGCTCTTCAACAGATCACTGGAGCTTTGTGATGTCCCTCCCTGCTTCAAACGCTCCACCATCATTACAAAAAAATCCACAATTACAAGATTAAATGACTACAGACCTATGTAATGAAATTCTTTGAGAGGCTGTCGTTGACCCAACTGAAGGACATCACAAGGCCCCTACAGTCTCTATCAGCCAAACAACTCAGTGGCTGATGCAGTCAACATGGGACTGTACTACGTCCTGCAACACCTTGACTCCCCAGGTACATAAGGATCCTGCTTGTGTATTTTGGCGTTCAACACCATCATCCCAGAAATCCTCTGCTTCAAAGTCACCCAACTCACTGTCCCAGCACCCACCTGTCTGGGGAACACACACTTCCTGGCAGTAGGTGAGGTTGGGGATAAATCTCATTAACCACCTAGACCAGGGGTCAAAGTTTTTTAGACTAAGGACCACTTAGCTAAAAGAGAGATGGGGCCCCACTACTTGTATTGTAAAATTGAGGTCAAAATAAAACCCTCTGGTGTGGTCAGAACAACCTGAAACTAAACGTACAAAAGTACTCACTTTCTGTACTCATACCTGTGTTAAAAAATACTCTGGTAAAAGTAGAAGTACCGATTTAACGTCTTTACTGAAGTAAAAGTAACAAAGTGCAGGCTTGGAAATGTACTTAAAGTATAAAAGTAAAAGTAGCCTTGAGAATGACAAAAAAATTTTATACAAAGCTACCTGGACCATACAAATGTTTCTAGAGAGCACGCTGAGGAACTTTATATACTTTATATGCCATTGGCTACATTTTAAATGGATATCTGCCAACAGGCCTAAAACATCCCATATATGATTATTGTGACAGAGACTGGGACTCCAGGTTAATAAGATTCTAACTGAGAAGCAAGATATGAATTCAATTGTGATTCTGTGAGAATTCACAGATCCAGTTTCTCTTTTTTATTCTTCCCCTTCACATTTTAAGGAATCTACAAGTAAGATGGGCTCTGGTGTCAGTTATGTATATACGGTTTAAAAGCTGACTTAATCTTAACTCAAAAAGAACAGCTCAGATATGGCTTCTGGAAAGAAAAAGGATAAAATATTAATGACAACTTACATTAATGAAGAAGTTCCCCAGCACATTGGCCAGGAGTCTTTCTTGATGCCTACTGTCTCAAACATCTCTCTCAGATAAGGCTGAGGATGATCGATTCGGGAATGTCTGCCCAATCTCTGGGAGTTTTCTTCGTTTTCAGTCATGTCGCCATCCATACTACTATGTGCTAACGTTCCATCGTGCCATCAAGCAGAAATGATTTGCTGCGAAAGAATGCAGAATTCCGCAGAATCTGTCGAGTCTTGTTAGTGGTGCTTCAAGTGCAATGTGAAGTATATTCCCATCAAATTAGATTGAATATGGTATTGATGACACAAAAAATAACGTAACTCCAGTGAAATGATTTGAAACTTGTTATTGAGGACTAGTTGACGACTGTATTTAAAGCTGAAAATCCACACTTTTGTTGAGGCTTTTTTTATCAATGTTTTTAACTTTTTCTTACGTTTTTGTCCCATTTTTCAACACTTGACGCTTTTTTCAATATTTGTCACTTCTTTAAAGTTTTCAACACTATGTAACACTAACTATTAACTTTAGTTTTATAGTTATTTTTGGAATTTATGGTCAATAAACCTCATTTATAGGAAATTATACCTAATGTTTGAGTTAGAAAAGCAGAAATTAGGAATTATTTAGACTAAAATTAAAGGAATGGATGTTGATGGATAATCACAGACTGGAGTATGTCAACTTTTAGTTTAGTTATTTCAAAACCACTTAAATTTTTTCAAATGCTATAAAATTGAATAAGACACCCCAAAATTAATGAAAGTTGAGATTTCTACTTGCCAACGAGCATTGTGCGTAGTTAAAAAGAACATTGATAAAGGAAAATGGGTCAATTTGTCCCTAAAACAACGTGAGGGTTAAATGTGTAAGAACTACAGACCAATATAACAACAGGCTTAAATGAACTGAAAATCAGTATTACAACTTACAGTTCTCAAGGACGCACACACACAATCTCAACGAGTTATGCTCTGGACAGCTAGTCTCATTTTCTTTTCTCCCACTTTTTTCTCTGTGTGCCTCATGTCCGCTATTCTCCGACATGATGACCTCTTGTATAAAACTAAAGTAACGAGCCAATTTTTTTAAATGTAAGGAGTAGAAAGTACCAATATTTGTGTTAAAATGTAAGGAGTAAAAGTAAAAAGTTGCCACAAAATTTTTTTTTAGGTAAAGATATCTGAAAAATCTACTTAAGTACATTCACAAAGTATTTGTATTTTGTTACTTCCCATCTGTGTGTAGATGACTTCAAGGTGAGCCCCCCAATCACCATACTCAAAACTGTCTGCTGTAAAATCCTTCAGGTTTCTGTTACACAGGACCCAAAATGGACGTCCAACATGGACACCATCAGGTAAAATGTCCAGCAGAGGATGTACTTCCTGCGCCTGGTCAGGCCTCAGGAGCTGCTGATACCATTTTACTCGGTCCTATCCCTGAATGATAACCCGGCGTAGCCAGACCATACTCCAGGGATGACAGTGGCGGCTTTGTGACAGGATCATACAACTTAATAATACTAATTAAAATGGCTTGTGATTAGGCACAAGCAAGCAGCTTTAGAGTTGAACCTGCTACTATCAGAATTGGAACCAGAGCTGCCGCAGTTGGTGTTAGTTGAACTGCTGATCTCTTCCAGGTTCCATGCGACAGATTTAGCAAGGAGTTAAACCCCTAAACCTCACTGTCAAATCCAAGGGCACAGGAAGTAGGCGTTACATCACACGGTGAGTGTATGTCCACAGTGCCATGGACACAAATGCACAACATGGACCGACTGCAAAATTCTACGGTATGCAATGTTTATAGGATTAAATATAGCCTTATCACTCTTCGGAAATGAAGATATAATAGGAATTTGCGCTGCACACACATGCAACATATGCACTATCCACACACACATAAAAAGAAACATTCCCAATGTGCACACATATATCTAAAGACAACCTCACAGCTCTCCTTACACACGCGCACAAAGCTCTGTCAAGGCTCAGCCTTCTATTCTCACTTTCTGCTGCATCCGTGCCACTGTTATGATGCACCTGTCATCATGATGTCAGCTGCCAAACAGCTATCTGGCTGATGTACAGCTACTTCCTGGTAGCTCTTCAAGCTGATATAGACCCACAGACACAGCACAGTTTCACTGAAATAACCAATGAAGCTGCCAGCTTAGGAAGGAAACTTCTTAAACCAAAAGTATTACCGAGCACAGTGGAAATGTTGAGTTGAGCCTATTTAGCTATAGTTATTTAAGGCAATCTTCGCATTGTTTTTGAGACGACTAAATAATTTGAAAGTAAATATCACAAATTAAAAACAGAATCCTAACACCTCTCCATCATCAGAAAATGTTTTTACTGTTGAATGCTCAGCAGTAGACGGAATAGACCGACACATCAGCATGCATTAACAAAAAAAAAACTCCTGGCAACATTTTTTTAACCATTTTTACAGGACAGCAGAAGACATGGAAGGGGAGAGAGAGGTGGGAATGACATGCAGCAAAGGGCTGCAGGTTGGAGTCAAACGCCAGGCTTACTGCATGGACCACCAGTCGAGCTATCTGGGCGCCTGCAATCAGTACATTCCACAGCAGCTTGATTACAACCACAGCATCCCAACCTTTAGCCACATTATTTATTCATTTTTGCATTTGGGTAAACTGCACTGACAAACGAGTAAGTGCTTTCAGCCTCTCAAATATTGATATTTCCTGCTCGGTTTATATCATATTGAACTGGACATCGCTGGGTTTTGACAAACAGACAAAACAAACTAGGATGGACATTTTTCACTATTTTCTGACATTTAATAAAACGATTAATCAACAATCTGCTGAATAATCAATAAGGAAAATAGTTAGTTGTAAACCTCATTGGCTCAATTAAATACCCTTTAACATGAAACAAAAAAACAACAATCTTAAAAAAAAAAAACACTGCCTCACCATTTTACATCCTGTGAGCCAAGGCCCCCCCCTCGGGTGTTTCCCAACGAATGGGAAGGTTCGGTGAACCCATCATCCCCCACACACAGTCAGAGGGAGAGAAGCAACAGCTAGGCTCTCATATATCTGCACCTGTCCATGGTGTGATCCCAAGGAGGCCCCTGCTGGGAAGCTCTGGGGTAGACAAGACAAGTTAGCAAGGGGTCAAAAAGAAATGAGGGATAGACAGGAAGAAGAGACAGAGTAGGAGTACAGGCCAGATAGGGTCAGGCTCAATTTCCTGGTAGATTATGCTGTACTTATAGCCTCATATTTTAACCAATCTAATTGTTGCATACCCCATCCACTCTGGATTAACCCCCTTAATTAAATACAGTGGGATAAACATTTGATATTTCCCAACAGAAAGCCATGAACTACTACAAAGAACTACCACAAACTACTATTTTTTGTGACTGTTATTGCCACTCTTCATTCTAACCCCAACCGGTCGTCAGACACCGCCTACCAAGAGTCTGGGTCTGGGTCTGTCTGAGGTTTCTGCCTAAAAGGAAGTTTTTCCTCACCACTGTCGCACTGTTGCTTGCTCTGGAGGGAACTACTAGAACTGTTGGGTCCTTGTAAATTGTAGTCTAGACCTACTCTATCTGGTCTAGACCTACTCTATCTGTAAAGTGTCTCGAGATAACTCTTGTTATGAATTGATACTATAAATAAAATTGAATTGAAAGAATCAACATGAAAATCTACACAAGCACAGACCATGAGCAAATGTAGCCATAGCTTTACTATGACATTTTACCAGAGGTAGTCACCCAGCAGAGTGCAGATGTTTGGACATAAGGCCTTACAAGTCACTCATTGTATTGATCCGTAGATATCAAGGAAGGGTCAGAAACATGTAATCATGGATGGAGCTAGAAAACTTTGCTGAAGAAAAAGTAACATTCCTTTAAAGTAATTTAAATCATGTAAAGTTACTTAAAGTAGTATTAAAAGAGCAAAAAGAGAAATGTAGGTCAGTTACTATTGTTATTAAATGTTAGTGCTACAGTTTACATGTTAACAATATATGTTGTCAAAACCCAGCGTGTGGGCAACAACAAAAAATACGAAAGGACACAGGCTGCCAAATAATAAATGTATTATTAAAAAAAAAGACTGTATTTAAGGAGGTGTGCTAGTCAGGGACATCAGTAATGTCCAGGTGGGTGTGTGTAGATAGTGTTATGAAGTAAAAGATAAGTAACAAATAACTTACCATGCCAAAGGGTTGAAAGTGCTGGCAAAAAGATAAGGACAGTGAGAGTTCTTCTTCTTCTTCTTCTTCTTCTTCTTCTTCTTCTTCTTCTTCTTCTTCTTCTTCTTCGTTTTACCTCAGTCGGCACCCTATGCGTTGCATTACTGCCTGTCACTGCCCAATGTGACGCAAGTGCAGATTTGACTTGCGTATGTGTCACTTTGCGATAAGTAGCATACAGGATGCTAACAAGAGACTTCTGTAATGTCAATACAGTAAAAATAAGCCTACTTAACAAAGTTTTTGAAATGAATGCTGGCTTAACTACAAGCTAGCAATCAAACACAAAAAGGCCTTCACTGGAATGGTGTTTTCAGTTTCCTGCAGGGCCCTGCAACGCCCTGTTAAGCCCTGATAAGCCCTGCAGTGCCCTGCTACGCTATGAACCACTACAACTACTATTTATAGTCATAGTTCGATTATCTTTATTGTCTAGACCTACTTTATCTGTAAAGTGTATTGAAATAACTCTTCTTATGATGTTATACTATAAATTATGTAATGTAATTGAAATTAATATTGGTTGTGTGTAATTAGGTTTTGTCAAGCATGTGTCCCCTTTTGTCTCATTCAGGGAGGTCAGTTTGTTGATTTCATATCCTGTTTTTTTGTTGCTATTTTTGAGTAAAGTTATATTTTGTTGACCTCTTTTATAGGCCTAGATATTAAATTCTTGTGATGGCGAGATAAGACCTTATCAAACAAAGGTGCAAAAACATACAGAAATAAATGAAACATGACATCATGAGCGGGAGCCAGACATGACGTGAATACAAGTTTTTAATTTGTGCAAACATAAATTTCTTTTTGATTATTATTACTTTTTTCCCTTTGCTTCTTTCATCCTCTTGATTTAAATTTTCGTTAAGTTAGTTACCTTTCTTGCATTGTGTTTTTTTACATTATTATTATTTTTATTATTAGTAGTAGTATTATTATCATCTGGCTGGATTGCATAGATATGTATAGCCCATATTGGACACACCTTCTCATTCAATGCGTTTTCTTTATTTTCATGACTATTTACATTGTAGATTATCACTGAAGTATCAAAACTATGAATGAACACATGTGGAATTATGTACTTAACAAAAAATTGTGAAATAACTGAAAACATGTCTTATATTCTAGTTTCTTCAAAGTAGCCACCCTTTGCTCTGATTACTGCTTTGCACACTCTTGGCATTCTCTTGATGAGTAGTCACCTGAAATGGTTTCCCAACAGTCTTGAAGGAGTTCCCAGAGATGCTTAGTACTTGTTGGCCCTTTTTACTTCACTCTGCGGTCCAGCTCTCCCCAAACCATCTTGATTGGGTTCAGGTCCGGTGACTGTGGAGGCACAGCACTCCATCACTCTCCTTCTTGGTCAAATAGCCCTTACACAGCCTGGAGGTGTGTTTGGGGTCATGGTCCTGTTGAAAAATAAATGGTCCAACTAAACGCAAACTGGATTGGATGACATGCTGCTGCAGGATGCTGTGGTAGCCATGCTGGTTCAGTTTGCCTTCAATTTGGAATAAATCCCCAACACTGTCACCAGCAAAGCACCCCCACACCATCACACCTCCTCCTCCATGCTTCACGGTGGGAACCAGGCATGTAGAATCCATCCGGACATCTTTTCTGCGTCGCACAAAGACACGGCGGTTGGAACCAAAGATCTCAATGTAACATCCCTGAACAGCTGGGATTTAAACCTGTCTTTGAGTGCACTTGGGTATCAATATTTCCAACTGTCTGTGTATGCAGCACACTGGATTTAGTCCTTTTGTCTTAAGGATAACGCCTTTCTGTAGGTGACTCTGAGGAGCAAAGGGCTTGAAAGGAAGTTAATGGATTACATGCAATTTCTGCTTCCATAAACATGAAAGTAACAAAATCCTGGAAGCCTGGAAATTTCAGCTTGTCTTTCATGACTTAAGTGACATGGCAGTTCCATCGTGCAGCTGCCCAGTCTGGTAACTTTTGTATCAGTTTCTGTTTTTCTTCACAGTCATTCAAAATGTCAAGGCCTTTGACATGAGGAATGGCTTCATGACATGCATGTAAGAAATCGGCATTTTTGGACTGGATCTTTGGCCAGTTCGCCAGTCTTTCCCTAAATGCTCTCTGTATAATTAATGGCTGACTGTATCTATGGTTGAGACGGTTCCATGCATCTTTGTGGGCCTCATCATCATTTCTGTAAAAGATGCCATCAAGTGTCTTTTGAGCTGGGCCCCCGATGTATTTTCTCTAATAATGTAACTTATCTGCTGATGAGATATTCTTTCTGTCTATGAGTGATATGAATGAAGCCTTCCACTCAATGAACTGAATTGGGTCACCAGTAAATACAGAAGGTTCAGGCATCGGGAGTCTGTTTAGGGCTATTGTGTCTTGCACCGCTTGAGCAAGATACAAAACGTCTGTCTGTGGAGGTAGTAATGCTGTGGGAATACTAGTGGGCTGCTGGATGACAGGCAGCGACACAGGTTGTGGGGGAGACGCAGGTTGCTGGATAACTGTTGACATTACCGGTTTCTGGGGGAACACATGTTGAGACCCCCGAGTGTTGTGATCAGGGGAGCTCACACCAGACTCCAGCATTACTTCCTGATTGTAAACTTCCAATCTAGCTCGAGCAGCCTTAACATCCTTTTCTGCTTTTAATCTCTCCAGTTCACGCTTCTGAAGTTCAAGTTCTTTTTTCTGCTGTTCTTCTAGGAGCTAAATCCTTTCCTTCTGTTTTTCCTCTTTCAGTACTCTGCTTCTTTTGCCGCTAACTCCGCTGCAGCATCCGCCCTTTTTACTGCTACAATGGAGTTCATGGAGGGTTGGCTTGATTTATAGCTTGAGTGTTTACTTGAGGGTGAGGCTGTAGAACCATAGATGGAGCGGGCATAGTCTCTTTTAAGCAGCTCACCAAGATGTTGTTTTACAGTTTCACTGTCAAAATCTCCATCTATGCCTGCTATCCGTTCATAGGCAATTTTAACAACGTCTTTTGTCACTGCCTCACAGGCATCAATACAACGTCTTGTTTCCCCAGATGGAACAAGGTGTGCTCTAATTTCCACATAGATGTTAATAACATTGTCCTTACCTTTCTCTAAGGTGTCTATTAGAGCTGCAATTTCACTCTCAGGTAAGTCAGTCTTTAGCTGCTCTCTGGCCTTGCGTGCTTGGGTTTTCCACTGTTCATAAAAATTAATGAGCCTTTTCTCCTTTTTTGTGAGCCTCTTCTTTCTGAAATGCAAGCATCTTCTGTGTTATTCCATGAACGACCAGAGCAGCGAAGTTCCTCCTCTTCGCTGACCTGAAAGGTTTCCATTGCCTGGTCTGAGTCCATACTGTCTAGAGGTAGATTACCAGATGCTTCCATTTTGTGAGTGAGTATCACAACCTTAGACCATCACATCAAGTCTTGTTGCAGTCATCATTCATATCCATCAGGAGCATATTAGGACTGATGAGGGTAAGCTCTTACTGTAGTGTCCCCGGCTGAATAATGGTCTGGCTCTTTGCTGACTGATGATTCAGGAATCTTTATTGTCCCTTTGCAACATTCCTTAATATACAGTAGCTTGAATATATTGCTGTTAACTTGCAATTTCTGAGGCTGGTGACTCAGATGAACTTATCCTCAGCAGCAGAGGTGACTCTTGGTCTTCCTTTCCTGGGGCGGTCCTCATATGAGCCAGTTTCGTAACGCTTGATGGTTGATGGATGAGACCAGGAGGCAGAGTCGCAGTCTAACACACTTCTCTGCTCCTCCATTCCAGGAGTTACCTAGTAAAAACCACATAGTGACGGTGTCTGCCCCCCCACCATTAAAATTATTTAAATCAAAGGTAAACAGAGGAGGAGCTGTGCATGAAAACCTCATAACAATTAAAACCACCAGTGCAATAGTGCAAAAGAATAGGAGAATTAAATGTGGACTCTTAAACATCAGATCTCTCTCTTCTAAAGGTGTACTAGTAAATGAATTAATATCAGATTCTAATATTGATTTATTTTGTCTTACTGAAACCTGGCTGGGTGATGGAGAATATGTTAGTCTAAATGAATCCACCCCCCCCAGTCATATTAATACTCACATTCCTCGAGGCACAGGCCGAGGAGGTGGAGTTGCAGCTATCTTCGATTCTAGTCTACTAATCAGCTCTAAACCTAAACTGAATTATAACTCATTTGAAAGTCTTGTTCTTAGTCTTTCACACCCAAGTTGGAAATCACTGCAGCCAGTTCTATTTGTTATAGTGTACCGAGCACCTGGTCCATACTCTGAACCAGTTCTATTTGTTATAGTGTACCGAGCACCTGGTCCATACTCTGAACCAGTTCTATTTGTTATACTGTACCGAGTACCTGGTCCATACTCTGAATTCTTATCTGAATTATGTAAAATTTAGTGCTAAAAACGGACAAAGTTGTTATTGTAGGGGATTTTAATATTCATGTGGACGATGAGAATGATAGCCTTAGTACTGCGTTTATCTCTCTATTAGATTCTATTGGCTTCTCTCAAAGTGTTCATAAACCTACTCACCGTTTTAACCACACCCTCAACCTTGTTCTGGTATATGGTGTTGAAATTGAACATTTAATAGTGTTCCCACAGAATCCCTTTCTATCTTACCACTGTTTGATAACTTTTGAGTTTATACTGCTGAACTACACGCCATTAGGCAAAACCTTCTATACAAGATGTCTATCTGATAGTGCTGTAGCTAAATTTAAGGATGTGATTCCATTAGCATTTAATTCATTACCAAGTCACAAAGTAACGGAGGACTCCTATGCTATTAGTCCCTCCCAAATTGATAATTTTGTTGATAGTGCAGCAGGCTCGCTGCGGGTGACACTTGACTCTGTTGCCCCTCTAAAAAAGAAGATAATAAAACAAAGATGGTTATCTCCATGGTATAACACTGAAACTCTATTAAAATTAAAGCAAATATTGTGGAAACGTAAGATTTGGCGTTCCACCAAACTGGAAATTTCTCGTTTAATCTGGCAAGATAGTCTTAAAACTTATAGGAAGGCCCTCCGTAATGCCAGAGCAGCGTACTACTCGTCATTAATAGAGGAAAATAGAAACAACCCCAGGTTTCTTTTCAGCACTGTAGCCAGGCTAACGGAAGGTCACAGCTCTACTGAGCCAAGTATTCCCATAGCTCTTAGTAGTAACAACTTTATGAGGTTCTTCAATGATAAAATTATCACTATTAGAAGCAAAATTCACCAAGACCTGCCTTTAACTGGCACTGACTTATCTCTAAACTCAGAAACAGCTGTAAAACCAGATATATGTTTAGATTGCTTTGCTTCACTTGATCTTTATCAATTTAATTTTAATTATTTCTTCATCTAAACCATCAACCTGCCTCTTAGACCCCATCCTGACTAGGCTACTTAAAGAAGTTTTACCCTTAGTCAACACTTCTCAATAACCAATCTGAAATAACTAATCTGTCTTTATTAACAGGCTATTGTTGGAATAAAATATATTCATATCATGTGTGCTTATAAACATATTCATGTAGTGCATTATATTAATCATATGTGTTAAAGTAATTAGATTTTCAGGTAAAAGAGCTAAAGCATTACACATAGTCTGCTTGGTTTCAGTGTGATTATTGGGAACATTTCTGATTAAGCAGCATGTAGTTTATAGTTCACTGAGACCTTATCATAGGTTGTTTTGGTACAATGTGTCCAACCATAGCTCTGCCGAGTGTGTTGAGTCTGAAAAGCAGGGCCAGGGGTGGTTATAGGGACACGTCTTATGTTTGGGTAAAGGGCTCTCCAGTAGCAGTCTGAGACCTGTTATCTATTGTGCAGGCCAATCGCTGCTGGACACGAATCTTACGAACAGGTCACGTGGTAGCAACTGAAACCCCCCCCTTGAGGACAAGAATCATGCAGGAAGGGCTAGAAGGGCAGACAAACTTGGGAGAGCTATGGATGCATGTTCTCTGTAACTTTGTCTCTAGAATGCATGTATTCTATATGAATAAACGTTCTTTTATCCAACCTACTGACTTGAACCCTTCTTCCTGAAAGAATCTGGAAGGGCAGATTTCAAGCCCAACACTATGTACCACAGCACTTTAAAGTAGCTGTAATTAAACCTCTTCTGAAAAAGCCCAACCTTGATCCAGATGTTTTAGTCAACTATAGACCTATATCCAACCTTCCATTTCTCTCTAAGATTCTTGAGAAAGTAGTCTCCAAACAGCTGTGTGACTTTCTGCATAGCAACAGCTTATTTGAGGATTTTCAGTCAGGATTTAGAGTTCATCATAGCACAAAGACAGCAATTGTGAAAATTACTAATGACCTCCTAATTGCATCAGACAATGGACTAATCTCTGTACTGCTGTTATTAGATCTTAGTGCTGCATTTGATACCATTGACCATCATATCTTATTACAGAGATTGGAACATTTAATTGGCATTAAAGGGACTGCTCTAAGCTGGTTTAAGTCTTATTTATCAGATTGGTCTCAGTTTGTTCATGTTAATGATGAATCCTCTGTGCACGCCAAAGTAAGTCATGGAGTCCCACAAGGACCTGTGCTCGGTCCAATCTTGTTCACTTTATATATGCTTCCTTTAGGCAATATTATCAGGAAGCACTCCATAAACTTTCATTGTTATGCAGATGATACTCAATTATATCTATCGATCAAGCCGGATGAAACTAATCAGTTAGCTAAACTTCAAATGTGCCTTCAGGATATTAAAACCTGGATGAGCTGTAATTTTCTAATGTTAAACTCAGATAAAACTGAAGTTATTGCTCTGGGACCCAAGCACCTCCGTGACGTATTATCCAAAGAGATAGTTACTCTGGATGGCATCACTCTGGCCTCCAGCACCAGTGTGAAGAATCTTGGAGTTATCTTTGATCAGGACATGTCCTTTAGTTCTCACATAATGCAAATTCAAATCAAAGATAACTGTTGTTGTGATTTAGCACTATCTAAATAAAACTGAATTGAATTGAATATTGTTAGGGAATGAGGAGTTGCAGCGTCCACCTAACCCGGCCCACCTGCTTCTCCTCATAGTTGTCAGGTTTATCTATCGTATAATCAATAATATAATAAAACTAAAGAGAGGCAGGGCAGTACAGCCCGACCAGGCTCCTCTCTTTACCCTGTCTCTTAGTTAGATAAAAATATCTACTTAGCCTACTAGTCACTCCACATTTTTACAAAGTTGTAGGCTACTTTGTGTTTTAATTGCTTTAAAAATAGTTTCATGTGTTGTGCTGTATCTGTTTTTATGTGATAAATGTGCTGGTTTTACCGTAAAGTGTCTTTGAGTAGCCTACCATGTAAAGCACAATATAAATAAAATGTCTACTTTGCCTTAAAAGTGAGCAGAGGGAATTAATGTTCCTCGGGAAATGGACCCTAAGGACTATAAACTTCAAACCCTTATTCACAACGCAAGAACATGTTTTACAACGATATGCACAAATCTCTATAAGCTATGTCTAATTCTAAATATCTTTGTACAATTAATGTCCATACAGAACAATCAGAAAGGGACAAAAACTAGAAAAAAAAGTAAGTGACTTCAGTACACGCTGTAAGCATATTTGTAAAACAATATTCATGTTTTTTTCATTTTTTCATGTGTTCCCGGTGTGATGAACGTAAACTACACTATATACATTTATAGGCCACGTTATTGGTCCAGTGATGTAAGACTAATTGAGAAGGTTATGAAACCAATGTAAGCTATAATAAAAAAACATTAGGCCTACATATTAAATCATAACACAAACTGTCCTTTATTAGAGAAAGACAAGCAACAATAAAATTAAATCATGAATGTATTGGTCGAACTAACTGCTATTAATGTCCTCTGGGAATATAGCCCCTTTGTCCCACTTAATCTCCGGAGCGTCCTGTATAAACCTGAAGCTGCACAGACCACGGACGCCGCGCTGCTCATCTTTACTTTTACAGAGAGAGTGGACACTGACGTGATGCACAGGTCTGCTGGAAGGCAGTGGTCACTAGGCAGCGGCCACCGGGCAGCGGCCGGCAGGCAGCGGCCACCGGGCAGCGGCCGGCAGGCAGCGGCCACCGGGCAGCGGCCACCGGGCAGCGGCCACCGGGCAGCGGCCGGCGGGCAGCGGCCAACGGGCAGCGGCCGGCGGGCAGCGGCCACCGGGCAGCGGCCGGCGGGCAGCGGCCGGCGGGCAGCGGCCGCACGCCAGGCAGCCTCGACACACTACTGTCCCGCCGGGAAAAGTCCTGACTCTCCTGATTTCCACTCCGCATCTGGGTTCCAGTGCAACCATTTCTACCCATCTAAACAACTGCTACAGTAGGGTTTAAATCAAACTCATGACAACAATAGTGACAAATAATGCATGTTAATGAAAATAAAGCAGAACACATGCAGAAGACAACGGAATAACTGTTAAACACGTTTATTTCGGATCAGAGCGGCAGCTGATTTAACACATGAGACTCCAGGATTAATCTTAGCCTGGACCAGGCTAGCCGCAAAGAATAAATCTCCATGGTTACTTGGCTGGGTAACAATTCAATTCAATTCAATCTGGTTTCGTGCAACCAACTCAAAGCTAAATTCATCTAGGATAACTTGAATATCCCGGCTTAATCCCTTATCCTGGTTTCGTGCAACCGGCCCCAGGTGATGTCAATTTTAAGGTTTTAAATGCCCAGACTCATCTGACCTTACCCCAACAATCAGCACCATGGCTTCTTCTAAGCAGTTGTCTAGAAAACTGAAACTGGAAATAGTTGATGCTCACAAAGCAGGAGAAGGCTATAAGAAGATAGCAAAGCGTTTTCAGATGCCAATATCCTCTGTTCGGAATGTAATTAAGAAATGGCCATCATCAGGAACAGTGGAAGTTAAAGCAAGATCTGGTAGACCAAGAAAAATATCAGACAGAACAGCTCGCAGGATTGTGAGAAAAGCAAGTCAGAACCCATGTTTGACTGCTTGATGCATCCAGAAAGACCTGCAGACACTGGAGTTCTGGTACACCATTCCACTATAAAGAGATACTTGTACAAATATGGTCTTCATGGAAAAGTCATCAGCAGAAAACCTCTTCTACGTCCTCACACAGAAATCAGCGTTTGAAGTTTGCAAATGAACATATAGACAAGCCTGATGCATTGTGGGAACAAGTTCTGTGGACCGATGAGGTTAAAGTAGAACTTTTTGGCCGGAATGAGCAAAGGTACGTTTGGAGAAGAAAGGGCACCGAATTTAATGAAAATAACCTCTGTCCAACTGTTAAGCATGGGGGGGGGGGGTCAATCATGCTTTGGGGTTGTATTGCAGCCAGTGACACAGGGAACATTTCATGAGTAGAAGGAAAAATGGATTGAAAAGTGAAAAAGCTGAAGTTAAAGAGAGGATGGCTTCTACAAATGGATAATGATCCTAAACACACCTCAAAATCCACGGTGGATTACATCAAGAGGCGTAAACTGAAGGTTCTGCCATGGCCTTCACAATCTCCTGACCTCAACATAATTGAAAATCTATGGATAGACCTTAAAAGAGCAATGCGTTACAGACAGCCCAGAAATCTCAAAGAACTGGAAGACTTTTGGAAGGAAGAATGGGCGAAGATACCTCAAACAAGAATTGAAAGACTCTTTTCCAAGCTGGGATACCTGCCAAAGAGGGGGTGGGTTCAAGGTATTAACTTTGCAGGGTGCCCAAACTTTTGTAGACGCCATTTTTTTGTTTTCTGTTATTTTGAAAGTGTAAATGATGGAAATAAAATCTAACTTTTTGTGACATATTATACAAATATCTAATGTCATTTGATGCCTTTTGGAGATTTTTCCATGCATATGCATATATATATATATATATATATATATATATGTGTGTGTGTGAAAAAATAAACATTGCAATGAAATGAGAATTGTACTGGACTGTGCTGTAATGTACGTTAAATTAAGTGAATGAGTTATAATAAAAGTAAATAAAATAAGAACTGTTGAATCACCTCTGAAAATCCAACAAAACATTTGTAGGATAAGATGATTTCGGTAATAAAAAGTCCATCCAACAGTAAATATTGGTTTTGTGACTCAGATCTGCTCTTAGCTTGGGCAACAGTCTTTAAAAACCAACTTGTCTGACCCGTTGACAGTCATTTACGAGATTCCCCAAAGGTAAACAATCTTGCTCAGCATCTTTCCAGAGAAGTTGGCCTTTCACCTATGTTCATATACACCACAGCAGCTATCAGTACAAGACAGGGTAAATGTTTTCATTAAGCAAAATACCTCCCTTCGTCCCCATTTCCTCTGCTGTCATGGAGGGTTACATGATGGGGGTGATCAGATAGAGATAAGCACACACATTGGCGCCTTCTCATCCTGTGGAGCTTATTTTTGGTCTTTTTCAGTGTGTTAGTGAAGGCTTGAGACTACATTGTTGCGTTGAAATGAGTCGAACCCGTCTTATCTTTGCACTCCTGAGTATAGTAGGAACTTGTAGAGCTGGTTCTCCTAATTGGGAAGCTTGTGCACGTATACTACCAAACACCAAGGAATGCAACATCTCTTGGGGCTGCAATGCATTGTGGTCTAATTAGGTTCTGCTAAAGTCATCATTTCCCTTTGTCTAGAATGGAATTCCCACTCATTTTCCTGAGCCAGTTATTGAATTTATTTCTCACTTGATCTAGGATTTCTTTCTGCTCTCCAGCTACCAAACCACACTCCGTACTTTGGTCCATACGGGGACTTGCACCGGCGACCCTCCGGTTCCCAACCCAACTCCGTACGGTCTGATCTACTGCCATCCCCAATACACCCTCATACTGTTTAAACCTGAGACAACTCATCTTTTTAGTCACTTAAGGACATTGCAACTAAGCTGTGATCAAAACAATGGAATATTTTTCACCTTGTAGGTTGACATTATATACACATCCAGTAGTTATGCATCAACATTAACATTCATTTGTCCGCTGTTTGCTGCTAAGCAGATACTATACACTGGGTTGTGTCACGTGCCGTGTTGTGTGATTCTCTGCAGGTGTGTGTGATTCTCTACAGGTGTGTGCTGCTGATGACAGGCCAGCAGCTGAGGCTGATCAGCTGATCAGTGTCCCACATCTGAAGAGAGGGCAGCATGGCTGTGTGCAGAAGAGAGGCTTCTGTGGAAGCCAGTATAGAGAAGTGCTAGGAACTGCTGTGTGACCTGCTCAAAGACTTGCTCTGGACCAAACCTCATACTTGTGCCTGTTGTCGTCTTCCTTTTGAAGATTGTTTTTAGTTGCCTCTTGTTGTGCGGGCACAATAAAATTGTTTGTCTGTCGAGTTTAATATTTTAAGCTGTTTGCGTACCCCACCCCTAGACTACTTTGGGTCATAACAGGTTGTAAGAGCTTTTTAGCTGTTAACAGCTGCCTGCTGCACCTAAAATCAACACTATTTGTGAGAGGGAACTAAAACAGTAAAGTTGAGGGCCCAATAGCTAAACAGCAAGCTGAAACTAACTTTAAGACTCTGATTCAGGTCAATATTATCTGTATGTTCATTATTATAAGCAACCTGCGTTGTTTTTCCATTGCGATTTTTTGATAAATTGTTATTATAAAGTGATTTTAAATGGATTAAATAAAGCACATTATATATTGTCCAAAGCCTTTGACAGTAGTATGTAATGGACAGCAGTGATAAGAGTGCACGTTCTTAATTACGTTGCACAGCAGCTGAATTTTCAATATCACAAGATCACGCAAGAATATCGGCATCACACATCGCATGAAAATCCATCTTGTCAAGCTTCATGTAATATAGTTTGTCTATGAAGAGCAGCAGACCAGACCAATTAGTGTCCTGTGAGGAGCTACTGACAGCTACTGGCATGGTTTAGGTGTGTGGCAGCCCCAACTGTGGCAGACATGAGGGATAAATGGCTCATCCAATCACCTGCTAGGTTGTTTTTTTGCCTGCACATTTCCAAACAGTTTCCAATGTTGGCTTCTCAGATGGTTCTGGGTACCATACCATCTGGCAAACAAAACTAGCACATTTTGAAATATTTTATTGCATTAATAAACTGGTTCTCTAATCCTCATCTAGAATATATTGTATCCATGTGTGAAAGAAAATACTCTCTCACAGAAATCAAAAAGTATAAATAAGAGAACAATATAATAGCTCCCATGTTGTGCCCTATACAAATGTATCATTGCTTTTGAGGCTAAGTGCAGGTGACAGCGCCTTACAGCAGCCAGTGTTGTGCAGCCTTACTTATTTAGGTCACAGAAAAAGCAAGCCACCACCAGCAGCAGAGTAAAATAAATTGTTTGGAAATGTGTGCCTCAAACATTTTCATGGAAAAATGTTAAATTTTTTACATTATTTTTTCTACTAATACCATACTATAAAAATACAGTCTTACAAGTAAAAGTCCTGCATTGAAAATGTAACTTACAGTATAAGTAAAAGTATGTCAATCAACTAAGAGTTTAATCATCTAATAGGCATATATATTGTTGGATAGTTTTTATTTTAAATAATACAATTTTATAAACTGTGTGCACACTACTGTGTGCAAAACTCTTAATGTGTAAAGTAACTAGTAACTAAAGCTGTCAGATGAATTCAGTGAAGCAAAAAGTACAATATTTCTCTCTGAAATGTAGTAGAAAGTGGCTTGAAAAAAAGATTCAAGGAAAGTTAAAGGACCTTCAGTACTTGAGTGAATGTACTCAGTTACATTCCACCACTGCACATACTGAATAGAAAGCTAAGGGTAATAAGAAATTCCGTATGTGGACTCTGGTTGTAAAGGCGGTGGAGCGGTAGTAAATGAGTGGTACAGGGAGTTATAATTGGACAAAATAGGATAGAGAGGGGGCTAGTGATGAAAAAGACTCTTTAGCCATGTGGTGTTCCACTGACTAGAGTTGAATGAACTTTTGAACTCATCTGAGACGGTTTGTGAAATGACAGTATGAACACATTCTTGTGCAGAGACGACGCCACTTTAAACAGGAGCTGTCCACTGTGCTTTGTTTTAAAGCGCTGTTTCTGGAGCGTGGGGGATGGAGTGTTTTCGTAATACAGTATGTGCAGTGACAAAATATGCATAATGAAGCAGTCCTGCATCAATGAATTTCATAATTTCATAAATATTACACCACTAATAATCCATGAGGACCGCACTTAAAGAACATTTTTTGAAAATAATCACATATTTCACCATAGATGTGTGCAGTATTTTTGCAATTACAGACTCAAACCCGAGAGTCAAGCTTTTTAGTGTTTTACTAGAAAGTGAATCTAATGCTGTGACAGGATATTAATCCATTCTAATTTGCATTTATTAATTTAACTACGACATTGCCAAATGGGAACTTTGTCATAATTCAATAATATTGAATTATCACCCACCAATAGTTTGGCCAATACTTTTTTGAACCTCCTTAACCCTCGTGTTGTCTTCCCAGTCAAAATTGAAAATTAACACCTTTTGTTGATGCTTTTAATTGATGTTTTTTAACTTTTTCTTATATTTTTGTCCCTTTTTTCTACACTTTTGATGCTTTTTTTCAATGTTTGTCACTTTTTTGATGTTTTCAACACTACATAACACTAACTTATTAACTTTAGTTTTACAGTTATTTTTGGAATGTATGGTCAATAAACCTCATTTATAGGAAATTATACCTAATGTTTGAGTTAGAAAAGCAGAAATTTAGACTAAAATTAAAGGAATGTATGTTGATGAATAATCACAGACTGGAATATGTCAGCTTTTACTCAATACTATTTCAAAACCACTTCAATTTGTTTTCAAATGCTATAAAATTGAATAAGACCCCCCAAAATTAATGAAAGTAGAGATTTGTACTTGGCAAAGAGCATTGTGTGGAATCAATCATGTTATTTGTGTAATTAAAAATAACATTGATATAGGAAAACGGGTCAATTTGACCCGAGGACATGAGGGTTAAAAGGTTTAACATGAGAAGAGTTTGTCAAATACAAGAGCATCAGAGACACATTACCACTAACTATAATATCACACCTTATTCAATTTATGAAGTATATTCAACAGCTTGTATAGTGACCTTTTGTGTAACTCTGTGAGGTCACTGTATTGACTGACAATACAGTATATACTTATATATGAATATGTAAGTTATAAATAAAGGTTGCATAAGTACCATTTAGTACACATAGTACCAATTTCTATATCCATCTATTCACCTAAACTAAACTGTTGTCCTGAACATTTCTCCTCACAGTCTCCCGTAAAAACAATCCAAGTGGGATTGGATTGGATCATTTGTGTTCCAGTCATAATCCCTTTTTAACACAATGTTTTAATAGACTTTTCTCATACTACTGACAACAAAAGGGATTAGGGACCTGAATGACATAAAACGAAAGCTAGTTTGTTCCTTTTGACAGTTACTGTGGGGACTCTGTCAAGTGCAGCAGATTTTTCTAATTACGCCTCACAACTGAGCCACAGAGGTGTCACTTTAGTTACATTGTGTTCTTAAAGATATGGCACTAGTGACTTTGACACTAAACTCTTATTGTATACAGGCACTGAGGCAAACATGAAGGATATTAAACATCTGTAAAGTATTGGGAATTCTGCTAAAAGGATGTGCTTGTGTGGTTGAAGATTAAAGAGCTAGAGTCCAAGTCAGGTCTCAAGTCTCTGTGCTAGAGTCCAAGTCAGGTCTCAAGTCTCTGTGCTAGAGTCCAAGTCAAGCCTCAAGTCTCTGAGCCATAGTCCAAGTCAGGTCACAAGTCTCTGAGCTAGAGTCCAAGTCAGGTCACAAGTCTCTGAGCTAGAGTCCAAGTCAGGTCTCTGAGCTAGAGTCCAAGTCAGGTCTCAAATCTCTGAGCCATAGTCCAAGTAAGGTCACAAGTCTCTGAGCTTGAGTAAAAGTAAGGTCACAAGTCTCTGAGCTAGAGTCCAAGTCGGGTCTCAAGTCTCTGAGCTAGAGTCCAAGTCAGGTCACAAGTCTCTGAGCTTGAGTAAAAGTAAGGTCACAAGTATCTGAGCTAGAGTCCAAGTCAGGTCTCAAGTATCTGAGCTAGAGTCCAAGTCAGGTCTCAAGTCTCTGAGCTAGAGGTCGAGTCTCAAGTCTCTGAGCTTGAGTCCAAGTCAAGTCTCGAGTATCTGAGCTACAGTCCAAGTAAGGTCACAAGTCTCTGAGCTAGAGTCCAAGTCAGGTCCCAAGTCTCTGAGCTTGAGTAAAAGTAAGGTCTCAAGTCACTGAGCTAGAGGTCAAGTCTCAAGTCTCTGAGCTACAGTCCAAGTCAGGTCTCAAGTCTCTGCACCAGAGTCCAAGTCAAGCCTCAAGTCTCTGAGCCATAGTCCAAGTCAGGTCACAAGTCTCTGAGCTAGAGTCCAAGTCAGGTCTCAATTCTCTGAGCCATAGTCCAAGTCAGGTCACAAGTCTCTGAGCTAGAGTCCAAGTCAGGTCACAAGTCTCTGAGCTAGAGTCCAAGTCAGGTCTCTGAGCTAGAGTCCAAGTCAGGTCTCAAATCTCTGAGCCATAGTCCAAGTAAGGTCACAAGTCTCTGAGCTTGAGTAAAAGTAAGGTCACAAGTCTCTGAGCTAGAGTCCAAGTCGGGTCTCAAGTCTCTGAGCTAGAGTCCAAGTCAGGTCACAAGTCTCTGAGCTAGAGTCCAAGTCAGGTCTCAATTCTCTGAGCCATAGTCCAAGTCAGGTCACAAGTCTCTGAGCTAGAGTCCAAGTCAGGTCACAAGTCTCTGAGCTAGAGTCCAAGTCAGGTCTCTGAGCTAGAGTCCAAGTCAGGTCTCAAATCTCTGAGCCATAGTCCAAGTAAGGTCACAAGTCTCTGAGCTTGAGTAAAAGTAAGGTCACAAGTCTCTGAGCTAGAGTCCAAGTCGGGTCTCAAGTCTCTGAGCTAGAGTCCAAGTCAGGTCACAAGTCTCTGAGCTTGAGTAAAAGTAAGGTCACAAGTATCTGAGCTAGAGTCCAAGTCAGGTCTCAAGTATCTGAGCTAGAGTCCAAGTCAGGTCTCAAGTCTCTGAGCTAGAGGTCGAGTCTCAAGTCTCTGAGCTTGAGTCCAAGTCAAGTCTCGAGTATCTGAGCTACAGTCCAAGTAAGGTCACAAGTCTCTGAGCTAGAGTCCAAGTCAGGTCCCAAGTCTCTGAGCTTGAGTAAAAGTAAGGTCTCAAGTCACTGAGCTAGAGGTCAAGTCTCAAGTCTCTGAGCTACAGTCCAAGTCAGGTCTCAAGTCTCTGAGCTACAGTCCAAGTCAGGTCTCAAGTCTCTGAGCTTGAGTCCAAGTCAAGCCTCAAGTCTCTGAGCTAGAGTCCAAGTCAGGTCACAAGTCTCTAAGCTAGAGTCCAAGTCAAGTCTCAAGTCTCTGAGCTTGAGTCCAAGTCAAGTCTCAAGTATCTGAGCTATAGTCCAAGTCATGTCTCAAGTCTCTGAGCTGGAGTCCACATATTTAGCATTCAGTGCTTCTATTGTTTGACCCTTGTTGTATGAAGTTTTTGAAGCCAAAGCTTCTGACAAATGGCCCAACAGCTTCCGGTGGCGTCAACATGTTGCTTTTCCTCTCTCGTGTGTAGCCACGCCCAGCAGATATGTGCATATCATGGTTTACGTAAGGTAGGTACAGGTTACGTAGGGAGGGGAATAACATTCAGCTCACCAGATGTTTCCTAAAAATAAAGGTTGTTCACGAGACCCGCATCTCGTGTCCGAGTCAAGTCTGAAGTCTTTTGAAGACTAGTCTCAAGACACTGTTATTATAGTCTCACAATTAAGACAAAAATAAAGAAATAAATACCAGAGTTGACGACTGGTGCTGTGATATACTGTATTAGTAAGCAGATAGCAACACACAAGATAGCAACATTGTCTTACTCAGTGAAATAATAAAAGATACATACTGTATGTTTTTCCACTGAGGATAAAACCAACCAGTTACATTCAAACAGCAATGTGGAGTCAATGTGTCAAGACTACCAAAGTTAAATACAGTACAGTATGAACAATAACTACAGACATTGCCCTCAATGCTTTTGTCATACTTCACAACATGTCACCAACGTGTCACTGGGGACTGCACAAACCCTTTGGAGAATCCTATGAAAATATATCACAGATAAATACACAACTTAAATAGTACATAAGAGTTACTACATCTGACAGACATCTCTTGCTTTTCCACAGTTGTAACAAAATTATTGTAGCTTCATAAAAGATGATGATGCATCACCACACAGTAAATGCTTTGGTTTATGAAGAATTCATACTGCTGTCAATGTACATGAATTGCTTGCTGCAAATCACAACTGTGGCAGCCATGAATGTAAGCTGTATAGTTGAGTAAATGGAGAAACTGTCCTGCAGATCTTGCATAAAAAAGTACAAAGTGTACTGCGTGTGTGATACTGATAGATGTTGCTTAGAATACTGTGAATATATGCCTGTGTCTGAAATACACCCTTTACCTCAAACACTGGCAACCAAAAAACACTTTTGCACAGAAAATAAGATCACATATAAAGGATCACATACATAAGATCATTTATATATCATTTTTATATATATATATATATATATATATTTCACTTTACCTGGTGTGTGTGGAATCAAATGTAAGTCATCACTGATGAAAATATTGAGACATTCAGAAATTATTATAAAAAGAATAAGAAAAGGAAAAAAAGAAACAGCCCTGTCTCCTCAAAATTATGTCACAACAACACTGCATTCTCAACTATGTTTTGAGGGAAATGTATTTTGTCCCAGATTATGTTTGTCTTTGGCATATCACAAACCAAAGGAAGGCCGTGTGAAATAATCAACACCGACTTGCTGACGTTAGCCTACATCCTGTATATTACCTAACCTAACTTACGTAGATATTGGAAGTTATGTAACATGCTTCTATGAACCCAAACCATGACATTTCTAAACCTAACCAAGTATGTTTGTTCACAACATTAGCATGTTTAAAACAGCGACCGTTTCACAACGTGCGTCAGAACAATACTTTTCCCTCAAAATGTAACTGAGAATACAGTGTGGTTGTATGAGAACGTGATTTTATTTTTTTAGGAGACAGGGTTGCAGCCAAAATTACTGACTGGAAAGACAAAAAGTGAATTAACTAAGTTTGGTTACACTTTACTTTAGGATATCTGCATTAGAGTGACATGACACTGTAATGACTGTGTCAAACATTATAAACAAGTCACAAACGCTCATGACATAACTTCTTTTAATTAGTGTTATTCAGTTTTGTCATGACAAGGGTTCATGTGTTCATGACAGTGTCATGTCACTCTTATTTAGATACATTCAAGTTCAAATTGTGACATATTTTTGTCTTTGATATTCTTCACTGAAAAAGTGAAGAAAACATCCGGAAGGTTGAATGTGAGGCTTGGCATTGCAGACTTGCGCAATTTGTTTCAGGAAACATTTATGTCTGTTCTGATATGATCACATGAATAACTTACACATAAGTGATGCTTTTCTTTCTTTCTTCACTTACAAATACTATTCAAAAATAGAAAGGTGACATACTCTACCAAGGATGATGGAAAATAATATGGGCAGACAGATACAGCAGCTTGTTGCACCCTCCCTTTTTAAAAACACAGAACAAGTAGAACAAACAATTCTCTATCAACGTCCCACACACTGTCACATAAGATTGTTGCTTCATGGCTAAATGCATCTAATTATAATGTACTCATAAATACTCTATATATAAATCCCTCACACAATCGCATGTTCAACTTGCCCGCTTATCAGAAACGCTACATTTACAAAAAATATTTACATCAGCTGATAGTGACTTTCCAGCAAAGTTCGCAGCATTATGAACAATGTGATAAAAATGTTCGAACATGGGAAAAAAAGTACAAAAAGGTTTTGGGTTGTGCAGATGAAATAACAGACATGTAAAAGATTTGTGACCTGGTTTAGACACAGCCATCTTTAGCTAAGTGTTTTACGCATAATGTTTTTTTTTTTTGCATTATATTTGCACAGTTTCTTGTGAGACATGACAATACCATTACTTCCTAATAAGGCTGTGTTCAGACTGACATTAGCACTTAAAAATGCTTTGTCAATGCTCAGTCGCAATGGGCTCTGGTTGGAAAAATTGCAGGCTTGTCCCGCAAAGAATTAAACCTGACTCGACTTTTGCTGCAATGCTATCCAGGCACCATCTGGAAACGCACTGCATTGGCCAATCAAAAAGGTGCAGGTGCACATTCTTCTGTAACAATGTCTATGGTAAACCTCACAGTCATCAGGGCATAATATATAAAACATGTTCACCATGATAAAGTTTCAGTTTTCTAGAATTTTCCCTCATATTGTTTTAACTCTTTGGTGTCTTAGTTTCTATACCAATGTTTGTTGTTGGTTGCTGTAATTCTTTCTCTCTCCCAACTGTAACGTATACGATTGGGAACAAAATTAGGCCAAAATCTAATCAGGCATCAGCTGTCTGAGTTAGCCTAAAAAAGTGGGTATCTTCTCAAGCTATGGCCTTTTTATTACAACATTTCTTTGTGGTTTACGAAAATAAACCTACAACTGCAAGTATGCATGAAAAAACTAGATTTGGCTAACAAAATAACCTTTGGCTAAATTGTATAATGCATTTTTTGCACTGGACATGATTTGTTTCCCCATTTCTTACAATAAAGCACTAGTATGAAGGCATTAATTCAGCTAGTACAAGCCATAGGCTACATAAAAGATGTGGATGAAGCCCCTGTGTCATCCCCCATTGGTATGTGGACTACAGTTTTGAAGCCTTTTTTGGGGCATTTTGGCCGTCATGTGTTTTTGGAGCCAGAATAACCAGAGAGGGTGGAGCTGGGGAGGAGTGAGGGGTGGATCTGAGTAAGAACACAAGGACAACACGATAGCGACTTGTCAGTCACAAGCTGGCCACGCTCCTACGCTTCATTGTCTATTTTAAAATAAATGGGACCCTAGTTTACTGTTCTGTACATAATGTTGTATTGAAGAAGACTAGAAGCTAGCAATTGAGACCATAAACCCATTGGGAAAATGTTTACTGAGGTAATAAATCAAGCAAGAAGAAAAGTAATTTTCTCATAGACTTCTATTAAACCAGTCTTCATTTTGCCTCCAGTGGAGTCGCTCCTTGCTGGAAATGAGAATTGATGCAGGTTTAAGGCACTTCCGCATTGGCAAGTTTTGGCTTGCAACAAACAAAGTATTACAGCCACCAATAATTCTTTCAATGCATGAGCATTGTAATAAATTTGACATTGAAGAATCCAAACCTATCCTTTAACCCTCATGTTGTCCTCGGGTCAAATTGTCCCATTTTCCTATATCAGTGTTCTTTTTAATTACTCAAAATAACATGATTGATTCCACACAACGCTCTTTGACAAATACAATTCATGAATTCTGGGATGTCTTTATAGCATTTGGAGAAAAACTTGAAGTGGTTTTGAAATAGTATCGAGTAAAAGTTCCATTCCTTTAATTTTAGTCTAAATAATTCCTAATTTCTGCTTTTCTAACTCAAACGTTGGGTATAATTTCCTATAAATTAGGTTTATTGACCATAAATTTCAAAAATAACTGTAAAACTAAAGTTAATAAGTTAGTGTTACGTAGTGTTGAAAACGTCAAACATCGTGACAAAATGGGAGAAAAACGTAAGAAAAAGTTAAAAATTGATAAAAATGCCTCAACAAAAGTGATTTTCAATTGTGACGGGAAGACGACACAAGAGTTAAAAGTCATAGATGTATCACTCAAACTGGCCTTGCTGGATCATAATTCCTTCTTTTACTGCTAGCCCATTTTTAACACCGTGCTGTTTTCGGTCTGAACACCTGGTAATGCTTATGTAGTGGTTATATTTAAGTAATCTCAGAAGAGTAAGGCTAAAGACAGCAGTGAATGGAAATGTTACACACAAATGTTCAGAGCCAGGTCTTCCATCTTCACAGTTACATTAGAGTGTAATTAGTTGATATTGGAGTACATGTGATCGCAAGATAACATGTTACGTTACAGGATGCACAGGTCACTAAGGATCACTTAAACACGCTCAAACATTAGCATGGTAAAATTTCTAAAAAGAAATGCAGCTTGCAAGTTAATAGTATGATTCTCTAAATCATCTCTATTAACCACACACATTGAAACAAATACTGAAACAATTAAGGAATATAATGAATGTTTACATGAAGTTGGCAACAATTTTGTCAACTTGTCAATAAATACTGTATGGTATTTATTTCATTTTCATTTAATAAACAAGAATACGTTCAGATAAATTAAGTTTAACACGTGAAGGAGATAATATAGCTTGACTATATTATTATGCACCTGTTAGACGTCCTATCTTCGTTCCGATACTGTATTGAAAATAAAAAAATTATAAATGAGGCAGGCAAGGACTTCTTGGTTTGGCACTAACTATGTCAACAGAATTTACAGTGTAACAGAAAGTCTTTTTGTGCCCCAAAAGGACAGTCAAAGGGCTTTATTAACCGTTAATATTCAGCCATCTCAAAACTATTTTTGTCAGGCAGAAAGGTCACAACACTAGTATGAATATCAGAATGCATCTTAGGTCAAGTAAAGCAGTTCAGTGTGAAATTGTAGACAAAACACAGCACAGGAACAGTTGAATCGAGTTCGCTGTACAGTTACTGTTAAAGGGTGTGTCACTGGGAAGAGTTCTTTCAGTTGGGTGAGAGCCTGGGTACACTATCCTTTTCCCTGCTCAGTGCTTCCGACGTATCAAAAAAGAAAAGGCGAGTTCCCCTGGCTGACACGGCACTTTCAACCTGCTGCAGTTTTAAAGGGGGAGGGGGGCGGGCGGGGAGGGCTTGGAAAGAGTGTTGTGTTCAGGCAAAGGGGCTGTCTGACTTTAGGATAGAGGCGTCGTCGTCATGGCAGCCCTTGCCGTTCATGTGTTCTGTGTGGCTGTCGATGGTGTAGCAGCCCTGTACCTCTGTGACGGAGGACGCCGTGTAGGAGGCTGAACGCAGCACATCTGAGTGGTTTACCCCGCTGCTGCCAAACTGGATCTGGTACTGGTTCCAGTGCCTCCTCAGAACCGCTTGGACCTGACCAGACACACCACATTTCACATATTAAAAAGGACTGCTAATGAATCATGATTTGAGAAGCAATTACACTTTATTTAAAGTAAAAGTATAAATACGTTGTATCTTTTAAACTCTTTTTGATCATATCTTCAATACGCTAAAGCATGTATACATACATGTTATGTGCCTATGCCCTTATGTGTAGACATAACACTGTCCCCGTGTCTCTGAGCATACTGTTTACTGAGCACAGGATTATTATACAAGGTTCTATACAAACTGTATGAGATAGCAGTAAAGCTCCACTATGTGTTAACCCTAATTAACAGCGTAAAGAGGAGTTATTCAGTGGACCTTGTAAGACATTCGCTTCAGGCAAAAACAAGCTGTTTTGAATGCAGATCAATCACCTTTATTATTGATAGCAATTAGTGTGCAATCGATGTCTGCTTGCTGACAGTAAACACTCTTTAGTCCCCAGCAAAGCCCAAAGCAAAGACCCTCTAATTCCATCCTGCTCATAAGGGTCATGCAGAGGAAAATGCCTAGTCCAGGGGTCTTCAACACGTTTTAAGCCAAAGACCCCTTAACTGAGAGAGATGGAGCAGGGATTCCCTAATACATTTATGTATAAAATTAAGTTGCATAATAAACTGGGCCAACAATAACATGTAGGGTGGCCTAAAGCCTTTATACATTTCATTTTAGTGCAATAACAATTGTTTTTATAAATCATGTTAAGTAAGTCCTTAGCATTAACTAACATTAACATCTCCTAGTATGTTCAGGTAGAGCTTTTTATTTAGTATTTTTTTCTTTTATTGTCCATATTCATCCATATCATGTGGATTTCTTTGTTTTTTTGTGATTTTATCATCCTGTTTATGATGTTTCATTTGTGTGGGATGTAAGCTATTGGGACCTTCGATTTTCCCCTTGGGATCAATAAAGTATCTATCTATCTATCTATCTATCTATCTATCTATCTATCTATCTATCTATCTATCTATCTTAGCGACTACCCTACCTACATTATAGGCCAGTTAGCCTATAATAAATGGATTTTATCACAAATATGCTGATTTATATTTGCTAATAGTATGTTGGATTCATGTTTTCATTTTTGAAAAAAATTAAAATAAAAAAAAAACACAGAGATCCCAGACGTCCTGTTGAAGACCTCAGGCCTAGCTTATCCTTGATCACAAAGTGGAAGTGTGGATGAGTGTGTGCATACAGGTCTAAAACAAAAAACATTGTGAAAGGGCACAACCCCATCTTACTTCTCCGTTGAAAAAGCAGAAGATGGTGGCCACCAACAGACCCTGGAATTCAGAAAAGGAACACATGAAAATGAGACGATAAACACCTACATCTGGTCTTAAAGGTCCCATGGCATGGTGCTCTTTGGATGCTTTTATATAGACCTTAGTGGTCGCCTAATACTGTATCTGAAGTCTCTTTCATATAGACCTTAGTGGTCCCCTAATACTGTATCTGAAGTCTCTTTTATATAGACCTTAGTGGTCCCCTAATACTGTATCTGAAGTCTCTTTTATATAGACCTTAGTGGTCCCCTAATACTGTATCTAAAGTCTCTTTTATATAGACCTTAGTGGTCCCCTAAAACTGAATCTGAAGACTCTTTTATATAGACCTTAGTGGTCCCCTAATACTGTATCTAAAGTCTCTTTTATATAGACCTTAGTGGTCCCCTTATACTGTATCTGATGTCTCTTTTATATAGACCTTAGTGGTCCTCTAATACTGTATCTGATGTCTCTTTTATATAGACCTTAGTGGTCCCTTAATACTGTATCTGAAGTCTCTTTTATATAGACCTTAGTGGTCCCCTAATACTGTATCTGAAGTCTCTTTTATATAGACCTTAGTGGTCCCCTAATACTGTATCTGAAGTCTCTTTCCCAAAATCCAGCCTTGGTGCAGAATTACAGCCACTAGAGCCAGTCCCACAATGAACTTTTCCTCTCTGTAGCTTTTGAGGAGGAGAGGGGGCCAACTGCCACTTTGCTTGTTTGAAAGCCATGATGTCTCTCTCTCATGGGGACTCTGGATGGTAAAAGCAGAGAAGGGGAGGTAACTTTGCTCCTTATGACCTCATAAGGGGCAAGATTCCAGATCGGCCTATCTGAGCTTTCATTTTCTCAAAGGCAGAGCAGGATACCCAGGGCTCGGTTTACACCTATCACTATTTCTAGCCACTGGGGGGCCATAGGCAGGCTGGGGGGAACGCATATTAATGTTAAAAAAACTCAAAGTGAAATTTTCATGTCATGGGACCTTTAAACATCAACAGTTACTTGTTTGTTAGGAATATTTTAAAGTATAACGTGCTGCAAAACAGAGGAACTTAAAGATCAAAGTGAATAGATTCTGGGAGCGGATTCAGCCTGTTGCTCAAGAGGTTCTCCCTGCACTGCCCATGCTGGGACAGCACAGGATGATCAGATAACACCTCGGCAACATCCAACTGATTTCAGCTCTGAGAATTTATGCCTTCCTGCCTGCTGTTCTTCTCTTGCGCTACTTTATTTAAGTTTAAAAAAAAGTAATTTTCTGGCATTGGAGGAGCGAGACACTAACATGTAACCAGGCTTCATAATAAATGATTTATATGTTACAAGGACAACAGTACTTCATAAATAGTGCACAGGGACACTGCAGTGCAGCAGACATTAAACTTTGACTAGCATTCTATTAATATACTCTGGACATGCATTTAAAAAAAAGTATGACATTTTGCAGATAAAAGACGATTTCTTAGACAGATATTGACTTAGGACTATATTGGGTGGAAGCAGGATACAGGCGAAGCACCGCTACTTGGGCGCAGACATCAGTGTGTTTGCCCACCTATATAAATATAGAGACTAGAGTCGCTATTTTACACAGTGTATATACGGTATTACCATGACTAATTAAAAATGATGACATAAGGCTCAGCCGGCGTCACCAAACGGTTGAAAACCAAACACTGATAGTGAAACACCCTGACACAAAGAAACTGACATCAGGCCGAAAATGAGGGACACCTGGCGGAATTTCTAACTAACTAACTAATCGTCGTCTCACCTGGTAATGCATTAGAATGTGCATGATGTAGTCGTATATTTCCGACGAGACCCGTCCCTCTGGCTTATAGGGAAGCAGGACGTACTGAATTCCCAGAAGAGGCACCAGAATGAGGGTGGCTCTCACGGCTTTCATGTAGAGACTGGACTCGGCTTGGTGGGTCACCTTCAGTTTGGTGATGAGCACTCGTACAATGTTTAGCAGAAAGAACAGATTGACCTGTGGGGGGGTTGGGAGAAGAGAGGACATGAATAAACCGGGCTATTAGTTGCTGTCAAGACTGGCCGAGGATACGGTGGAAATTCACACTAGTAGTGCTGCTCGACTATGGAAACAAATCATAATCCCGATTATTTTGGTCAATATTGAAATCACGTTTATTTAACACGACGAATCATTGACTTCTGGAAATTTGGAAATTATCAAACTTAAAAAACACAGCAAAACAGTTAAACAAATCATCAGTGAACTGAACCTGAACTGAACTTTTCTTTTCATTCATAACACAAGGCAAGGCAATGCAGCTTTATTTATAGAGCACATTTAAGCAACAGGGCAATTCAAAGTGCTTTACACAAAATCAGTTAAAAACAATAAAAACAGTTAAAAGAAAATAAAACCCATAAAAAAACAGAAGAAACATTTCAAAAATAAAAACAAGGCATAATTGAGTAAGAGAGAGTTTTCATTGAAAATGTAATGCGCAAAACTTGATTACGTACGAAATCGTAATCACTGTTAAAAATTAATTGCACAGTCCTGACCCTGAAAACCTTAAAAATAAGTGTGTACCAATACGAATAATATACATAAGCCTTGAGTTGACATTTAAAGACAAAGGTAGGAAGGTACAAACAGGATGGTATTTTATGAGAGTTACGGGTTATACATGATATCTATGACAGGCCCGATAGATAGTAGTTTACATAACAGATGTTGGTACACCTGAGGGACCCTGACTTTTACTGACTGATTCACTTTTATTTGCCACATCATTTCACTCCTTAATTGTCCAGTATGAGCGGGGGTTAAAGAGGGCTGGAATGAACGCCTTTCTGGCACCCTTGATTTAAAAAGTAAATCATTCGAATTGGCAGTTTGAAATAAGGCCAACTATCCATTCCAGTGTTTCTCCTATTCACTCTCAGCAGCACACCGCTGTAAGTCCATGCACAAGGAAACTGTCTGGGGTGAGCTAACGTCTGTTAAAATAGCAGGACAATCGCACATGTCGTGAAGTAAGTTGAACAGGTGAAAACCACGTTGTTGGTAGCCTATCGGTTACAAACAGGCTGGCTAGTGAATGACATGGTAACATGCTGCAGAGCCGGCGTTTTGTTTAGCTAAAATAGAAAAAATATTTGGTTTAAACAGTTTGGTGATACTGTTCTGCCCTCATTGTTCTCTGTAAAGTAAGCTGGAAGCGTGTTTGATGTGGATGCACTATGATGGATATAAAAAAAGAAAATAAGATAATAAACTCTTAAATGCTTGTCAGAGACTGGTCATATGGTAACTTAGGAGGCAAATTGGCCTTGTGTACTCTGATTATTTTGGCACACAGTCATCATTTTCTTTTAATGAAAAATTAACTCCTATCCGATTGGCTCTTAGGGTCCCCCCCCACCTGGTCAGATCCCACTTCAACTCCTGAGTATGAGCCATGTTTAAACAAAACATCCATCATGAGCAAAACAACACCAAGACCCAAAACCCTGAAACCTGACCATTGTTAAGATTTTATCACTGGACATTTAGTCCTGCGAGAGTCCTAAGGGACTCCTTTTCTGTGAAGCATGTCCGGCTCTGCTGATTAGCTGATTTCCTTGAATGCAACATGAGAACCAGTGGGTGGATCCTCAAAGGGGGAGATGCATTGATTTCACAAGATAAACACAATTATGCGTGTACGTGCCCTGCTATCAGGCCCCCCACACTGTCCATTCAGAGGAAAGGCAGACTTGTTTTTTTTGTTCATTGCGCAATAAAAACAGTAAACCAAGGGGAAAAAAGGAACACATGAGGTTATTATTGTGATTTGCTTTGCTGTGATTGAGGGAAAAGACTGAAACTTCGTACCAAAAGGGCAGCACAGATTGGACCGTGGATGATGTAGAGTAGAGATGTTTTGGAGCTAATCCAACAGCTACAGCAGAGAAGAGAGAGAAACACAACAGTATCAGTGCATCAACATGACAGCTGACCCGTGATGCAGATCAATGGGGTGGATAAAAGACCCTATCAGTGAGGTTAAATGCTTGGTTGAACTTTGAAAAGTGCAGATAATTACACAGCAGAACATGTTAGACAACTGTGATCTTACATTGGCCAAGCTGCATCTCACATTTTAAATGCATTTCAGGCAAGATGTTAATGTTCTTTTCATTCCATTTTTATTTATATAATCCATGCCCTATTATTATGATTGTTGGTTGGCTGTCATTTAATATATTTCACTACTTATTATAAGCTGTCATATCATGCACTCGAATGCTTACTTGTCGTTGTAGTAGTAACTCCGAGCAGCGGCATGTATGGAGGCAGGAATGAGAGGAAAGCCTGCAAGAGGAAAAAATAAAATAAAATTAAAGAAGTGTTTTACTGCCAGAAAGGTTTTTTTTTCTCTCTCAGTTAAGGGGTCCTTGGCTTAAAAAACGTTGAAATCCCCTGATTTATAGTGTGATTATTGCAAAGATTTTTCCCAAACAAAGATGTTTTTCTTTAGTCTGTAGGATCAGTTTGTAGGCAGCAACACAATACTTCATTCAAAATGATTTGACACATATTTTGCCATTAATAAATATTGTGCCCCCCGTTGCGATTTGGATATTTGAATTTCAAATAAATTGCAATTAATTTTGCAGCTCTAACACAAAGCTGGTATCCCTTTAATTAGACATGCAGCATAAGCTATAAAGTCTTTCTTTGAAGCACAATTGGGATTTGACACAACTGTTTTTAAGGGCTTTTTAGGCCAACCGCCAACACTAATTATTATTATTATTATTTTTTTTGTCCGGCCCATGAACCAGCCCATTAAAGTGGTAGAGCTAGATCAGCAGCCCATTTGTTTTTTAAATTGACACTGGGCTGGCTCAAAATACTTTAGTCAAAAATGTCACATAGGCTAGGTTTTTTTTTTCTTTTTCTGACAGAAGCGGCCCGTGAAACACGTAGCTCAGCGGCCCATTGGTTATTGTCTTAATTGACACTGGACTGGCCCAATCATATCTTTAAACAGAACCCTCTTTGGGATTTCTGCCTGTATGCAGTTTCAGCGTGCTTCTGTCAGGCTAGAACAGTGATAGAGATCATGGAGAAGAAACGCAAAGAAACAGGCCCTTCAGGCAGACGCTGCCAAATTGACAGACATGTTTTCGGCAGTAGCAGGACCTTCATCAGCTCCAGTGGCTGATGATAGTAGTGGTGGTGCACAGTGAGGAGAAGATGAGGGAGTGAGGGTACAACCCGCGGTAAGCAGAACTCCCCTTAAAATACTTTGCCCCTTGATAAAAACTGAGCAAAAAACAAGTGGTGGACAAACTGTTGATGACAACACTACAACAATAAAAGAAGTTGGCATGCTATACTGTGTGATTGCACTGTGTGGCATGTCTGTTTTTATTTTGGCTTTCCATAATGTTGTCAGACACTTAGAATATTAATCTGAGTCTGTCAGTAAAACTAGCACTTCTCTGAACGTAAATACAAGCTGGACAATTATCCTATTAACTTACATTGTAGCTTTTTACTCTGCTGCCGACTGCAGCGATCTCGTTTAATACTGGGTCAATGTCAAAGGAAAATATTTCCTCAATAGTTTTTATTGTATCCGATACTCAATGAGCCTGAGAGAAACAAGCCTGAAGCAATAAAGCAAAAGCTGTCAGATAAATGTAGTTCAGTAAACATTACAACATTCCCCTCTGAGGAGTAGTGGAGTACAAGTATAAAGTAGCAGCAGGGGCGGTTCTAGGCTCGGATCTTTAGGGGGGCTCAGCCCCTAATGAGAACAGCTCTAGGTCTAGTCTCCCCGTTTTTAAGTTTTACAAAAATAAAAACATGACGTGTTTTGGAGGTATACAGTATGTTTGGACACACCTTCTCATTCAATGCGTTTTCTTTATTTTCATGACTATTTACATTGTAGATTCTCACTGAAGGCATCAAAACTATGAATGAACACATGTAGAATTATGTACTTAACAAAAAAGTGTGAAATAACTGAAAATATGTATTTCTTCGCCCAAACAAATCACTTCTGCTTGTTGCCTCTCCTTAGCAGTGGTTTCCTAGCTGCTATTTGATCATGAAGGCCTGATTTGAGCAGTCTCCTCTTAACAATGTTCTAGAGATGTGTCTGCTGCTAGAACTCTGTGTGCTATTCATCTCTATTCGCTATTCGTCTCTAATCTGAGCTGCTGTTAACTTGCGATTTCTGAGGCTGGTGACTCAGATGAACTTATCCTCAGCAGCAGAGGTGACTCTTGGTCTTCCTTTCCTGGGGCGGTCCTCATATGAGCCAGTTTCGTTGTAGTGCTTGATGGTTTTTGCGACTGCATTCGGGGACACATTCAAAGTTTTTGCAATTTTCCGGACTGACTGACCTTCATTTCTTTAAAGTAATGATGGTCACTTGTTTCTCTTTACTTAGCTGATTGGTTCTTGCCATAATATGAATTCTAACAGTTGTCCAATAGGGCTGTCGGCTGTGTATCAACCTGACTTCTGCACAACACAACTGATGGTCCCGACCCCATTAATAAGCCAAGAAATTCCACTAATTAACCCTGACAAGGCCCAGCTGGGAAGTGAAAACCATTTCAGGTGACTACCTCATGAAGCTCATTGAGAGAACACCAAGGGTTTGCAGTGCTAATCAAAAAAGCAAAGGGTGGCTACTTTGAAGAAACTAGAATATAAGACATGTTTTCAGTTAATTCACACTTTTTTGTTAAGTACATAATTCCACATGTGTTCATTCATAGTTTTGATGCCTTCAGTGACAACCTACAATATAAATAGTCATGAAAATAAAGGAAACTCATTGAATGAGAAGGTGTGTCCAAACTTTTGGCCTGTACTGTATACGCTTCTGAGCTGAAAATGTCCCCGGATTTTGTCTGAGAAATTTGTCACCTTAAACGGTTAATGTTACTGATGAATTTGTGGGTTAGCTAGCCCAGAGTTGTTAACCGTGGTCAAAACAATCATACTAAAAATAACTGTAAGTGTTGAACGGTGTCATAATCTTACGTTACTCACCAAGAATTACATTAGCTACTTGTCAACCAGAAGCTTAACAGTAGGCACCAAAGCACTTTTCCTCTTCGGTCCCCTTACAGGTTAGAAGCGGAATTGTCCATTACTGTTACCATTACCATTATTCTTATGTCTTATTCCAACGAGTTAATAAACCACTGAACGATTTTGGAAACATTATTTTAAGGTACAAAAGAATCTTTGGTGAAATCAATCAATAAATAAGGTCTCTGTTGTATAACTGTGTTGTAAAGTGGGATGTAATCAATGACAAAACGATGCTGTGTGGCAGAAAAAAGTATTAGGTTTTACTGAGGAATGTAATACAACAATATTATTTTCATTTTACGCGTTTGAGCAAAGAAATGAGGTGCTTACTCAAAAACGCACACAAATTGGTACACATCAGACTTGGTAAACATTGCGATCTGACAAGGGTCTCGGGCTTGGACGTGGGACATTGGCACAATAGGGCAGTTTTACATACATGTGTACAGGCTAGCAGCGGCGCCGTGTCAGACACGTTTCTGGTGTGCAAAGACAAGAAGACAAGAACTGACACGCAACAGCAACTCCACGCTCACGCCACGCAGGCAGTGTGCAGGAGGCCTAAGTTTGGCTAAGTGTGTGGGTGTAGGGTGGGCCCTTCGGGGCCAAAATGCCAGGGTCGATTTTTGGTCCCAGTCCGTCCCTGACTGTTTTATATTTATCTTACAATACTGTACTGAACTCACAGCTCAGCCATAACAAGGAATACCCAACCGGGCTTTTTCTATTTTAAAAAAGCAGAGACAGCAACTGCCATTGACAGATCCCGTTATCCCGACTTACCCCAGCCTAAAAGATAGTACCACATCAGGTGCTGCTTCTCCGCAAACACAGCCACCACGATGAGAGTGTGCAGGTATATTCCCTCACACAGCATCCAGAAGTAATTGCAGCCAAACAGGTACAAATGAATGAACTGGGACACTTTACAGCTCGTCTGAGGAGGAAAAACACAAACATAAAGACTGAGAAATGGGGGTGTTTAACTCTGCTTCTGTTATTCCTGGACAGTGAACTTTCACAGTTATGTGAAATTAATGAATGATCAATTATCTAGCTGTAATTTCCAGTTAAATTAAAGCATGTGGTTATTACCCCAATTTATGTTTAAATACTGAAACCAGGATCACAAAAGAAACCGTGGATGGACCAATTATCGGCCCGTTTTTTTGGCAGTTGGCAGATTATCTGTGTTAGGGCTGGGTAACATATCAATATTATATCGATATTGTGATATAAGACTAGATATCGTGTTAGATTTTGGATATTGTAATATCGTGATATGACATAAGTGTTGTCTTTTCTTGGTTTTCAATGCTACCTTACAGTACAGTGATGTACTTTTCTGAACTTACCAGACTGTTCTAGCTGTTCTATTATTTGCCTTTTCCCCACTTAGATATTATGTCCACAATACTGATGATTATTTATCTAAACTCTAAGTGTGAAGATATTTTGTTAAAGCACCAATTGTCAACCCTATTATATATCGCCACAATATTGAGTTATTTGGCCAAGAATATCGTGATATTTGATTTTCTCCCCATTGCCCAGCCCTAATCTGTATTGGCATTCCCCCAGCCTGCCTATGGTCTCCCAGTGGCTAGAAATGGTGATAGCCGAGCCTTGGGTATCCTGCTCTGCCTTTGAGAAAATGAAAACTCAGATGGGTCGATCTGGAATATTGCTCCTTATGAGGTCATAAGGGGCAAGTGTGATGGTTTGGGTGGTTTCTTTGTTTTTTTTAGGTTCTGTCTCCTCGTGTTTGTGACTTAGTTTCCTCTCTGGTTTTGCGTGGTAGTCTGTCTTTTGTCCCCTTGTGAGTGTAGGTATGTTCTGGTTCCTGTTTTATGTTGATAGTCTGGTTTCCTGTTCTGTCTCGTCTTGCAGAGTTTTACTTTTTACCTGCCTCCCTCATCTCGTCATCTCTTGCTCAAACGAGCAAAGTTGGCAGTTGGTCAAGGCCACCCCCCAGCCTCCACCTTGCCCCCCCTCCTCCTCAATGGCCATCCTAAGGAAAGCTTATTGTGGGACTGGCTCTAGTGGCTGTAATTCTGCACCAAGGCTGAATTTTGGGAAAGAGACTTCAGATACAGTATTAGGGGACCACTAAGGTCTATATAAAAGAGACTTCAGATACAGTATTAGGGGACCACTAAGGTCTATATAAAAGAGACTTCAGATACAGTATTAGGAGACCACTAAGGTCTATATAAAAGAGACTTCAGATACAGTATTAGGGGACCACAAAGGTCTATATAAAAGAGACTTCAGATGGAGTATAAGGGGACCACTAAGGTCTATATAAAAGAGACTTCAGATCCAGTATTAAGGGACCACTATGGTCTGTAAAAAAAAAGAGACTTCAGATCCAGTATTAGGGGACCACTAAGGTCTATATAAAAGAGACTTCAGATACAGTATTAGGGGACCACCAAGGTCTATTTAAAAGAGACTTCAGATGGAGTATAAGGGGACCACTAAGGTCTATATAAAAGAGACTTCAGATACAGTATTAGGGGACCACTAAGGTCTATATGAAAGAGACTTCAGATACAGTATTAGGCGACCACTAAGGTCTATATAAAAGAGACTTCAGATACAGTATTAGGGGACCACTAAGGTCTATGTAAAAGAGACTTCAGATACAGCATTAGGAGACCACTAAGGGTATATAAGAGACTTCAGATATGGTATTAGTGGACAACTGAGGTCTATATAAAGCATCCAAAGAGCACCATGTCATGGGACCTTTAAAGATTTTCATTTTCACTGTAAATGCATATTGGTTCCAAATATTGGATTCATTAACTAATAACGATTGTGTCGGCCTTGAAAAAACTGTATTGGTTGATCCCTAAAAGGAACTACTCAACCTCAATTGGTAGACATTTATTAAATGAATGCAAAAAAGTTAATTGATGTATTATTAAATTAATAAATAAATACATAAACTCACTGGATTTCTCTGCACCAGCTCCTGGTTATTTGCCACTGCAGTCAACCAAATGATGGTGATCACAGAGTTCAGAACAAAAGAGAAGAAGAGGTTTTTGTGAAGCGTGATCCTTTGGCAACTTAAACTCCTGCAAAAAAAGAGAGGGATGACATTAGAGCACATCACAGTGCTATTAAGTCATGCATTCAATAGGGCATATCTGTGTGTGTGAAGCATGCTCCGATGAGTCGACCGACTCACTTGAAATGGAAGAATATCCCAAGGGAGACGAAGAGGGAGGTCAGTGACAGGCCATGTCCTATGAGAGCTAGGTAGAAAAGATTCATTGCAGTCTGGAAGGAAAAGAGAGACACATTAAATTATCTGGATCTCCTAATGACTAGTAAGTTAATAAGTTAGTAAGTTCTTGTTGTCGGGGAAAAACCTTGTATCTCCATATTTCTTTTTTTTTTTTTTTTATAAATCAATGCTATGCCTCTGTCTACAGGATAAAAAATAATTATTCAAACAATGACCAGGCATTTTTCCTCTGAAGTCTGTGGTAAATAGCTCAATAAAATGTTTTCAAACTGGCCTTAATCTGTTTCCTGAAAAACAAGGTCTTTGGACATTAACGGTTTTCACCCTAGGGCAAACATATGCTCATTTTCAGGTTTACACTTGTATTTTGGACTTGTACTAGAAAAATGTTACATGCCTTAATTTTCAAAAAACACATTGTTTTCTCGTACTGTATGTCTGAATATACCTGTATTCACTTTCTGTCTGAAACGCTCCATTTTAGCGCCTGTCTCTTTAAGGCCCCTCCTGACAAAGCCCACTGTACTCTGATTGGTCAGCGTTTATAGGCCTTCCGCATCTGCACACTCGAGTCTCTGTGCCATCATTGCAGCCGGGGAATGACTATAACGGCACTGTAGTGGCACTTTCTATACATTATATATATATATATATATATATATATATATATATATATATATATATATATATATATATATATATATATATATAAATAAATTATTCTGACGAATTAATATTTAAAAAATAAAAACGGACTGTCAACCGTGTTATGAGCGTTGGCGTTGCATAGTCTGTCCACCACTCTACAACGTATCTGTTGGCAACACAGATTTTTTTTTTTTTGTCAATGTGTTTTTGTTCAAAGGACTTCAAAGTTTCAGATCTGAAGTTTTATTTATCAGAACTTTAATATATTTTGATGTTCCTCTGTTCTCTTGTGACAATAAAACTAATTATTATCATATTTTAGTGAGAACTCATGAAATACTACAAATAACTAATGTTAGGGAAATCTGTATATGTTTTGTAATGCTTTTGTGGATTTTTAAAAAATATGTACTGTACATAGGCCGATAAATCAGATTTTTTAATAACCAAATATCTGTATTAGTATTGGCCTTAAAAATCCTTTTTCGGTCAGGCTCTGCTTTTTAGCTACCAGTCCACACTCTGTACTTGGTTCATACAGGGATTTGAACCGGTAACCCTCTGGTTCCCCAGCCATATCTCTACAGACTGAGCCACTGACACTGCCGGTTGTTGTTATGGATATTTATGGTCACCAGAGAAAGTTGTAACGATTCTGGTGACTCTTTAACCTTTTAATGGCGTGCCATCCCACTGACCAACATTTCCCACTGATCAACACTTTGGTCCATACCCAGGTACAATATATATTGCAATGGCAATGGAATAATGGAATTATGTTTTAACCTCCAGACCTTTTTCTGCCAGCAGAGCCTTTAGGCTAAAATTTCCAGCTAGACACTACATATGTTGTAATAAGTAGATTGCCGTTACACTGTTAATTGCACCAAGGGACATCTCCTCTATTTTGATCTTGCTTCATCACTTTAATTACCACCTATTTTCTTTTTCTCCCTCAGGACACACTGCACATTGTTAGCCATACAACAACATTATTACGGTACATTTCAGTTAACATTGGCATCACACTTATATAAACATACAGTATGAACTAACTGTCTGTTGCCACCACAACGGACTACAAAACTATCCAGGGATGTATTAAAAGGTCAGTGCTAACCATGACTCACTTCTTTATGTTCTATATGCATGTGATGACATTTAAATGAAAAACCTACCACTCTGCTTTCATTGGTGTGTTTATTGCAGCGGGTGTAGTTGGTCCATGTCCGGTTGCTCTCCGGATGCATGAACCAATGACCGCTATCGCTGCAAATCTTTGTCACCATCTCTGCAGGAAAAACATGATACATACGCTGATTTATTTCAATTCTGTAGCCTGAATCTAAGAGGATATTTCTTGGTATTTATTATTGGCAGCAAAACTAGGGTCAAGTCAAGAAGAAAAAATAAATAAAGAAAAGAAAAGGAAGAAGTTCCCCTTAGACACACAGCCATACATTAGTATACATGGAACTACTGAGAGGATGTGATTAGAAGGACTGAATCTAATTATACATCTGCATATCCTGATGAAGGATGTGCTGTACTGAGGTTTGGGCTCAGAATATTCCAACAATTGAAAGTAATTCAGTTTTATAAACACATGTGTGCACTGTACACAAGGAAACACAATGAATTAATCTCTATAAAAGCTTGCATCATAAATAGACAGTGCGTTACCCTCGTTAGTTTAAGTAATATTTACACATACAGTACAGTGGAAATGTTGCTGTCTGTATGTACTCGTAGCCACAAAGCCTCATATTTTATGGGGATTTTTTGAAGCTGGTTTATGTTTTGGTTCCTAAACAAACTGCACTGCAGTTTTCTTGGAAGAGGGACAAAAGATGTATTCTTTCAATTCAATAATTTAAGTTATCTCTGGACACTTCAGATAATTTATAGAGACCCAACAATTCAAAGCATGCAATTGGTACAATGCTGCTGTCCGCTGCTTGGAAATTGTTGCCAATGCTGCTTCAGCGCTTTATGAAATGTCATGAAGTCGTTATTACACAACTCTGCAACGTTGTTTGACTGAACTCAAGCGAACAATCATCAATCATCCGCTCTCTCTGCCCTTTGAGGTTGTGCAACTGTAACTGGTCATCACTCGCAAAGTCATGGCAACCAGATAAACAACAGTGCAAGTCTCCTCAGCCAGAGCTATAAACAGAGGTAGGTGCAGGTCTAAAGGGGGGGCCCGGCGTGGCATCCCCCCCCCTGCCAAAAAAAATATGATCCACTCGGTCTCATAAAATATCACAGCTATGGTAGCTTGAAAAATAGCAACACGGGCATTGACTTTGATGTTTACTGTTCATCAGACCCAAGGTGTGACCAAAAGCTAATGTTAGTGAACCCTGCAACATGCCCTGCATTCCCTCTGCTTTTGTTTATCTCTATAAAAGTCTGCATTGACAGATGTCTGGTTTACCAGGCAGGTAGGGTCCAATTAATTAAGTTAACTTGCATAGCAGCTGGATTCTTACTATATCATGAGATCTCACAAGAGAAGTGCAGGATCACATATCACACAAAAATCCATCTTGTCACGCTTCAAGTAATGCGTTTGTGTCCGATCAGCAGCGGTCCGAAGCAATCAGCGTCCGGTGATGAGCTACTGGCAGCTACAGGTGTGTGACGACCTCGATTGTTTGTATAAAACAACAACGCCGGACGTGTTGGACAGATGCTTCGTCCAATCACCTGGCAGGTTTTTTTGTTGAAAGTGCCTGCCCTTTTTCAAACAGTTTCCAATGACGGCTTCTCAGATGGTTCTGTGCTAACAAACCATCTGGCGCATCAGGTTATCTATCAAGGTGCATTATGGGAAATGTAGGATCAAGCCAAGCAGTCAGAATATATCGGCCTCTGCTGCATTGGTTACAACCGTTATTTCCATCTTTGAACAGTCCTCCAACTTTATGGAAGATAAATCCTAAATCGCTGAAGTACCACTTTAAAGTAAAAACCAACTTCAGGGCTGCTATAAGCGACAGATTTGTACCTGAAGGATCAAAATCCTGGAAGTAGTCTGGGCAGTGCTGCTCCGAGTTAACACCTGCCTTGGTGTCGTCCCAACACAACCAGCCATCCCAAGTGCGATTACACATGGGCTCTAAAACCACAGAAAAAATGTGTTAGGAGCTATATATGCCAGGGTGAATTTTCAAATGTAGAATTAATAAGAAAGTGTAACTATACAGTACTTTTTTGTTCATTCATTATTTAGCACAGAGGTTACAAATTACAAGCGTAGAATTTAGCGAGCAGTGTATTCCAATTACTCGGTCTAGACAGCTGTAATGTTGAGGAACGTGAAACATAACAAGCTACCTTGTCTGTCCTGGGTATCGTCCTTCATTATCTTTTGATAGCACTCAAACTGTGCTGTAACTATCTTGTTTCTGGTGAGTCCCATCTCATGGTAGACGTGGGTTGGATGCTGCTGCTGGGTCTCATTCACCTCCATGCTTGCCTTCACAAAAATCTGCGGGGAAGGAGAGTGAGAAGGTGAATACATCTTTTCAGTTCTTGCTTTAATCAAAGGAGATATGTCTACACAGGTCCTGGCTGATGTATTACAGAAGACACAAGCATGAACACTACAGTGCAGTCACATTCAGCAGATGACATGTTTTAAAAAGTCAAAGTCTATGGCTACTGACCTTCATGCCAGGAAAAGTATTTGCGTGCAAGCATACTGTATGTCTGGACCCAATTTTGGCTGTGTATTGTGACTCTGTAGGGATGTATGAAAGTAAGACTAATTCATTATATATCTTACTTGAAACACCAGGAAATGGAGTCTAATATACACAAGCTTCCATTAGATCCATTTTGCGCACCATGGAAAAGAAGTCCATTTTATTTATTACATTAATTTAATTAAGGTTGTTAATCCTTCACAAAATCCCAAACATAATCTGAACCTGACATTAACAAGTCTAGATAGGTCAAGTAAATAGTAAACTACAGTGCTTCTAAAATGAAGCTCCATGTGCATGTCTTTCACTACAAAGCCTTTTCTTTCACTGCATCATAAATCCAAATGCTCTGATGAAAAAAAACACCTACAGGCTGCAGAGTCATTTTGCATTATACAATATAAATGTGTCCGCCTCTGATTAAAAAGAAAACTGATTATCAACGAGCTGCTTTTTTTTTGTTTCTTTTTGTGTCGGTGCATGTACAGTATGTCTCAGAAATTAGGATTGTACTAAAGAAACTACCAAGCAGTGGTGGAAGAAATATTCAGATATTTTACTGTAGTAAAAATTACTAATAATACACTGTGAAAATTCTAAACTACTGTATATGTAAAAGTCCTGCATTCAAAAATGTATTTAAGTAAAAGTATGCAAGCATTAGCAGATGAATGTACTTAAAAATTAATCAATGGCATACGTTTGTGGATTAATTTACTGCTGCATTAATGTGTATCTTGTATTTTACTGCTGTAGATGTTTAAGGTTGTGCAAGGTTATGTACTTTATATACCGTTCAGGGTTCATACACCTTTTCCAAGGTGAAATTCAAGCACTTTTCAAACACTTTCAAGGTCCATTTGAAAGCTTTTTCCAGCACCTTACACCACTGTAAATGACCTACCAATACACACCACAGCAGACTCGCTGTGGCAGACGGTGTGTGTGTTGGTTTTATATTGGACGTTGGCTATTAGACACATTCAAAAAATCTATTATGACGTTTGACCTTCCAATATAAAACCAACTTTACCACGGTCCATGACAGAAAAAATCAAATACAAATTCAAGCGTTTTCAAGCATTGTAATCAAAATTCAAGCACTTTTCAATCCTTGGAAACACAACATCTAAATTCAAGCATTTTCAAGGATTTCAAGCACCCGTACCAACCCTGACTGTTGTACAGCTGTGCAATTAATCAAATTTTGATCCATTTTCAAATTTTGGCTCCAAAGGATCACGAAAACAGTGTCAAAAATCAGTCAGTGTCAAGATGTCAATCAGTGTTTCCCAAAGCTCAAGATGAGGTCCTCAAATGCCTCAAAGATTTTAAGTTAACTGTCACAGAGGACTGAAGAAACTAGAAAATAGTCACATTTACAAAGATGGAATCAGATAATCGGTTAATTAATTATCATAGTTGTTGGCAAAAATATTTAATAATCCATTTATCTTTGCAGCTCTGGATGACTTATTCTGGATGACAGTTAATGAAGCTGTGTGTGTGTATGTGTGTGTGTGTGTGTGTGTGTGTGTGTGTGTGTGTGTGTTTCAGTATTGGAAGGTTGGCTTGCAGGCTGTCCAACCTTTGTTAGATTACACAGCAGTATGAGTGCCACCATCCCACTCTGCTTTATGCTATCCATCGTCCTTTTGGCCATGTCCAAGCCAATTGATGATTCAGCAGCAGCAGATCTGGAACGGAGAAAAAAAAAGGAAAAATTAAGTAATTAAAGCAAAATAAAATCCCCTCATAAAGGCAACTTCACACAGCATTTCTTATCCCTCCCACTATTGATTAATGTCTCACCCGGTGTCTTTAACTCACTGAAATGTATTTGCCATCATAGTCAATTAAGCTGGAAACAGACCATGGGATTAAAATTAACAGCACACACTTATTTGACAAATTTTACAATATACACAGATTTTTAATAGTCCTTCTTTGTTTGAGATTGTAGGTGTAAACGTAAAAATAAGAGTGAGGTTGTCCTATATTCAGGTTCTAGACATTTAAACACATGAACAGGTGGCAGCAAATAGCAGTAAGCTGTCAATCAAAACTCCCAGCAGTCCCAGGGGCCTGAAATATGCAGAGACCCGGTGAGCGTTAGGGCTGGGACCATATGCTTTTGTTCCGATTCGATTCCTTCACAACACGACTGCCGATTCGATTTGTACCGCGATTTTCAATTATTGCGATTCTAGAAGTAGGCCTATTGTTATTCTTTAGTATTGAGTAATGCGATTTTCTTTTCCTTCTTTAACAAAAACAAAAGTTGAACAATACACTTCTGGAGACATTTCATGGGACATTTCTAAAAACTAATTGTTATCTAAGAAGAATGCACATCACATTTCAGTCAGCCAGTCTGACATTTGTCATTTGTAAAGAAGAACATAACATGGATTTTCTACTTTTTCTGCTTTTGATCGGTTAGGCTGGAAACGGATATGATGTAGTCGCTAGAAAATATCTAGGTGAATCATCAATTCTGGGGAAAAGAATCAACTTGAATATGTGATTCTCTGAAAAACTAAATAAGGCCATCATACAGTATATATAAGTGAAAGCCTTAGAAATTGAACATCAGCGAGTTTAAAGCCAGCCTCGGCTGGTGCAGACCAATGACGTGGCGTAATGGACCATGTTTGCGGTGTTTAACAGTTTAACAGGGTATTTATAAGACGTCAACTTTAACTTAGAATTTTTATAACTACTTTAAAATGTTAAACATAAGACTTCCTTGCTGTTTTCAATGTGTATTACTATTCTGAAATATAAATATTTTCTTCATTATAGTAAGATTTGGTCTTTTTCCAAAAGTCATGAAAAGGAGGAGGGGGGTAGTCCTATTATCAGGGTTGTTTTATATTCTGGTCAATATGCTGTTATCTTAATGAGAACAACAAGCAGCAACTGGATTACCAAGTTAAAATCCTCAAACACAACACACTGTATGCTTTTAACTCCTGAAAAAGTGGCAACAACATGAATATAATTTGAGCTGTTGTAATCCTGACTCACTGTAATACATGCACATCCGTCCATTTACGGGCCACATTGAATTGCATTTCTGTATACCTGCATATCTGTACCAGAGTCTCTGTGTCCCAGCTGGCAGCGGGAGATGGCCGCCCAGTGTCAACCTGGTTCTGTCAGATGTTTCTGCCTTTGCAAAGGAAGTTTTTTCCTTGCCACTGTTGCACCAAATGCTTGACCTTGGGGGAGTCTTTGTAAATTATAGAGTGTGGTCTAGACCTACTCTATCTGTAATATCCTGAGATTTCTATCTCTTCTATTTCTATTTCTATCTCATGCTATCACTGACCATTCACATTAAGTCAGTTTTAGAATTAAATGTGGCCACAATGGTAGGTTTTTGGCTTGGTCATCAAAGAACACAGCTGACCCAATAGCCGGTTGGCCCAACAAAACCCTGTCGACCTCTCAAAGTTCCTGTTCCCGGACAACAGCCATGGATGCACAGCTGAGACTTGAAACCCCATGCTCTCACTGCCGCTGTGTGTTTTGTGAGCCATATCTCATTCTCAGCCCATCATAAATTCTCACAAGGGAAAGCAGTTGTTGCAATAGGCATTTCATTTTTAAAAAGGTGATGCTGTTGTCTCATCAACGCAGAGTCCAATACCGGTGTTTGCGGCAAAGCTGCAGGCCACTGGGATTTCATGTCACGGCTGCTGCATAGCAGATGAGACAAAATTCAAATGGAAACATATCCCCCAGGTTGATCTGCTTTGCAAATCGGGGTACTAATGCAAGGGTAGCGTTAAGCCTGCCTGCTACAACTAATGTTTAATGATCTAAGGTCTACAGCCCTGCAAATGCTCCATTTCTTTTTGTTCAGACTCCGGAGGCTCTGTATTTCACTTTTAGTGAAGCATGTTTTCCTCTTTGTTTGTGTTTGAAGGTGGCTTTCTATCTGGGTCTTTAAAGACCTCATAGACCTCAAGATATAACACACACAATAAAGGAAAGGGAAAAGCCAAAAAGCACTTTATGACCACTTTAAAATGTACTTACGGCATTTTAATGTTATTTTTGCCATACATGTAACACCGTACAATCCCAAGAGTTCCATACTGGCAGCCAAGGTAACCAAAAACAGGTTGTTAGCACTCACAGGTTCTAGTGGAAGCATTGCTTTCAGTGTGAACTAGTAACAAGCAGTTTCTTTTCAACAAACAACAAGAGCCAGGAGGGATGGGAGAGCCTGAGAGAGAACCTCAACCCAGGATGGCATTTCTGTAGGTACATGGCCTTAGGGAGTGGATGACATCTCATTCAGACACTAAATGTAATTACGTTTTTCATTGCCTAAAGGAACTAGGTCATCACTTGTATTTGCAACACTTCAAGTCTAATTAAATTTGGTGGAATGGAACAGCTATACAAACTCTGCAACAGGGAATTAGTCAAATTAAATTTAGAGGCGAGCATTTACAAGATGCAAGCCATCTAACTTTAATCACACAATTATTTATTTTCTGTCACTGATGATCAGTGATGGAAATAATAGCGTTATAAATAATGGTGTTATTTTTTCCAGTAACGAGTAATCTAATTGATTACTCTTTCCATCTTAATAACGCCATTATCGTTACTGCCAAAAAATGCGGCGCGTTACTATATACTGTAGTTGAACGTGTTTTTTCATCAGACCAACTTGATGTCTTCCTTGGTTAGTGGGCCGTGCACGAGACAAGCGCATAAATGCTGACGACTGGCTGAAGTTGAGTGAAATTTCATGGTAAGCCAATCAGAGGTAGAGTTGGGCGGGTGCTCAAAAGAACGCATAGTCGGACACAACGAACAAGAACAAGAAGAGCCAACTTCATGTAGTCTGTATCCGTGTTGTAAGTGCTAATAGTTGCCACCATCCAGTCTTAATATATACAATATAATAAAGTCTTAATATTGAAAATGTCCATATATAATCTACCATGACATGGTGACAATGTGCTTTCTACCGCCTGATATGTGCCTTTCCTCGATTGTTTGGAAAGCTTTTTTACATCAAAAATAAATACCCAACTGTAAAAGTTTAAAGAACTTACTTTTATACAAGTAGGGCAAGGTATTGTGTCAAAAATTGCGATACACACTACTGAGAGTTCTGAACTATACTTTTTTCAATACCAATTTGATAATATCCATTTTAACAAAAAATGCATTACCACATTACTGTACAACTCCATCTTTTCAGCTCCTTTACACCTACGTGACACACAATGTAGTGAAGCCTCTCGAAATAAAACACACAAGAGCTCGTCTCTGTGAAACGCAGTGTTTGTGCTGCATGCCTGCCACACGTTAGACAGCCAATCATCAGCATTGTTAGATCTTTGTTACAAGCATGCTGCATGCTTATTGGCTCACTAAAGCTGATGAGATTTACTCCTTCCATATTGAAATTGGATATGGAATGACAAGGCATTTTTCAATGGTCGATAAACTGGAGGCAATTCGGTCAGTGCCCCAAAAGTATCAGCAGCCCTATGTCAGTAGTTTATATGTATTATTAGTAGTAAATGTATTGCAAATTAGAACCACGAGATGGTGATGGAAGACAATTCGCAAAACTGACGGGCTCACTCTACATTACCATGCTACTTACCGGGATGCCGGCGTCATTAGCGGGTCTAAAGACGCCTGCATCCCGGTCAGGATGGTTAACTATACTGGTGAAGAGCGAGGCTCTCTGGCAAAAACCAGGTCTCCTCGGTGAGTGATCTAACTGTGGACCTAACTGATGCTCTGTCTGCACTGTAGCTAATAGCACTGTTGCAGTTTGCAGCGTACAAGTTCTGCTGCAAATGTTTAGATAAAGCAAAAAGAGAGGCATTACCAGCATACTGTACAGATTAAGAAATAATAATGCATTGTATTTTTGTCATATTGTGTGAATAGAATCTGAATCTGCAATATTCTCTGTCAGGTAAATGTAGTACAATGTTTTCTTCTGATTTACAATCACACAGTAAGGTAGTTAATGTATACAGGTAGTAGCATATTAAGTGCTTTGGGGTCACTCTGTAAGTTACTTCGGAGTACAATGGTTCTGGAGAAATCTACTAGGAGCAATACAGGAGGCCAAGCAATCATCAGCCCATTCCTACACTAGCGTAATAAAATGTAATCTCATATACAGTTGTGGTCAAAAGTGTACATACACTTGTAGAAAATCACAATGTTATGGCTGTCTTGAGTCTTCAATAAGTTCTACAACTCTTATTTTTCTGTGATAGAGTGATCGGAACACATACATGTTTGTCACAAAAAACAGTCATAAAGTTTGGTTCTTTCATAAATTTATTATGGGTCTGCTGAAAATGTCACCAAATCTGCTGGGTCAAAAATATACATACAGCAACAAAATATGTCAATTTTGGTGATGTAGCGAGTTGTGTCAATCAAATTAGCTTCATGTCATGGCCTCTTCACTTCTTCTAAGTGATTCTGATTGACTACAGCTGTTGACTTCTCATGAGCCCATTTAAATAGGGCTCATTTGACCCAGTGATTAGACTCAGCTACAAAAGCTACAATGGGAAAGTCAAAGGAACTCAGTGTGGATCTGAAAAAGCGAATTATTGACTTGAACAAGTCAGGGAAGTCACTTGGAGCCATTTCAAAGCAGCTACAGGTCCCAAGAGCAACTGTGCAGACACTTATACGCAAGTATAAAGTGCATGGAACAGTTGTGTCACTGCCACGATCAGGAAGAAAACGCAAGCTATCACATGCTGCCGAGAGGAGATTGGTCAGGATGGTCAAGAGTCAACCAAGAATCACCAAGAAGCAGGTCTGCAAGGATTTGGAAGCTGATGGAACACAGGTGTCAGTCTCCACAGTCAAGCGTGTTTTACATCGCCATGGACTGAGAGGCTGCCGTGCAAGAAAGAAGCCCTTGCTCCAGAAAAGGCACCTTAAGACTCGGCTGAAGTTTGCTGCTGATCACATGGACAAAGATAAAACCTTCTGGAGGAAAGTTCTCTGGTCAGACGAAACAAAAATTGAGCTGTTTGGCCACAGCACCCAGCAATATGTTTGGAGGAGAAAAGGTGAGGCCTTTAATCCCAGGAACACCATGCCTACTGTCAAGCATGGTGGTGGTAGTATTATGCTCTGGGGATGTTTTGCTGCCAGTGGAACTGGTTCTTTGCAGAAAGTAAATGGGATAATGAAGAAGGAGGATTACCTCCAAATTCTGCAGGAAAACTTAAAACCATCAGCCGAAGGTTGGGTCTTGGGCGCAGTTGGGTGTTCCAACAAGACAATGACCCAAAACACACATCAAAAGTGGTAAAGGAATGGCTAAACCAGGCTAGAATTAAGGTTTTAGAATGGCCTTCCCAAAGTCCTGACTTAAACCCCATTGAGAACATGTGGACAGTGCTAAAGAAACAGGTTCATGCAAGAAAACCATCAAATTTAGCTGAACTGCACCAATTCTGTCAAGAAGAGTGGTCAAACATTCGACCTGAAGCTTGCCAGGACCTTGTGGATGGCTACCAAAAGCGCCTAGTTGCCGTGAAAATGGCCAAGGGACATGTAACCAAATACTAATGTTGCTGTATGTATATTTTTGACCCAGCAGATTTGGTGACATTTTCAGCAGACCCATAATAAATTTATGAAAGAACCAAACTTTATGACTGTTTTTTGTGACAAACATGTATGTGTTCCGATCACTCTACCACAGAAAAATAAGAGTTGTAGAACTTATTGAAGACTCAAGACAGCCATAACATTGTGATTTTCTACAAGTGTATGTACACTTTTGACCACAACTGTACATGTACATATACACGTTTAATGCTGCACATTATTCAAATGGTGCAATTTTGTGCAGCTTTAACTGTCAGGGGCTGCCAGACAGAATATCACTGAGAGATTTGACCCAGTTGATTCTTACAAGTCTCCCTGCAGCTCTGTCACCAGGGGGACTGGCCCAGCGCCTCCTTAAGTCTGCTTAGAGTTAAAGCTGCATTACCCCAGGGAGAGGAGGGCCTTACTGAAAGTGGGATTGTAAAACATTATGGTGATGTGCAAATTAGAAACAGCCAGGAAAAGATCAGCTGCTCTGTCACACATGGAGGCAAACACACAAAAATGCACATGCACACAAAGACAAAAACACACAGCACTCTACACTTTGCCAAGCTCCCCAGCTGTTTCTTGGCGAAGGCTGTTTATCATAAATGAACAGACTGATACAGGAGGATATATCTTCTACAGATGTTGCAGAATGCTTTCCCAATAGCTGTTAGAATATTGCTTATAGCCAATTGTGATCAGTTCCTCATGCCATTTTCTATTATATTTTTATTGGTCATATAGTACCATTTAACTAATCCTAAAGGTGGTAGTGAAGACAAAAACCCAACCCCTCCCATCTAAAATGAATCCATTTGTCACGTTGGAAATTTCCAGCATGACATTTTGTTCACTTCTGCCATAAAAACAGTGTTAATGATGGAAACAAAAAAAAAATTACTTTTACAGGCGGGTATATGAATGATTGGATAAAGAATTGCAAGACTTAAATTCCTTCTGCCAAAACAAAGACACATCCTTCTTAAATAGTCTCGTCAAGTGAAGAAACTACGTTTCACGTAGCTATTCTATTATTTAAACCAAATGACATGAGAAATGGAAATGGGTATTACCCAGAGAATATGGTTTTAATAACTGTGTACGTTCACTGGCAACATTTAGTTCCAGTCCAGGAAGCCCAACCTTAACCATACTGTAGAGTACTTACACGGTCTAACATGCATTCAAATATTTCTGGACACTATAGGGCAGCAGTATTCCAAAATCAGCTGACAGACATATGAGCTTGTTTTAAAATTGCTATCATGTGTTAGCAAACAGGTGGCTATAGCAACATTGTCATCCCATTGGCGCTCTATTCCTATCTAACAGACAAATCAAAGTTCCATCAGCTACTGAGACCAACAAGTTGCATGCTCAAAATTAATGTAATTTAAAAATAAAAATAAAAAAAGGTTCCAGAAAAGTAGCTAGATTTGTCACTTGTCTTTAAGACACAAGCTTATGGAAAATATTTTCCAGTGACATACTGTAATTAGCACATGCTAAAATGCATGTAATGTTAGCAAAGTAAAAATAAATTGGTCTATCCGCCCCGTGATTTGAATCCGGTCCTTAATGTAATGGGTTCTTCCTTGGCCTACACCCTCCCAACAACGTTCGATAAAATCAGGCCAGTAGTTTTCCGTAATCCTGCTGACAGACAGACAAACAAACCAACCAACCGAACCAAAAACATGACACGCTTGGCAGAGGTAAGAAGCTTCGGATCAATTTGAAAGTCTTTGGGAACGAGTCTCATCTTCCATTTTGTGATTGACAATTGTTTTCAACAGTTTGCTGAAGTCAAAGACTATTTGAATACCTCAGGTTGTACATACTGCCAACGCTGAGGCAGAATGCATACAGTACATCAGCAGCAAAGAAAAGAATGAACAGATGAAGTAATCATCAACCAACAAACAACAACCTGAAATCCTATACTTCATAAAAACTTTGCTAATTTAGGCTCAAAGCTAAGAGAGCGCCTTCTACAGAGGCACAACACTCGATTATTCATCCGTTTGGGTCAACTTCATCAAACCACAAACCAGTGCGAACTGTGGGTGGTCCACTAATATCTGTAGTACCTTAGAGTGTTTTGCAGAAGTGGTTAGTCATGTACACTTTGCACAAGCGCTGACATCACCTATTACATCCACAAGCATGCACAAAGATAACTGGAAAAACAGTCTATGCATAACAGCTGTTGTCTTCTCGCCCAGTGTCAGAGTTCAGCTTGTACTTATCAACTCCCGCCGTCCCAGCAGAGATGTGATGTACTATGCTGTACACATCCTTCTGCCCTCACAGGATGTTTGGCGCCCCATTCTCCAAGTTCCATATGAAGGTAAATATGGTGCAAATGTGAGAGAGCGTAGATGCAATGTGAGCGCTTGTAGAATATGATTTGAGAGCGCATAGATGCGATGTGAGCACTTGTAGAATATGATTTGAGAGCGCATAGATGCGATGTGAGCACTTGTAGAATATGATTTGAGAGCTTGTAACAAAAATCTGTACTCGTAGATGCGATGTGAGCGCTTGTAGAATATGATTTGAGAGCTTGTAGAAAATAATCTGTACTCGTATTTTTTATTTTTTTCCCACTTCAGTCACTTTTCCAGTACAACCACAACTCAGTGATTACAACCTCTGGAATCTGTTGCTGCAGCGTGCTCTCTCGCATCACACAGCGGCGAGTCTGCGCTCTCGACTTTTGCAACACTTCTTGCGATACATTTGGTGCAAAACTAATTTGTACCTGTGGACTTAGTCTGTGGAGCTCTGAGCCAACAGGACGACCGGGGACAGCAGGGTTTCTATCGCCAGATGAGGGACAACTCTGTCCGGCTTATTTATGTAGCATGAAAGCTAGCGTTAGCTAACTAGCAGCCAGCCCGTAACTAAATAATGTAAATACCTTTTAATTATCTCAACACTTTTAACAGTCCAACTGGAACACTGGCGGTGAGCTCCAGGTCCTGCAGCCGCGGACGGACAGCTGCAGTGGGGCTCGGCCAGCGTGGAAACATCGCTAGAAAGCTCCGCTGCCAACCTCGACCTGATTATCAGCGGGACACGGAGAGCTCCAGACCCGTTAGCAGCAGCACAACCGCCCTGGAGCTCACCGCCAGTGTTGGTGGAATAGTAAGCTAGTTTAGCGAACTAACCAACCAATTAGTTTTGCACCAAATGTATCGCAAGAAGTGTTGCAAAAGTCGAGAGCGCAGACTCGCCGCTGTGTGATGGAGAGAGCACGCTGCAGCAACAGATTCGAGAGGTTGTAATCACTGAGTTGTGGTTGTACTGGAAAAGTTACTGAAGTGGGAAAAAAATAAAAAATACGAGTACAGATTATTTTCTACAAGCTCTCAAATCATATTCTACAAGCGCTCACATCGCATCTACGAGTACAGATTTTTGTTACAAGCTCTCAAATCATATTCTACAAGTGCTCACATCGCATCTATGCGCTCTCAAATCATATTCTACAAGTGCTCACATCGCATCTACGCTCTCTCACATTTGCACCATATTTACCTTCATAGTTCCACTCCACGGCATTCGGATGTTCATTAGGCTGGGGAGAGTCTGTAACATCATTACTGCCCTATTCTATAGCAGGATACAGGCTTAACTAGAGAAGGGAATAGACTTGAAAACTGATTAAGTTCCTGAATGCAGAGGCAACAACTATCAATATGAGAACCGTGTGCTGGTTTTGCCTCGGATCTGTTATTATTGTTCATGTTACTTCTTACCAATCGGACCAAGACGTATTCCCTGTACATTTACTGTATATGGCACATAAAGTGACCTTAATTCTTGAAGCAGTTTGACAAGTACACAGATTCTTATTCTTCTTTTACAGTGGTAGTACACAAAGGATTCACTCCTCAACAATCCAATCCGATACAGTAGATGGATCTTTATTGATCCCAAAAACAGGATATTACAGTGTTACAGCAGCAAAGTATCAGAGACACAGCACACACACACACAGAATACACATGAAATAATAAGATACAACATACAGTACATGAAATAATAAATACAATAGAATAGGTAATAGTAAATAAATTAATAGTAACATTTTGAAAACAATGTAATTCATACAAAGTGAAAATACCAATATATATTGTTGTCTTTAAGATGCACCTTTATTTTGAAATTCCCACATTCTGTGTATTTTTTTTTTTTTTATTAAAGAGTAGTTTGTTTTTAATTTACATGTCTGGAAAAGCTTAGTATTTTAATCGTCAAATTATACTTTAGCTGCTTTTGGTAAATATAAATAAATGTAACTAATTGTGATCGCATCGTTTCCAGGCCCCTGAATTAAATCAAATCGACATCATATCACGGCAGACTTTGTGATATTAGTAAATATTGTATTGTTGTCCTTAAAAGCGTTTTAAAGACATTTTGTTGAGTAGCAAAAATATTCCTTTTTACCAAAACCTGAAGCAACCTCCACTGATCCTGCTCCCTGATGCTAACCCTCCTGTTGTCCTCGGGTCAAATCTGACCCCTTTAAAAAATGTCTATATCTGAAATATGAGTTTCTTTTTAACCAAATTACCACAAAAAATTGATTGGATTCCTTACAACGCTCTTTGCAAATACAATTGATCACTTTTATTCCTCTGATCTTAACTATTAGTCAAAATAATTCAGAATGTCTGCTTTTTAACTCAAATATTAGGTATAATTCTATATAAATGAGGGCTATTGAGCATGGATTCCAAAAAGTAGTAAAACTAGTAACAAAAAAATCAGAAAAAGGGACGAAAATGTCAGATTTTTGTCAGCTTTTGACCCGGGGGGACAACACAAGGGTTAAGCAACATCTGGTGAGATGGAAACCATTTTGACTTTACTGTTGCACTGCAATGTTTGCATTGTTTGCTTGATTCTGTTATCGGCCATGAATGCCAAACACAAACTGGTTCTTGAGTTAAGTATCTTGAGTTAACTGTATAAACAAGTAAAGACACAGCTGAGGAACTAGTGCAGGGAACGTTTGGTTCAAGGTAATGTTCCAAGCACAGTTTATACAGATTTATATAAGCATATAAATATAGTATAATGCCACTCGTATTTCCAGAGCAGGCTGCACCTCCAAAAGAATTCATACCTAGTTCCTTTGCTAAGGTCTAAGAAAGTTTTTTTCTTGTTAATGAGTGAGGCAAAAATTGGTTACCAACAAGTTTGTATTACCATTATTATGTATATTATGTATTATGTTGGGTTTATTTGGACACAGCACAATCTTGAACTACATTTTGTAGTTAGAATAGATACAATAGATTGTTTCACTTTCTTTATTAATTTAGTAAAGAGAGCAACATTAGCCTAGTTTCCTGAAAGGGCCCTGTTACCAATCCCCTACAGGACAACACAGCCTCTTGCACCAGAATACTGACAAACTTCCATTTCAACATATTGTATCTAATATTACATTTTTCCCAAACTCTAATTTGCTGGACAAGTAAACGGGGAATTTAGCTTATTGCCAATATGACGATAACAATACATTACAGTACAGAAATGCCTAACAAAGTTTGAGGCCTTTTGCAAACAATGTCCCAATCACATTGTCCACCAGAGAGTACTGACAAGTTCATTTTTCAACTGTAAAATGTCCTGCTCAGGTGTCATGGTTACAATCAAAATAAATCCAAGATATTCAAATCAAATGTTTGTAGTATTTTAAAGTTAAACCTGACTAAAACTCCCAACTATAAATATCAGCATCCGCCTCAGAAATTGGATTAGATTAGATTCAACTTTATTGTCATTACACATGTACAGGTACAAGGCAACGAAATGCAGTTTGGGTCTAACCAGAAGTGCAATAGCAGTAAGTGCAGGATATACAATGGTTCCATAGTGCAGGATGGGTATGTACTGAATAAATATAGAAATGAATACTATTATAAACAGAATTTTACAGCTAGATTATCCTATGAATATAATATATAGATAACAAGTATTGTGAACAAGATTTACAGGTGAATATGTACTATGAATATATATACAGATGGCTATTACTATAAACAGAATTTTTACAGATAGATATATATAATAAGTTAGGCTAAAATGAGCAGTATAACAAGGGATTTAAAGGTAATACAAATAAAGTTTGGGCAGAAACTATCCAAATTAAAGTGCAGTGGAGAGTAATTGCATATTACAGTTAAAGTATGATATTGCAGATGTATATGTAAACAATTGGTACTGTAAATAAACAGTCAGCAGTGCAGATTTTTAATATCAGTCAAGTATTGGTTAGGCTGTAAAACACTAGCAACAGCCCTCACACTGTGTTCAGTAGCTGGGAAACTGTCCAGTACCTGAGGTCTACAGCTGGTGAATGAATGGAATGGGAATAATATCTTGGCAAGTTCAGCCGGAGCATGGGTTAATGATGGAAGTCAACTTCTAACCCAGGCCAAGCATGACTACAACACATATGTCTAAAACATGAAGCAGCTGAAAGATGTCAAATAATGACTTTGTACACGTATGAAAAAACAAATAGGGATCAATTGGTTAAAATGTGCTAATGTGAGAATGTTCACCAACCCTTATAAAATGAGATATTTCTATAACTATCCCACTGTTAGTTTTGCTCAATTTCATTACCAACCTACTGTTGGAAACAAAGAGAAAGGGCACGATCGTGACGTGCGTACCCCAGTTTCGCTTTACACACAGCACGTGCAACAGGTGTTCCAGCCAGATCTGTGTCTTTATCAGCTTGGCTTTAGTTACCGTGACATCAAACATGTTTGTTGGGAAACAGCTTGAGGCGTGCAGGTGTTAGTGCAGTGCATTGCCTCAAACTAATGAGCAAGATGATAGCCTGCATCCAGCTGCAATGCCTGCGCATACATGTGTTTGCGTTTAAAATCAGATGCAGAGAATAGAAAACTATTTATAACCTCTCTCTGGTTTTGTCTGTTTGTTTTTTTTTACAATTGTTAATGTAGTTTCTTGCATGCATATTAACATATTCTCTGCTAAAAACCTCTACCTGTATATAATCTCTTTTTTTGAATGGAAAAAAGCGAGTGATCCTGACAAGGAAGTCTTGCCTTGGACAGGGAAAGAATGGTTCAGTTTGCAGCCAGCTTGGTCTCCCACTGTTTTCTGTCATTTTGTGAGCACAATGAGAGCTGGTGATTGAATAGAGTGGACCGAAGAGGGTCTGTGAAAACAGGAAATTGTAAAGAAAAACTCCATTGCTGTCTTCAATAGATCCTGGGCATGTGAAATACAAGAAACAGGAGGAGAAGCTTTTAAGAGCGCCGTGGAAACGTGGCCCCTTTTCTGACTAAGCGCTTCCTCTCTCAATCAACAAGACCAATATAGCTATGGGACATTTCCCACAGGATCAGATGTACATTTAGATAATCTCTCCCATGTGTCGGAATTGGAGTTTACTATCTCAGCCATTGATCTCACCAAGAGGGAGGTCTGAGCAGTGGTGGACGAAGTATTCAGATACTGTACGTAAAGTAAAAGTACTAACACCAAACTGAAAACATACTATGTTACAAGTAAGTCCTGCATTGAAAAAAGTTACTTAAAGTGACTAGACGTAACTTTTTAATTTGTTAATGATTTCATAAAATGATCAAAAATGACCTGTAACAGCAAACGAGAGCGCTAGTTTTATATAGTTTTTAGTAAGGCATCTGCCTGGGTTCGATTTTTTTCCCGTAAAGTCAAAGAATGATTTACGGCATTTCTTTTTAACACCGGAAAAGCCAGTGTTAGCGTACACCAGCGGAGCCAGGTAAAAGGAAGCAGGACATTTCTTTATATAGGCCTAATGGGATTTTATTGGGGGTTTTTTAGAAGTTATCTGTTGTAGTTATAGCTGATACTGGGGCAAGGCCATCACAGAACATAAGGAATTAAACAAAGAACAACTAAAAGTTAAAGGGAAAAGTGAAAGACAACAGGCAATAATGTGAGTCACAGCTCAGTCGGGCTTTCAACAGATGGAGACAATTACGGGATTGTAAATTAATCAAAAACGTCCCTGAATTGGCCCTCAGGTATGTAATATGTCTATTGTATTCATAAAATAAATGTACAATGTGCAATGTGGTTGTACATCAGTAGCAGACATTAAAAGGGTCCCCCTTCCATTTAGCGTGGATATTTAATTCCTTTTTAGTCCTTTTTTTTTGTTGGCTTACTATTTTCTTTCCCTTGTCCCCTGTAACATTACTTGTGTAAAGCGCATTTCATGAAATACTGTATAAATCTAAGTTATTAAGTTTGTTGCTACAACAATCTCTTAATGCTTCGGCTCGTGACCCAGTGACAGTGATACCCGGTTTAACTCATGAGACATCCAAAGTAGGCTAAGTTACCGTGGGCAACACTTGAAATGCAACAATGCATCTGTAACGTATCCTCTTATTGTAAATGAATGATTTTCTGTCTGAGCAAAATATTCATCGCGACTATATGACCTCCTGGTAAAGTTAAGAGAAATATACAGTGGGCAATACAGCACCGGAAAGATAAGACCTTTACGACAGCAGGTGTGGTAAAAACACTACCACTTTTGTCCAAAGCGGCCGCTAGAATCAACACAAACTGAAAGTTACATATAGACACTTTAAGTAAAAGTATGTAAGTATCATCAGAAAAAGCCTCACATTTCAGAAACTGAAGACAATCCAAACAGTTCTTTGTTTAATAATTTCAGCTGGACTTGTAGGCCGTTATATTTTTGGGTAGTTTTAATTTCTACTAAAACATTGTGTGTTATAAACTACATGTGTTTTATGTGCCAGAATCTTAATTTGTAAAGTAACTAGTAACTAAAGCTGTCAGATGAATGTAGTGGAGTTAAAAGTGCAATATTTCTCTCTAAAATGTATAGCAGAGTAGAAGTAGAAACTGGCATGAAGTACAGTATCTCAATATTTGTACATAAGAACAGTATTGGAGTAAATGTACTTCATTACATTCCACCCCGGGTCTGAGCGCAGACAACAACCCAGATGCCAAAGTTTTCTTGTCATTGCTTTCACGCCCTCAAAGCCATCATGCATACCAACGGTCTCAGAGCAAGCACATGGATCTGCTTACAACTATGGTGCTGAAAAGTGGAAAAGGCTGCATTCTAATATGTAGCTCAAGGTGAAACAAGAAAGCAGAGGCTCATACCTGTGCTAAATATTGCTTGATGATGTCAGATGTGAAGATAATTAGGCAACGATTCAAGGTGTTCATTCAAGCCCTTGTGGCTGTATGGTTAAAGGACAAATTATGCAGCATAGTATCCCAGGCAATTGAAAGGATTATACAAAGATTCTGTTGCACACAATAATTTTTTTTCTTCTAATGCCAGTGTTCAGCGCCAGATGAGAACAGCATGGCTCTAGTAAATGTGTGGAGGGAGTGGGTTTGTTGAGTTCTCGGCCCTTTTTAACCCTCATGTTGCCCTCGGGTCAAATTGACCCGTTTTCCTATCAATGTTCTTTTTAACTACCCAATTGTAATTACCCAAAATAATTAATAATAATATAAAATTAATTCCACACAACGCTCTTTGGCAAGTACAAATCTCTACTTTCATTAATTTGGGGGTGTCTAATTCAATTTTATAGCATTTGGAGAAAAACTGAAGTGGTTTCAAAATAGTATTGAGTAAAAGTTGACATATTCCAGTCTGATTATCCATCAACATACATTCCTATAATTTTAGTCTTAATAATTCCTAATTTCTGCTTTTCTAACTCAAACATTAGGTATAATTTCCTATAAATGAGGTTTATTGACCATAAATTCCAAAGATAATTATAAAACTAAAGTTAATAAGTTAGTGTTACGTAAAAAAACTTAAGAAAAAGTGAAAAACATCAATAAAAAGCAAACACAAACAAAAGTGCTGATTTTCAGCTTTTTCTTTTTAACAGTACACCCAGTGAATGCACCCACGGAACATAATCAGCAGTTTTGCAGATATATCAAATCTCAACGTTCTGTCTGGCAAAAGGTCAGACCAGGAGAACTACAACAATGTTCTATGCTTGGACATTCATCTAAAAATACAGTGACAGTTACTCAGGATAATGCATCTACCTTTGATCCAGTGTGGCTGCCTATGGCTCAAACTCAAAAGCTTGCCATTTTGGTTAACATGTGGATAAGGCAAAATGTTGCCCATCCAGCTAACACATAGCAACAATAACATTTACTTAGCGTGATATTTTTGTGTATTTTATGAAAACAATATTAGGGCTGCAGCTAACAATTATTTTCATTGCCAATTAATCTGTCGGTTATTTTTCTTGATTTGCTAACATTTATTTTCATAACTTACATAAGCTGAATGAAGCTACTGTTTGTACACATATAAAATTGCCCAAAGCTTATGCGAAGTCTTCACTTCACGTCCAGAGCGGTTTCATCAAGGTACATGACTATTTTACACTTCTTTTAGTCCACATAGTTAGTAGCTACATACACTGAAATATTCCCATCAGGGTCCAAGAAGACATCACCACTTTACACTTCTCTAGCCCACAAAATTAGCTACCTCACTGGACATTCATGAGGTACTATGGACATATCATAGTCATTTTGTGTCTCAGTTTGTCAATCTATTGGTGAGCTACTGGAGACCTGCTCCAGACCAGAGCTACCGGTAGCTCGTGAATTGTAGGAGACCTCTGGTCTTTAACATGTAAGAAAAATAGTGATTAAAAAGTTGATCAGTGTTTCCCAAAGCCCAAGATAACACTCACCTGTCTTGATTCGTCCATAACTCAGAAATATTTAGTTTACTACAGATGAGTAAAGACACTCGAAAATCTTCACATTTAAGAAGCTTGAATCTGAGGATTTTAAAAATGTTTTCATTAGAATTTTTTTAACTGATTATTCATGGCAATACAAAACGCATGGCAATTTAATACTTTTTAATAATTTAATAGTTTACAACTTATTGATTGCAGCTCTATTCAATGTCCACTTTCCTTCTGATTCTGTTTTTTGTCTCGGACCTCATTAAAAAAAACAACAGCAATATCGTTATAATAGCTTTTAGATACTTCGACAATACTGACAAGTCTGGAACCGGTACCCGTTTAGTACCGGTTCTCAATACCCATCCCTACATACAGTATGTACAAGATGAGCAAAAGTATCACGAAGCTGAAAAAAGGCAGTAAGTGGTGAGTGTACTCTCAACATACTGCGCTGGATGTCAAGTGTGGGTCTGCTTTAAAAAAGGTCTGCCAGTTTAATGAGAGATGTGAAAACATCATGAAACAGCTAACCATGGCCACAAGATGCCAAGTATTCAATGTCAGAACTCTACAATAGGTACGTGAGTCATAAGAACTCCAAAGCTGTTTCATGCAGAGAGGGAACAGTGTGACAAACTGCCAAACACAGCCGCGTTATCAGAGAGCAACCAGCTCACTGATAGACATAGATGCACAGTTATTGGATCAGGATGACTGATTAACATCACAAAACTATGTTCTCAAAACTGAACACAGAATTAAATCAACACCTGCTGCGAGTACTGTTGCAACATAATCCAAAATGTTCATCGAAAAGCCAAATCATGGACTCATTGCCTCTGTTTTTCAACCCAATAATTAAAAAAGGTCTCTTAAAAAGGAATAGTTTGAACATTTTTTTGGAAACGCAATCAGCCCGGATTTCCACTGTGCTGGGTTCAGACACAAGGTTTTGTTCCATCCTCCGGGCCGTACCACACCAGGAGCGTCTCAGAAGGGGAGCGTCTTGCTGCCCGACTCGCAGATTTTATTTATCTAATTTACAGAACAATCACGTTTATTAAGCTAGTATCTACCTTCCACTCAAAGTACTCCTGCAGTTAAACTCCATGCAATCTTATTTCTTGCGTTGTCCTTAAAAATATGAAGTATTGTGTTCCGGCTTTATTAACGGCCCGCGGCTCGCATGAAAATAGACCTGCCTTGAATGGAGCGGAGAGACGCTTCATGCACGCTTCTGGAACACACTGGTGGAATATCAAGCATTGACGTGAATGGCCATGATTGCTCGCGTGGCCCATGGCGCCTCTCCAACGGTGAAAAATAGGAGTCACTGTATTCTCTTTCTTAATGAGGGTTAAATGAGGATTGATGCAACTCTCACTCTATAATAAAACATAGCCTAGAGCAACAACAGCTGATTTGTTGGAACAAATGTGTGTGATAGACATTTTTATATAGTTTTGAGGATACAGCTTCTCATATCTCCCACTGTTATTTTCAAGTAGGGCTACTTGATGGTTTCATTATGTTTTTTTTTGAGGCCCAAAGAGGAAAAACTCTCCATTATTTCATGAAAAAAACAAAAGAGTACTATAAAACAAAGTCTGAAAAATTAGTGAAAATATGGATTTAAACTTGTTTGAGCCCTTCAGATTTATTTTGTGATACTATGAAGTGGGCCTCCATCTGCTTACCAGCACCGCTAAAGCTCACTAATCAACCCATGTTTTTCTTGTTGTTTATTCCGTACAAAAGCCAAAGTGCAAAAACAACATTCACTTGTTGCTATAACTCTCCGTAAAGCCACAGCTTGGCATTTTTCCACCTTGGGGTTTATATAACAGATGTTAATGAGACCTGCAAGCAGTTATGAACGGGGTCCAAGCCACCACGGCGCGATTCCCACGCCACCCCTGATGACCCGCGGAGCCCGCGAAAGATGCAGAACGCAAAAGCAGAACCCAAAGAAAGACAAAGGCGAGGCAAACGTCAGGAGATTTCACTAAACGCAAATTGTAAAGTCTGTGGTGCATAGTTTAACACAGCAAAGTTCTTTTTATAACTTTCCATCTGTAGATGTTACGTAACAAGTTCTGTGCTTCTGTCAAAGAGTGCTGTTGCTAAGTAACAACAATGCACAGTGGAGTTACGTTACTGCTAATGAATCCCCAACATTTCCGAATTTTGCTGCTTCATAATAAAAACATTCAATTACTAAAATAAAGGATGGCTTTTATTGTGAAGAACTTATGGGAAATTAAACCATTTTTATAACTTTTTTTGTAAACTTTTTGTACTTTAGTTTGTGTGATTCATTTCTGACTTTCATATGAATGAGGCTTGGTCAGTGCTCATTATACTACTGGGATTGAAGTAGTTCAATAAAAGATGTCATTCATATAAATTCATGCTAATTTTATCATCACATACAGGCCTGGCCTCCAGGAAAGAACAGTTTGTTTAATCTATCTAATCGTGTGTTGTTCATACTATATAGTTATTTATGGCTTGTCTTTGTTGAATAATACAGAATACAAAGAGCTTAAAAAAATAATCGCATATTAAATCGCAATCTCAATATTGGTGAAAAAAAGCACAATTAGATTACTTTCTGAAATCGTTCAGCTGTAGTTAAAATGCAGACAGCATTCATTAAGCGGTGTTAAGTGTGACTGTATTTCATTGTAGAGGACTTCCAACACCGGGACGTAACAGTCTGCAGCTGCCAATGTTGGAAAAACAACACACATGGTGCGTTCACTTGAAACTGGTAGCCCAAGCCTCATGGTGCATTCACAGTTATTGTAAAATGCCCTTTTCCAATCTTGTGGTTGTTTTTGTCGTTTAACAGCAATTTACTGGTGAAATAAGTTATTATTCTAAGTTGTTGTTATTATATTATTAATCGTTAATCGAATTTTGACCATATGGCCATAGCAATGAACGTTTTTTAATGTTGCTGATTCGTCTTTTTTTTTCAACTTTCTTTTTTTTTAGTATCGATTAAGGCACCATTTAGGCACCTGGCATTGTTTTAAAATTATCGCTTCGTATTAGAAAAAAACAAAACAATACCCAACCCTAGTCAACAGGCATGCCACTAATTGCTAACTGTTTTTTCTAATTGTTATCTTGCTAATTGTCAAGATAACTTGAAATTTTCCCTCTGAATCTGAAATCGCAATTTTTTTCAATACCATTCCATCATGGACATAAACAACACGGCCTTCTTAAATTACTTTTTTTTTTTTTTTTTTTTTTTAAATAAAAGGAGGTTAAGAGTACTCAAGGTCTCACCATCAAAAGAGGATCCTATTCCAGAGTCCTCTAGTCTACGCAAAGGAAAAAACTGAAGAAATACCTAGATAAAAATACACTGGTTAAAAATAAACAAGGCTCCATCGTGCATTGCACCTGCATAGCTGAGAGTAATTCTCCTTGGTGTTAATGCAAATGTTTCATTGCAGCTATAGGGCTCTTAGGCTGTGTTTAAAATAGCCTAACTTGCTAAACATGTGCTCACTCTTTCACCTGAGAAATACAGTACAGTCTAGTGGGAAAGTCTGGCTAATTCCACCGATTATTTCCACTATGTGGAGCCCTATTTTCACGAGCCACTGGATTTCCTTTGTCGAGTGCTATAAGTGCACTGACAGGCTGAAAGCTTCACACAACAGTTCAAGCTTTCTCGTTTTTTTGTTTCTTCCTGTAGGATATATCTGCATCCCAACTGGCTAATGCTTTTGACAGATTTTAGTTTCCTGGCTGTTTGTTGCAGCGATTAGCAGTCAATTAACGGGCATTTAGGCACAAGGGGATTTTCAGTCCCAAAAACTGCCCTGAGAGTTTAAATGGGGTGTTTGCATGATCTCTGAGAGTTTATTTGGGGATAGGGTAATGGTTCTGCACATCAGTTGGTTTCATCAACGATGCTTCAGCACACTTATCAGCCTTTTTTTCTTCTGGCCATGGAAACATAAACCGGGAAAAATGCCCTTTGGGATCTTGTTGCAAGATAGACAAGCACCACTCATTCTATCCATCCGAACATTCCCAAAGCTCCATACCGCACTCACATATGCACTGAAAAAAATGTTATGTTGAATTTACTTAATTTTATTATGGTAAGTGGTTGCACGAAATAAATTTATCTAAATCCAGATATATTTTATAAGTTGAGTGTACTTATATTTTGTGCATTGTCTTTATTCATTTTTTTTTAGTAATTTTAAATTAATTAATTATATATATTTTAGCTTAACTATTTTGAGTAAGAATGACCAATTCTTTTTAGGGTCAGTATACTAAAATTAATTATGTGCATTCAGATAATTTTAATTGTTTAACTTCTACATACTAAAATTAGTTTCCATCAATTTATATTATCTATTATAGTATCTTAATTTTTATTAATATTCAGACAAATAAAGCAAACCAAATATTTCTAACTTTTACTTTATTAGATTTTCTCTCTCCCCAACAAGAGTGCCAGCAATGTAACTCATTGGTAACAATTTCTTACATTACTATCTTATAACAAAATGTACTCTCTACCATTATCATAAAAACAATGTACCATTCATAGCAAAAGAAATACACTCACCTAAAGGATTATTAGGAACACCTGTTCAATTTATCATTAATGCAATTATCTAATCAACCAATCACATGGCAGTTGCTTCAATGCATTTAGGGGTGTGGTCCTGGTCAAGACAATCTCCTGAACTTCAAACTGAATGTCAGAATGGGAAAGAAAGGTGATTTAAGCCATTTTGAGCGTTGCAGGGTTGTTGGTGCCAGACGGGCCGGTCTGAGTATTTCACAATCTGCTCAGTTACTGGGATTTAGACCCACAACCATTTCTAGGGTTTACAAAGAATGGTGTGAAAAGGGAAAAACATCCAGTATGTGGCAGTCCTGGGGGATGCCTTGTCGATGCTAGAGGTCAGAGGAGAATGGGCCGACTGATTCAAGCTGATAGAAGAGACACTTTGACTGAAATAACCACTCGTTACAACCAAGGTATGCAGCAAAGCATTTGTGAAGCCACAACACACTCAACCTTGAGGCGGACCCCACCGGGAAAATGGCCCCCCCAGTCACCAGATCTCAACCCAATAGAGCATCTTTGGGATGTGGTGGATCGGGAGCTTCGTGCCCTGGATGTGGATCCCACAAATCTCCATCAACTGCAAGATGCTATCCTATCAATATGGACCAACATTTCTAAAGAATGCTTTCAGCACCTTGTTGAATCAATGCCACGTAGAATTAAGGCAGTTCTGAAGGCGAAAGGGGGTACAGTATTAGTATTGTAACACAGTATTAGTATGGTGTTCCTAATAATCCTTTAGGTGAGCAGAAGTCAGAAAAACTGGAAGACAGCAAACTGGAAGATAGCCTACAGTCCAGCGCTGATTTGGTTCTTTAGTCCAAGGACTTTGGAGGAAACCCTTTTCCAACCATTTGCAAGTGTGCAAAATCTACAACAAATACACCAATTCTATATATAACAAAAAATACTAGTACCAAAACCATCCACAGCTGGAACACATTGCACACTGAGGACCTGATGCTGATGAGGTTACAAAAAAAACTGCAAATAATATCGCAAAATAGATTTTATGCTTAGCTGAGGTGGAAAAGTTGGTGTATCATAATGGAAGCCGACTTACTGAATACATCAGAATGTACATGAATTAAGTCACTGAAGCTTAAGTTCCTCTGAGAATAATACAAATAGTGGCAAATAAAAACAAAGGAGGCTGTAACCTCACATTAATACATGAAACTAACAGAAATGTCATAATTCCACCATGTTCTCTACATGGTTCTCCATGTTCACACCAGTGGCTGTGTGAATATTACAGTCCACCATTCACTCTGTTTTTCAGTTCTAGAAACCTTCTGGGCTGCATTTCACATCATACTAAATGTGTTCGATCACCCCCCAAACCAGAAATAACAATGCAGCTCAGCAGGGTTAGAGTGGCTGAAGAAATCCTACAGACCAGCAGTGATTGTGTTCTTTAGTCCAAAGACTTTGGGGGAGAGCCTTCTCCATCCATTTGCAAGAGCACTTTTTGAATTAATTCATAGGAGTATTTCAGCTGTTTGGGGTGAGCCATGTTTAGTACATAGATGACTCCCAGCATAAATGCACATGCTTGGGCTCCAGATCCAGTGTTTTCCAGAATGATTACGCCGTCAACATAAATGCCAATATCCTCGTGAGCTCCAGTGTGTCCACCCTCCTTGTAGATGACATATTCCCATGGTGGATTTCTGCAGGTCTCTCTGGATGTCATCTCCTTCAATGTCCTGTATGTTTGGAGAAAATATTGGAAAAAGGAAAATATATTTATGTAAAAGATTTTAATGACGTAAAATTCTAAATCTCTTTATATTTACAAAAATGAATCCATGCTGTCAGTAAAACTATTATTCTACATATGAATGGCACAATCATAGATTTTTGTTTTTATTGTATTGCGGAAAATATTTAATATTCAGTAAGAATCAATGGGTTTGGAGCTGAGACCCAGAAGTCAGGACGCATTGAGAGATGGACTAACACATGGATGGTTTTGGTGTTTTAATTGAACAATAATAGAAATAATGAATAAAGCCAGCCCTAAATCATTTCAAGAACTTAAAATGTTTTAGCCAATCAATGATAATCTCCAGACACAGCTAAATCTTGGTTATCCTATGACAACATCCATGTTGTTTTACTTTTCTGGCTATAATTTCCTCAACACAATGTTCATCAGTGTCTGTGTGTGTAGAAAATGGTTCCTGCTTGCAACACTGTAAAGCAAGTTGTTGATTTTTATACATATATTATCAACCTTATGGCTACTTATAAAAGGTAAAAATGAATTTTCTAAAATTGATACTATGGCAAATGGTCAACGGTAATGTTAATGCCTTTGTCATCAACAGCTTAAAACATAAATCCTATATAAAAGTATAATCCTTATGATCCTCTGTAGTGACACGTTTTAGTGGCTAGAGAATTTGTCAAGTGTTGCAGTAGTTGATTTAAATAAACAGCAGGCTTCCATACTATCATAGCTCTAGACCCCAAAACATGACAGCGTGTAGACAGTGACAGGACTACAGTTGCCATTGTTGTGGCGTCAACACACTTATTCTGTTATGCATCAGGTTTGTTTTTGTTGAGTGTCCCTTTTTTTGCCATTTTCTTTTAATAACTAGTAACTTTTCTATAATACGGTAACGGTACATGTGACTAACACATGACTTACCTTCTACTCCCGATGAGATGTCCAACGTCCTCGCCCAGGGAGCTGCAAAGTGCCTTTAGGACTGCTGCCCTTTTAAGATTGACATCACTCGTCACCTGTTTAAAAGGATAACAATTATTATTCATATATTCCTAAATACATCAACATCATCATCATAAGTCCTTAGAAATGCGTCTCTATTTATTTTATATATACAGCACTTTTCAAAACACAGTTACAAAGTGATTTATATGGTTGAACCAGAATTAAGACAAACAAAATCAGACAAGTGCCTACGTGGAAAGCCATAAGGCACCTCCAGGGAGAGCACTTCCGTCCCGAGAAAGAGAGCAGCCTGGTCACCTTTCTTTAGCCGGGACTCAGGAACCTTGCCCCTTACAAATAATAAAGGCTGCTCTTGAATAGGTATATTTCATGAAGTTTCTCCACAGTGTATATATTTTCTACAACCAATGTATACACGTTTACCTCTTGCAAGATCACCAGATGTGTGGCTAGTTTCTGGCCAGAAACACCTCGACAGCTGGGGTAAATGGCCATGAAAATAGTTTTTAGTGGGATTGTTATGCGCTGGAATTCAGCATTTATCTGTTATACACAAGAAATAACAGAAGACAAAGAGCACTGTGTTCAGCCATTCGGGTAATATTTTGTAGCTACCGTATGATTAAAGAATACTTTTGACCTCAATATTAAAGACCATAATTAGTCAAATGTATTACTATTAATAAATGCAAAGGTAATGGAAATCAAAACTTATTTAAACTTGCTAATTTTCTTTTTCTAATTTACAATGCTGTGATCAGTATAGCTGTTTGTTTAATGCACTTACCAAAACAATATGAGCTGCCTAAAGAGAGGTTCTGTTCCAAACCAAGATTACACATATCAGGGATGAGAAAGACCTGCAATAGAAATAAAAATGAGCAGGTATTAAAAAAATAAATCGTAAGCATGTTGAGGGAAAAAAGTAATTGTCCAATAATTACAAACTTGCCCAAACTAATTTGTGTCCAAATCCACATTTTAATAGTACCTTATTAAAATGACAAAAAACATATGCAATAAATGGCAGATTAAGAGGGTGGAAGTGGACAGACAGACGTGTAATTCATTTTCAGCAAAGTTTATTTTATTTATCAACTTATTTATCTATTTACTGCTGGACTATTTTCTTGCAAATGTGTAATGTCTCTGATGAGCGATTATAAATAACTTTGGAGCATATAGAAATTACAACCCAAATTAATGCTTTCAACGCTTTAGTAGATGCTACAAGCAGAAAAACAGGACATTCCATGTAAAGACAGGGGGAGAAGGAAGTTTATGGATATTGTGTGAGTTAATTAGAAAACAGATTTGGTTCCAGTATTTTTCATGTTCCACTTCTATACTAAAAGTATTAGTGTGTGATTTAATAAGTCTTAGTGTTTAGAGCAGAAACAAAGTTAAACAAAATGAACCTGTTAGCTAAACCAACATTGTGATCTTCTGCCTAACACTTCAGGACCTTAACTGGTCTTTTAACTGGACTGTGGGCTATGGTCGTGCTCTGCTAAACCTCTGCAAAGCTGCTGCTATTTAGTTGTGAAGCATTAGCATGCCTCTACTTTGGAGAATATACTTTCAACCTCACCTTTACGTTTTAAGCTTGGTTATTCGTGTTAAGTGAGCCAGAAACAGTCCACGACTAGCTGCTACCACGCAGTGAAGAGAAGCTTGTTTTTTTTTCTTACCGGTATTCTGGAAGACCTGCCTCTGATTAGCTAGTGTTCGTTGCCTTCGTTGTTTTGGTTGGTTAAGTCAAAGGCAATATCATAGTCGGAGCCAATCAGAGGACGAGTAGGGGCGGGTCTTCGCGGGATACGGGTGTCAAGAAATAGATACTTTCAAAGAAAGACCGGAGTATAACTTAAACGTTAATATTAAACACCCACAATATCAAGGTTTGCTTACACAAACCCACGATTTTTATTTATTGTTTCCTCACAAAGCACAATCTGATGACTACTATTGCTTTTATCGCTTTTTAAATCTGCTCTTAGCCTGAAGCTGCACACCGTGTCTGCCACTCCGTGTTGTGTTTTGAATTAGGCTAACGGTAACTCAGGCACGCTCCTACCTATATGTAGAATCATAGCTAAATGATTGCTGTTAGGGCACATTAAGCACCTTTACCAACATGATTTGTATTTATGTTAACACATTGACAAGATTAGAAAACATGCTTACAGTAAGTTAGGAGTAAAGTGGGCTAGCTAACGCTAGTCTACAAGCCCAGGCAGCAGGAAGATGAAGCTACGATTAAACTGTCAGTTAACATTAGTCAACCTGTTTATTAAATGCCTACAAACTAACACATAAGTCTAACAAGACTAACACTGAATTCACTATACATTTAACTTGAGAGCTAGCTATAACGTTGGCTTAAGATCTGTTACAATTAAGTTAACTTACCACACATCTAAGCTAGTCACTCTAACGTTAGCTAAAGTTAATTTATCAAAACACAAACTGATAGCATTGGCTAGTGTTAACAGAACCCTGTTAAAGTAATAATATAACACACCAATGATTATAAATTGCTTACTTACCAAAAATGCAGCGGTATGGATCCAACATTCAAGCCGCTACTAACGTGTGGATAACGTACAATCCGCGCCTTCAGAACAAAGTGGCGGCATGTGTCTGCACATGCGCAGACCAGATAGTATGTGGTAATTACATTTTACATATTTTTTTCTAATTACTTTTAATTGACTGAAATTAACTTGTTTTAAACAAGGGCAGTGTTTTTGAAAATTAATTAAAAATAAGAAGGATCTAATAACATATTTAAATCAATTAAATAAACCAGACTAAAATCATGTAACATTTACAAGGGGTCAGAATCAGTTTTTTCAGTGTGGTGTTAGTGAAAGGAATTCCCAAGGTAAGGAATGTGACATACTTAACAACACACAGACAAAGACAAAAATAACAAATATGGAAGAGCATATGTTGTTACACATATGATAGGGTGAATATTTAGTTTTTTGAGATTTGAAGCATTTTTGTATCAGTCTGGTTCCATCTCTTAGCATGTATTAGTCTGACTAATAAACAGTGAGCACAGGGTCTTCCAGGGCTGTGTGAGTGGTTCCCTTCTGGTATTGCCACGACAGGAATAACCCTGGAGCGCGGTCAAATTCAATGCTGTTTTAACAAGACCCCGAGGAATATCCTGCATGTGCTTGCTGTGGGCCCTAGACTTAACCTCAAGAGGAGCTACTCGCGTCATTACTAACAGGCTCAGGTTGCTCCGTGTGCCTTGGGTTTGTGTTACAAAAACATGTTACTGCTTACATGAGTGAGATACTTAGGCCTCTAACAATTACAACATAATTGTCAATAATTCTTTTAAAACTGTTGATAACTACCATTGCCAACATACAGTAGCAGCCAGAATCAGGGTTGGCCATAGATTTGATTTTAACAATTCTGATTCCAATATCTGATTCTTCCTTTCAATTCTGGAGTCGAAAATAATAATAATAATAATAATAATAATAATAATCTTTAGTTGTAGAGCACTTTTCAAAAACAAGTTACAAAGTGCTTTAACAAGTGTAAAGACAATAATACCCCAGAGACAATAATACAAAAAGATAAAAGCATGAAAACATTGAAAGACTAAAATACAGATAAATATAAAATTCTTAAAATACAATAAAATAAAAGTGATAAAACAAAGTCAAATAAGATCGGGAAAGGCTCTCCTATAAAAGTATGTTTTAAGAAGGGACTTAAAAGAGTTCACTGACTCAGCTGACCTGATTTCCTCGGGCAGGCTGTTCCAGAGCCTCGGGGCCGTGACAGCAAACGCTCTGTCCCCTTTAGTTTTAAGTCGAGACTCTGGACCAGATAGCAGACCTCTGCCCGAGGATCTCAAGGTGTGTGCTGGTGTATATGGGACTAAAAGGTCAGAAATATAACAAGGCGAGAGGCCATGAAGAGCTTTGTGATCAATAGAATTTTAAAGTCAATTCTAAAACATACTGGGAGCCAGTGTAATGAAGCTAAAATAGGAGTAATGTAGTCATATTTCTTTGTTCTGGTTAAAAGCCTGGCAGCTGAGTTCTGGACAGTCTGGAGTCGATCAATATATTTTTGGGTTAAACAGGTGAAAAGGCTGTTGCAATAATCCAAGCGTGATGAGATGAAGGCGTGTAAAATGGTCTCGGTGTCCTTAAAAGTTAACATAGATCAAATTTTAGCTATATTTCTAAGTTGATAAAAACATGATTGAACAAGCTTTGTGGTGTGCTGCTCGAAATTTAAATGACTATCAAACCAAACACCAAGGTTCTTTGCCACAGTCTTAATATGATTTACTAGCAAACCGGCAGATGGCAGTATTTGATTGCCATCTGCTGAGACCCAATGACCAGGATTTCTGTTTTGTCTGAGTTCAGCTGGAGGAAATTATTTGACATCCATTTTTTAACTTCACAAAGGCATTCACTCAGCATTCCAGGGTCTGTGGATCTGACAGGCAAGTATATTTGTGTGTCATCAGCATAAATATGAAAAGAAATGCCATTTTTATGGATAATATGTCCAAGGGGAAGCAGATACAAGGAAAACAAAATGGGTCCTAAGACCGACCCCTGAGGCACACCATATTTAACTGGACAGAACTAGGAGACATAGTTGTTTACAGACACGTAAAACTTCCTATTTGACAGGTAGGATGAAAACCATTCCATGGCAGTACCAGAGATCCCCACCCAGTGCCTCAGTCTGTCTAACATGATGCTGTGATCAATGGTGTCAAAAGCAGCGCTAAGGTCCAGGAGTACAAGGACTGAGCACATGCCTTCATTAGCAGACATTAAAAGGTCATTGGTGACTTTAAGCAGGGCAGTTTCAGTGCTGTGGTACTTCCTAAAACCAGACTGAAACTTTTCAAATATTTTGTTATTTTCCAGTACAGTGAGCAGCTGTTTGGACACAGGGTCACATGCTTATTACACAGATAAGAGGCGCATTAGATTTAGAATCAATGGTGATTTACAGTTTACCGGGTTTTTAAATAAAGTAAAATAAAGCTTCGCTAGCTCTCCTTACTGTGCTGCATGGCTGCAATGCAACAAGTTAGTACGATGGACGCTACAATGGACGCTACGATGGACGCTACGGAAACAAAACATTTTCGTTATAAATTTGGAAACAATGGTCAGATTCTAAACCAAATTTTCCAAACAATTCCAATTTAAAAAAATAGGTATATTTTAATTGTAATTTTTGAAACAGTTCCACGTTGGAACCAGTTCTCGATGCTCAATGCTAGGCAGTATACAAGTGACACCACTAAAACAAGACTGATTGTAAGACAAAGTTTGCACGACGGATGGCATTTAACAGCATTGCACTTAATGAATAAGCGCACATAAAGGCTTAAAAAGAAAAGGGTTATCATGACAAAACAATTTAAACTTAGATTTAGGGCTGGGCAATGGCCAAAATCTTCTACGAATAGGTCATTTCATGTCTTGATATGCATGTTGTCTGATGAGACAATAATAAATATATAAACAGTAAAAAAGTTGAAGAAAAAGGAATGAGTCAGGGTAGGAAATTAGCACCCGCCACCGGTGGGTACTTTTTCAAGGTGACTTTGCCTTGTATACCAGCCACAGTGGCGGGTGGATTGTAAAACATTCCTTGTAACTGGACAGCTTTTGTCAAAGAGTGCTGTTGCTAAGTAACAATAATGCACAGTGGAGTTGCGTTACGTCACTGCCAACAAATCCCCAACATTTTTGCTCCTTCATAATAAAAACAATCAAATACTAAAATAATGTGAAGAACTATGGGAAATGAAACCGTTCACGGCCGGGGCTTTCACCACGCATATTACCGTGAACTCCAGACTTTTGTTGAGTGGTTTTCAGCGCTAGTCCGTGACAACATGAAGTTGAGCTGAGGTACAGACAAAAGGAAAATTATCGGTAAAAATAAATGTGGCGACATATCCCCGGTGCTAAGAGGCCCGCTGCGGAGTCAGCGCTAGCTGTTGAGGGCAAAGTAAAGAAAAAGAGAAGGTACTTTTCGAAGTGGGGCATTGATGATGAAGAGAAAACGAGGGAATAGTTAGCCTAGCTACCTTCCCAATGACCAGCCCATGCACTGGACTTACTGTCGAACCTACGCGTTGTCACAAAATGCCATGTCAAGTGTTTAAGTGGTCATATCAAGTGCACTGCCATACAGCTGGGGAAGACCCCCCCCCCCCAGGAGCAGAGTGTGTACAAACCCAGCAGATAAATCCTACTGACGTTAGTGTTCGCCTGATATTCCCTCTAGCGCCACCATGAGGTTGACATTTCAGATAATTCGAGGATACCAGGATGATTATCTGTGTATCCATCTACAATGAAGAATCTGTTTTTCATCTACACATGCACACATGTGTATCTTTTATTAAGTATGCCATAATAATGCTGATTTGGGCTTGAGAAATCTGTGAGTGAAAATGTTTGGTAACCATGGTGACTGTAGATCATCATCAACTCTGAAGATGGTAAAAGAAACCTTCCCCATCTCTTTACCTTTAAACACAATGTATTGTTGGTACTGCCTTGAAACTTTAGAGCTAAAATATGTATTAATAATATATATATATATATATATATATATATATATATATATTTTTTTTTAGAATCAGAATCGAGCATCAAATCGTTCTAGAGTATCACAATGCATCTAAGAATTGATTATTTATCCCACCCCTAGTTTGGAAGTCATTTTTTCAGATTAATCCAACACTACATGAATGCAGCACCAACACTCTATCTTGCAATGTTAACAAATGTGAAGAAAGATCATGATTTCGTGATTCGAATCTGCTCCAAAATAGAATTAGTTCTTTCTTGGCCCATGCTACATTTTCACACAAACATTCAACAAAATCGGGCAAGTATTTTATTTTATAATCCTGCTGATGGACAAGAAAACAGAAAACCATCACACACAAACCAAACTAAAAACATAACCTCACTCAAAAAAATGATTCAAGCCCTTCTTAGAGGTGACACATTTAAATATAATTTGCTTTATTTAAATATATCTATTTAAGATCATATATGTATGTATTCAAGTGGTTTAACTAAAAATGTATTAATAGCTCCACCTAAGAGATTGATTTACGTTAATTCGCCAAAAAAATGTTTCATACAGAACTGCCCTTTGCGCATGAGACAGCGCGCTCTTTCCAACGCTTCATCCTCCGGCAGCAACGCGAAGGTAACCTTTGGAGGACGCTGCAAAATAAAAGGGGAAAATCCACAACTTGGTAAGTGTTCGTTTTCTGTTGTAGATGAGAAAGTATCTAACTGTCAAATAACGTTAATTCCGTAAAACTGACCGAAATGTGTGAACAGATAAGCAAGCCAAATTTCACTCTCCAAAGTTGAAGGGAGTTGGTGTCTAGCTAGTGCTACTTTTAGACTTTCAACGTTAGCTACAGTTTATTGACATATAGCTAGCGTTAGAGGCCACATTGACTGCTTTGGTTAACTTATTTGTTCCTCTTCGTCGCTACAATGGTTGACCGGGCAAAACTGGCCTGTAGACAGGTGTGTGTGTGTGTGTGTGTGTGTGTGTGTGTGTGTGTCCGTGTGTGCCTGCCTGTCTGTCTGTCTGTCTGTCTGTCTTCTGTCTGTCTGTCTGTCTGTCTTCCTCCCTGTGTGTGTCCGTCCGTTATGGTGGCGTCAAGCTGTCACGGACCGAAGTGGTCAATGCCATGTAACGCTAACGTTAGCCAGTTCAAATATCTATGGCTCGTTCGATGCTCGTGCATTTAGGCTGTAGGTGGACTAAAATGGCAGCCTGTCGAGCCCTGGCTGCACACTCGGCAGCCGCGTATTTTTTTTCTTGTGTGTTTCATTTATGGTGGTAACGAAAGTGCGCGTTATAGGGGTTAGTGGCTCGGCAGGTGCAGTTAAGAGGTTGCAGTTGATCCGTTAAGAAAGTGCAGCTGATCCGCGGTAAAATTGTAAACACGTTCTGCTACATTTTGGCATATGCCACAATGTTTTGTGTAAACAGTTAATTATATATTTATCAAATTCTACGATTCCATCTGAGTTTTCTGCATCACAGAAATTATAGGGCCACATTATAGGTTAAAGTATAGCACCTATGCACTAATATGTTTGACTATAAATAATAATTACTTTCATTTTGATACACTGCCTGTGTATTTCTCCATTGCCCACAGGTCTAATATATGTATATCATCTTTTGCAGTTTAAGGTGTAAAGCAGCTTGTGGCAACATCCTAGTAATGGTAAGAGCTCTTGATGCCAGACTTACATAATCACAAGCTGTTTTTTTGTATCGCAAATTAATTCATTAATTGTTTTGTTTTTTGTCATCTGCACTTTTTCTGTTCTAGAGTAAAGGTGTTGCAAAATGGCAAGTCCAGCTGTCCTGCGAGTCATTCTTGGTGAAGTGTCTGACTCTAGAAAACTGCACCTTCCATCAGGAATTCAAGAGCAGAGGAGGAGTGAAGGGGCAGAGGATTAAGGAAATCCTGTGTATCACAGATTTGGTTAGTTGAAATGCATATAATGTACTCAGCTGCTTATTTAAACATATTTTATAAATGGCTTACTTGTATAGTGCTTTTATCCAAATACTATGTTTTTTTCATTTGGTTCAGCCACACACCAATGGCTCTGTAAAACATGCAAGACAACTACAGACTTGCTTGTTGGGGGCATTTAGAGGTTCGATCTTTAGACAACCTGCTCCTTCCCTGTGCCACCATAACAACCACATTTGGCTAAATTGTGTCTCATTTTTTTCACCCCTGCTTCAGTTGACATCATCAACACCAGGAGGGAGTGTATCCTGAGAGGCCTCGGCCTCTACCTCAATGAAGATCCAGACACCTTCTTCAAAGAATATCTGGTAAATTCATCACAAAATGTTTGTCATATAGTGTTGAACAGTTACTCCCTCTTACTTCTCCCATGGCACGCTTTATTTATAATGACAAAGCCTTATGGTTAATTGGCTAATTATTGTCACTTCCCCTAATGTGATGAAGTTGTCCCCTTATTTCTCTGTTCATCTCTACATATTTCATTTCATGACTCTTGAGATGGGTTGAAATTGAGTTTGATTGTAAGTGGCCAGAACTCTTTATTTAAAAAAAATGTATTCACGTAAAAAAACATTTACGTGAAGTTATATTTAAATGACTTCCTTGCTGGTTATAATCACGCAGAATGTTTTGTGATTATTTTTTAAATTTATTTTGGTAGTCTTAACAGTGGTCCACCAAACTTGTTTATGTTAGCAGCCATGACACCACACCAACCACCAAGGCTCTTTTTAATTTAAATGAACAGTGAGGAATTTTGTGTTTGCCGTAGCCTATTGGTTGTAGATTGGTTGTAGATGCCAATTGCAACATTTTTTCTTTCCCTTTAGGTAACTACAATTCACTTATTCAAATACAGACGTTTTGCAGTGTGTTCTATCCAGCTGTAGCAGGAGTGTCAAACTCAACTTCACTAAGGGTCACACTGAAAAATGTATAGGCTATCGTATGTTTGTTGTTGAGATTTGGGATAGCTGGCAATTCCTTTGTACCAGTATACTGTTAATTCAAGTTCATATACTTGTATTTTATCTAGTAAAAAAGTTAATATCTTAATATTTTTGTTTAAAGATGCCCTCCAAACATTAGTATTAAGACGCATACAAATCTGCATAATTTGTTTTTACGCAGAAAAAGTATACTTTTCACATGTAAATCCTTAGAAGGGGAATTTACCCCTACCTCAGAATTTCTAGAATCTATGAATTAGCACATTTCATGAAGTTGTCCTGCTGGTCGCAAGATGTCCAGTGGTGCAGTAACATTCACGTTATTGTGTGCGTGTGTTACATGCACAAGTTTACATCACATTAATATTAAGTGAATATTGGATCAGACTTGAAGTCCAAATTAGTTGGGATATCACAAACCGTGCCAGTAGGCCTGCCAATTAAAACTGGATTTTCACTAAGCTTGGAGAAAATTTCCACTTTTAGCAGATGAGTGTAAAAAACAACCTCTTATGTCTCAAACTCTGCACTTTGTTTGAGATTCACTGTGTAGAATAATGTAGAATAGATGGCACATTAGTGATCCCCACTGGGGAAGTTCACATAGTATCGCAGCTATGTTTCGTGAGCTGTGGTAATATGTGAACGTCCCCTATGAGGATCAATGAAGCTCATTCTATTTTACATTATACAGCACAGTGACGCTCAAACAAGAGGAATGAGAAGAAAAACATTTGAGTAGAGGGGCTCTAAGTAAAAGATGTTCAAATCTTAATGTATTTCAATAAAAAAAGTGTCAACCAGGTTTGTATCATGTGTATGTTAATGGGCGGTCAAATGAAAAATGTATTTCTATATTTATTTTCCAATAATTATGCACATTTGAGTTGGACAAATTTCAATTTCATTTAGTTAATGTAATTATTTCATTTCAGCTCAATTTGATAAAAAGGTGTTAGGCTAACTCAATGACATACTGTTGTATCTATTTGAAAAAAAGAATTTAGGCTCACTCATTTATATTCTGTTGTATCCATTTGATAGACATTAATCAGGCTAACTGATAAACATTCTGTTGTATGGATGTACTTAGTTTGAGTTGGAGCTACATATATTTATTGGATGGAAATCCTGCCCACAATTTAATTGAGTTCATCCAAAGAGTCATTTTTTTGAGTGCTCCTTGGCAGAGGTACTAAAACCATTTCATAAGACATTTGATTTATAGAGTAAATGTGAACTGTAGCAGAAATAAAACATGCACTTTCAGTTAAAAAGTGATTATAGGCCCTTTCCTCCCTTGTTAGATGTTACATTACAATAAGTTCAATAACAATGTATTCAAAGACAATCAAAAGAAGATAGCATGTGTTGCAAGAATATGAATTTGCAAAAAAAGCCTTCTGCTGGAGGTTTTTTGTTTTACTGATGCAAGGCAGTCAAATTGGAGTATTCATCCAGGTCACACTATGGGTTGCGATAAGGACCAGTATCAATAATACACTGTGGTTTTTAAAGGAGAAACATGTAATTTGGGATTTTTATGAACCTTGGAAACCAATTAACTGCATGGAAGGGTTTTGGCACAGCTTACGGCAGCCTGACTTCGACAATAATAATAGTCACATTTTCACAGTAGAGTAAGTTAGATAATTGGGGATCAGAACAGAAATGTCTCCTTCAGACAGAAAAGCAGAAAATAGAGGGTGGAAGAGAGGTCCAACGTAGTGTATACTGGCAGGAAACACAAAGTGATTGTGTTACAAGAATTAAAAAGAGGTGTTTTGCTGGTGTGTGATTATTCCTCTATCTTTCTGGCAGAAACAATTAAAACAGCAACATGTACACATCATATGACGACTACCCAGTACTGCAGGTTCAGGTTTGAAAGACAAACAGACAAACACACAGAGCATCCCGGTGACCATTTCCTCTATTTCTAAAGCCAGAAGCCCCCTGCTGTGCAGTAAATTTAGAAAGCCTGTGTTAGGGCTGAACGATTTCAGAAAGTAATCTAATTGTGCTTTTTTTCACCAATATTGAGATTGCGATTTAATATGTGATTATTTTTTAAGCTCTTTGTCTTCTGTATTATTGAACAAAGACAAGCCATAAATAACTATATAGTATGAACAACACACGATTAGATAGATTAAACAAACTGTTCTTTCCTGGAGGCCAGGCCTGTATGTGATGATAAAATTAGCATGAATTTATATGAATGACATCTTTTATTGAACTACTTCAATCCCAGTAGTATAATGAGCATGGTGTTAACATTCTGATGGAAGTCTGAAACAAATCACACAAACTGAAGTGCAGATTACAGAAATATGAAAACAAATATGACTTTACCACACGTAGTAGTATTTAGATTATTTAATTATTTAAGAAGAAGTTATGAAATCAACGTTGCATGTAATGGTGCCGGTGATATCATGTTCAATGATTTGCATTAATCATACTGTAAGGCAGTTTAAGTTGGTCATAAGCCTAACCTAGTCTTGTATTTAGTGTTAATTCCTCCGAGCCAAGTGTTAAGTCAGTAAATGCAACATAGCTAATATAGATAACATTTACCATCGCAAGACTTGTGATTCAGTTTACTAGTTGTACGGCCCTCATGGCTCCCTGCATGGACACGCTAAAACGCTGTCTGTGTCTGAGCTAGAGGCCAAAACAACGCAGTGTGTCATCCAGAACCACATCAGCTGTGATTGTAAACTAACCTGCTACCGGAGCGAGTAAAGTTCGTAAAGACGATCCCTTGTCGTGTGTCTCACTATGCCCACGCACCTCATCCCACCGGAAGGTAAAGCACGACAATACCAACTAATGCATAAAACTGCATGTTTTATGCATCTACTTTTGATGCATGCTGCTGTCTAAAGGTTTGGCTGCATTCACACTGCGTGCATCTGCCTTCTAACAAAAACGCAGGTCTTTCCATTCATTTTGGGGGTAGTGGGTTTAGGCTGTGGCGGGGATTTGCCAAAGGGGGGACACTCAAAAAAATGCAACAGTCTTGCGGCGAAAAGTTAAGAATGACTCAACTTCTGAAGAAACGCAACCACACGACACACTGCGGTGGCCAATCATGTAACCAGCGATCAGACTTGTCAAAGTGTTAGGAGCTATGGTTTGAGGCGGTGTGACAGTCCCGTACAGGAAACAGGAAAGAACCCTATGAGGGTAAAAAAACTAAACACAAGCAAGGAAAGTAATATATACTGTACAATGAGGAATTTAAGTTGGCTACGAAACACTAGTACAGCTGGGCTGGGCTGCCCATTTCAAACACGTGAGGCAATTAGTACGCTCCCGGGTTGGGACCCTGGTCTTATCTGGATTGTCATCACCAGGGATCAACCCGTGAGGACTGGATTGGTTAGGTTTGACAAAAGAAGGCTTGAACACGGCTCAGACAACCCTGGTCTAACCCATTGGTGTGAAAGAGCCTCCACTTTCCTCAAACCACAGCCGCTCAGACGGCCAGCTACTACACACCGACAAGCTCTCCAGATGCCACTTCTGAAGACATGAGCCCATAAAAGTTCTCATCAGACGCCTTGTGTGCTGAAATTAAACTGGAGAGGTGGAAAAAAAACGACCCTCCATAATGTATGAGCGGAAAAAAAAGCTCAAAAGGTTTCACATCCCCGAAACTGAATCCAGAATGCTTTGAGACTGCTGTGTATATGTGCATCATTGTTCTTTTATGTAATACGATAACTACGGCCTGGGGTCAGCAGACAGGAAAAACATATGATGTATACTTTGGTTGCCGATTTCATCTGAGCTGAAACACAATGAAGGATCCACTTGACTGGAGTTTGAAGGGCAGTAAAACGGTGCAGTAAGGATATGAAATTGGTCGTTCGTATTCCTTTAATAGATATCTGT
>JABXJD010000146.1:217500-395000 GCA_013375575.1 Percina caprodes | reverse complement strand
TCATATTGTGCAGCCCTATAGCCTGCAGTCCAGCTTGCAGCAGACAGAGTCAACAGAAAAAAAGTTGACTCAAACTTGGCTGTGAATAAGCAGCAATCTGCTTTGGCTGCGGTGTTGCTCCTGCTCTGCCACCTCCCTTATAGTGCCTCCAGTGCATCTTTCCTCAGCACAGTGTAGGCCACTCTGCCAATGGTGACCACTGTCATCACATCCTCCTCCTACACCTCAACATCATCATCACAACCACCACCATCACTTTTCCTTTTGACTGTCCAGCCCACAAACTTCCAGCATGTCCAAATCTGCTGCTGCCCATGCTGCTGCTTATGTAACCATGCAGATGATTTAGCAACCAGAGACCACCGCTTCCATCAAAGCCTCAGTTGCTGATTCTGAATGGAGCATGGTGCTTTTCACTTTAATCAGTCTGAAAAGCCTGCGTGTATTTATTACTCTTCATTTACTTTCACACTGATTATCTAATCTATTGAATGGATGTCAAGGCGAGGCGAGGCAAGGCAAATGTAGATTGCAGGCTACATGAGCAGTCCGTGGCTGCATACATTAAATCAACCAAAGCTGAGTCAGCCATGCAGGCAAACCAATACTAAAATGAGCCCTTGGAGTTGATGTACCATTAGCGTTAATTTAATCCGTGCGTTTAGAAACACTATATACTCTAATCCCATTTAAAAAGGGCTTTTACGCGTTCCCATAAAGCATGAGTACAGAGCAGAGTAGCCTAACTCTCAGTGCATGATTCCTATCCAATAACACACCGTGAATGAAAGCTCCGTTAAGCGGATAAAGGTGAGTCCGTATATCTTATGAGCACTATATGCATTAGATATGTCATATGCATGATTATGCACAAAGCGCTTGGATGGCGAAATGGTGTCCGAAAACCAACAGAAGACTGCTTTTCCCCACTATATTCTTCTATCACATGCTTATTATTTTTTACCACAGGCTCTTGACAGAACCACAATGCAGTTTAACTGGACACAGTTAGGATGGATCATCGTATACTGGTGTCAAGACTCCCGACGTTTTCTAACGTATCGCAGCATACTGTTAATGCACATGCCTCGACTCTGTAATCCAATGTACATAACAGTAGGAAATGCCCTCGGTAAACACACAGCAGCGAACACAACTCTGCGTTCAAATTCTTGTCTCGACGTTACTGCCGCTCAAAACTGGCCAGAAAACATGGAAGTAACATAGCATTAGCACACAATCATAGTCCGTGTCAGTGCGTCCTACCAGAGAGAATCCAGTCCGACAGCAGCGCAGGACTGGGGGGAAGGGGTGTTCCGAACTGGAATCAAACTCTCAAGGCAATCCCCGGGAAAGTGTATTCTCTCTTTGCTGCGCCGTGCACCAAACGCAGCGGATCTCTCTCTCTCTCTCTCTCGCTCTCTCTCTCTCTCTCTCTCTCTCTCTCTCTCTCTCTCTCCGGCGATCAAGGAGCGCAGCAGAGGCAGCTGTCAGGTTGACGTTGAAAGGCAACCCACTACTTCCGGTGACATCACACTGGCGCCTACAGCTGAGTGCATGGGAGCTGTGGCATCTGTTTCTATGATAATTCAGCAAATGGTATCTAGGCCTACTTGATTTCATCATTCTTCATATGCAAACTTTTATATTCACAAGCAGACATTTTCGAATTAATTTCCGAATGTTGTGCTTTTTGCAGAGATGGGAAGTAACGAAATATTTTGTTACTGTACTCAAGTACATTTTTAAGATATTTTTACTTTACTTTATTATTTATTTTTTTGGGGCGACTTTTTACTTTCTACTCCTTACATTTTACAAAATTGGCTCGTTACTTTAGTTTTGTACTAAAGCTCGTCAATGAGGTGTGATTGTGAGTGCATGTAGGAGAATATCGCGGACACGCATAGAGAAAAAAGTGAGAGAAAAGAAAATGAGACTATAGCTGTTTGGAGGATAATCAGTTGAGATTGTGTATGTGCGAGTCCTTGAGAACTGTAAGTCGTATAACTTACAGTATGTTGTCAGTTCATTTTATTGGTCTATAGTTCTGGCAAAGTTAAAGTTATCTAGTGAGTTTGTTGTTTGTGTTCTTCACCTGTTACCTAGGTTACACCTGGCTGTTGATTCATAATGGAGATTGTTGAACGTCCTTGCTCACGTTTGTATTTTAGGTGCATTATTTACATGCTACAGTTACACTGCATTAAGGTAATGTAATTAATAGTGGGTTTATTGTTATTATTTACTAACATATACGATTCCTATGAATTGTGTATGGTAGCCTTTACTATGTTATTTATTTATTTGCAGAAACACACACACACACACACAGCCATAGCTACCAAAGCCTGTGTTTGTCCTGATGCTTGATTGTAATAAAGCATCACCAGAGACAAGTTGTCTCCGTCCGTGTGTTATCAGACACACATGGGCCAATACAGGACATACAGTCCTAATCTAGTCCTCACTAACAAGTTTCAAATCATTACACTGTTTGGCATATAAAGAATAAAGGATAAAGTGCCTTTTTTCCGTGTCCACTGTAACATGTGTCTGGTCCAGGTACCTTTGTCATTCACACAGCTACTTTTACTTTTATACTTTAAGTAAATTTCCAAGCCTCTACTTTGTTACTTTTACTAGTAAAGACGTTAAATCAGTACTTCTACTTTTACTCCTTTTACAATCCAACTCCCTATGGACTGAGCTACTGCCACCCCCTCATTTTATCATTATTTTTATTTATTATTACTATTATTACTGTTGTGGTAATCTTTATACTGTCTTCTTTCTCCCTATACTGTATTTTGCTAAAAACTGCTGCTAGAAATTTAGAGGAGTCTTAGTCTTTTCTCATAGAAAGATTATTAAACATCACCAAAAAAGTAATAAACTTGAGGAAAATTGTAGGCTAGAGGTTTTTACTCCTAAAACCTCTGACTAATTTTGTACTGCATATGTTTACATGTAACTTTTTATTCATATCTGTATAAGAATAGCACTTGTGTGCTATTGATGTTTACCTGATTCTTTGTATATTTTATTTTGTCAAAAAAAAAGCCTGGGAGCAATGGTGAGTTGTAGTCTACACAGGCAGGATGGTATGGTGGGCCAACCCGGTGACGCCGGCTACAAGCTCCATGACGTCGAGCAGCAGTTATAAGAGCTACAGAGCTTTGTGACGCCAAACTCAGCTCCTTGGCTTTAATGTCCTGTGTCCTGTAACACCTACCCATTCACCCCGACCTCCTCCCTATGCGGCCAGCTGCGTTCTTATACAGCAGCAGACGATGTGTAATAAAAATAACATGGGAGGTTTACGAATTACAGTGCTTAACTCTTGTAGCTTTTTGAACGTATGGTTCACGAGAAAGGGCTGCTCAGTTACTTTGATAACTACTGCATACAGAGAGCCCTGAAGGCAAAATGCTTTCTGAGTTTTTGTCTTAAAGATTCAAATCGCCACCACTGATGTAGAAGAGAAAGGGACAGATAAAAACATAGTCAGTAAAATAAAGGACCTAGCTTCCAGGTCTTAAAGGAGAATTCCGGTTGATTTCAACACGTAACTCTGTTGTTTGTAAATTTGGAGTACTGTCAGTAGAGAGAGAAACGAAACCAATCGGTGCTGCCTACACCTTGTTATCCTCCTGCTGGAGTTAGCACCCAACAGGCTTGGAAATGCTTGTTACTAACCTAGTTCTGAGGAGTCTGTCCCGGAGTCCTTATGTTCTTTTCCCCCCAGCATGTTTCCTTGGATCAGGGAGGTTCCAAAACCATGGCTGTTGCCGTGGTCCTGCTACACGTCTTGCTGTGCCCTGCTACGTCCTGCTGTGCCTTGTAATGCCACGCAGCGCCCTGCTATGCCATGAACTACTACAAAGAACTACTAGAACTGTTGGGTCCTCGTAAATTAGTGTGGTCTAGACCTACTCTCTGTCAAGTGTCTTCAGATAATTCTTGTTTTGAATTGATACTATAAATAAAATTGAATTGAATCAAACAATGTTTTAAATATGTTTTTAGCCTCTTAACATGTTCAAAATGTCATTAACCCTCGTGTTGTCTTCCCGTAGACCAACATTTAGTTTTTCTGGGTCACTTTTCCCAAAGTTATTTTTGTTGTTGTTTTGACCAAGTTTTTGAAGCTTTCTCCAACATTTGTTGTCACTTTTTGACGTTTTCTAACTTTTCCCGAAGTTCTCTCTCTTTTTACAATGTGTTTGTCGATTATTTCTGCGTTTTTTTTGGACGTTTTTGTTGTTACTTTTTTTCAGTGTTCTTAAATCTTTTTTTTCTTAAAATGCTATACATTAAATAAAACACCCAAATTCAATGAAAATAGGGAACTGATGATTTCTTTCACTTGTGAGCAGCGTTGTATGGAACCATTCACATTACTATTATTTTTTACAATTTGATAAAGGAATTTGGAAGGAAACACAAATTTCTGATCTCTGAGCAACTTTTTTTTTAAATGGGTCAAATTTGACCCATTTAAAAAAAAAGTTGAGGGTTACAAGAGGGTTACAACTGCCTACCAAGTGTGTTGATACTGCTTTGGGACCATCTACAAACTACAACACTGAAGAAGAGATCTTTTTGTAGATCATCCGTCAAGGGTTTCCAATGCATATTTCCAGAATTTCTTTATTTGGTTTTTGATAAAAAAGATGACAAGATATCAATTAATGTGGAAAGTAAAGCCATTTAATGTATGCACACACTTAAACAAGACAGGGGTCTGTTTCAGGAAGGAGGTTTAACACACTCTGAGTCTAACCCTGGTCTGAGCTGATTTACCCTGAGATGGGAAACTGAGTTTTTGGTTCCAGAACAGCTGATTAGAGTTGGTTCAATCAACTCAGAGTTAAGTACGTACACCACCACAATAAAAAGGCAGCATGAATGGAGGCATGATACTACCATTCACCATGGCAACAACCACAAACCAGCTGGTCGGCAGAAATACTCATGCACACATACAGCGGGTTTGAACATGTATTTAGTTTTAAACAAAGCAACACGGCGGCTGCTGCTGAACGACAGAGAATTGGTGTGGGAGAAAATTGCTGCTTGAGTCAATCCGTAAGCTCTAATATAGTGTATTAATTTCAATTTTAATCACAGGTAACCTATAATATAACTAGTGAAAACTGGAATGGTAGTAGACTACACCTATCTTATCTTTTAAGTAAGGGCGAGTAAACTAATCCCATTCTGAGGTTGCATTGCCATCATTAACATAATTATGATTTACAATCATTTGTTTCTTTTTTGTATCTCTTACTGGTTTGTGTCCAGGGAACACTACAAAAACGTTTAAAAAACATTCAAATAGGCAGTTATCTGGAAATGACAATACATCTATAGTTGGGGGCCTCAATATCACCCCCAGACGCATGTTAACACCCTGAGAAGTAAGCTAATACAGCTTCTTTATCAACGTGACTTTCAACAAAAGGAAATGCCAAAAAAAAAAATACAAAAATGCCAAAAATACAAAAAACATTTTGTAGTCTGCCTAATGTGGTTAATAGAGTTTTTTAATTCATGCAGATAACAAAACTGCGCTAAAATGCGCCTGATACAGACTGAATGAGGAAATGAAAGAGTGCTGTGTCAGGTGAGAGAAGAAAACCTGCTCCAGACCAGGTTAGGTTCAAACTCAGTAACCATAGTAACTGACTAAGGTTAAGGGTTAACAAACTCAGTTTTCACTTAACCTGCTTTCTAAAACGGACCTGATATAAATCTCTGTTAACCACAGGCCTCATTTTTTATTGCATAATAGAAGACAGCTGTCACGCACACAGGAAAATGGACCCACAGATACACGACTCAGGTACATAAAATGCAATGGTTTTATTAGCAAGCTAATAAACTCACAGGCAACAGTGTCCAAAAACAGCATGCAAAGGGAAATCTAGGAAAACAGGCAATGGTGCGGCCAAGGGGGTAAGGCTCTCCTCTCTAAGCATAGCTCCCATGGCGCCATTTTAATGCTACAAAGCCATCACCTGCAGTTAGCATCCCATTGACTGCCATTTATTTTGGCACCACTTTGACAGTGAATAACTTTACATCTGAAGTGTTTCAATACTCTATTTGTCCATTGTTTATTTCTAAAGGAACACAACAATGTATAAAAGGCTCCATTACCTTGTAGCTCATGTTACGGCTCTGTAGCAGACGTTTTTGTAAAAATATATATTGGATAGACGTCAATGAACGCTTTACCCTGTTTAAAACCCCACTGCTTGAGCTTGCTCGCTCCCAATTCAACAAATCAATCTTATATAACATTTAATTCTTATTCGAGCAACAATGCTGAGTTGCATGCTCTCGGTTCAAACAATCTTATTTATACAGTGAGTTATTTACAGTCACAATCAACACTGCTGGAGCCGCCTTCCGCAATCTCCCAATTTCAATTCAATCTTACTTCCAATCTTATTATTATAAGTTATCTTATTTCATGCTACTGATTCAAAGTCCACCACCACAAAAAAATTACAGTAGGCCTCTGTACAATTTCCTAAGTGTAACTTCTCACACAATTTGACTACAGCCTACCTGTCAAATTATTTCTTATAGACTATGGCCGCGAGAAAAAACTGTGGAGTCTTTCCATGGGACTCACTTCTGCCGTCGCGACAAAGTTGAGTTTACCAGGCCGACACCCTCACAGTTGTTTTATGACGTAAATTTGTCCTTCAAAACAAAACTATCGAAGCATGCTCGTACAGAAAACAATTATTAGTTTATCACAAAATCCCTCTACAACGGCATTGACATTGGCCGCCTGTTACACGCCAGCCTGCATCATATGAGGAGCCATCATTCATTTTCATTTAGGCCACAGACACACATGCTGCTGGACACTTTGTACTGTTTATTCTTCAAGACAAGTTATAAGTTCAAGAATGGGAACATGTGAATTTTTAGGGACCCCCTTTGCCACCTGTATCCTAAATGTGTTGTTACTTTGCACTTGCTGTTAGATAATTACAAAAAATAATGCAAAATGATTATCTTACACAAAAATACAGAATATACTGTCTCTTACATTACATACATTGTGAACAAGTATCTAAGAAGATTCTATTTTTCTGTCTCTCGTTTGACTAGTCCTGACTAGTCCTGGTCTTGGACTTGACTACACCACTGTTCATCTTCTCATCTCAACTGCTTTACTTCATTTCTATCCTGCAAAATACAAGTCAACAGCTCCATCTTCTGGTAACTCAGCAGAGCATTTCATGAATAACTGGCAGTTTAAGGCTGAAACCCATTTCTCCATCTTACCCCTTCCCCTTGGCCCTTACCCCTACCCCTTGGCCCTCAAAACCAAGGGGTAAGGGCTAGGGGTGAAAACATACCCCTATGAAATGGGACACCACTTGGTGACATCACCATACAGTATTGATCACAAACTTCCAAGATGGCGTCTCTGTTGATTGTGTGGGTTTTGACAACAGTGTCATATGCATTTATATATGTTGTAGTTATGTTATGTTCACTTTGGTAGTGCAGAGGCAGATGTTATCTGTGCAGTACTTAGGTCTGTTTGCAATACATGTGTACACACACACACACACACACACACACACACACACACACACACACGGTGTGTTGTATATCTGTTTCAGTTATCACCGTTTTGAATGTCATTGATGTTCAGAAAAACATTTTAACAAAATTCTTGTTTATTGCCTGATAAATTAAACATAACAGGCAAAAACATTACATTAAATATATTGTATTACATAACCATTATCAACTATTAGAACCATACTTACATGTCACACACATAAAAAGGCATTCAAATGTATAAAACTAAAAAAAGACACAAGACCACAAACAAACAAATTAACTACAGCTGTTATTCTATTCCAGACCAGTCTGAAGCCTGTTGGCCAGTAAACCCCCCCCCCCACAAATCATCAGTGTCCCTATCATAACCAACAACAATATACAAGTGCATGAACAGTAATTAATTACAAATTATTACAATAATACAGTACCAATGCAATAATGAACGGGTACAACATGAACACATGATTTAAGAAACGTCTCCTCGTTTTCAGCCCGAAAGTGGACCAGCTGCTGGGTTTCCTCCTGGTCCCTGTCTGATACAGGACAGTATATATAGTATAAAGTGGACCAGCTGCTGGGTTTCCTCCTGGTCCCTGTCTGATACAGGACAGTATATATAGTATAAAGTGGACCAGCTGCTGGGTTTCCTCCTGGTCCCTGTCTGATACAGGACAGTATATATAGTATAAAGTGGACCAGCTGCTGGGTTTCCTCCTGGTCCCTGTCTGATACAGGACAGTATATATAGTATAAAGTGGACCAGCTGCTGGGTTTCCTCCTGGTCCCTGTCTGATACAGGACAGTATATATAGTATAAAGTGGACCAGCTGCTGGGTTTCCTCCTGGTCCCTGTCTGATACAGGACAGTATATATAGTATAAAGTGGACCAGCTGCTGGGTTTCCTCCTGGTCCCTGTCTGATACAGGACAGTATATATAGTATAAAGTGGACCAGCTGCTGGGTCCTCCTGGTCCCTGTGTGATACAGGACGGTCTATGTAAAGCACGTAGCGATGTATCATAGACCGTTAATATTAATATATACAGTCTATGCGATGTATACAGTCCATTCAAGGCAGAGAAATGCGGGACTGTTATTCAAATCAACGTTAGCGATTAGCGTTAGCACAAGCTAGCGATTTTTTTAAAGTTTCAATTAAGAACGTTGTTGCAAGTACATATCTACAGGACTGTATAGACCACAAAACAAGACTGTCGTAACTTTTAAATGAATTATTTAAGCCGAAAATACTTACATTTATGTGTCTCTCTGGTTGATGCGGCAGCCATTGTTGCTGTTAATGTTAATCAGTCATCACTTGATTACACATTGTATTACCTTCTTATGATATAAGAACTGAAGCAGACAATGTGCCAAACATAATGAGCCACATGAAGAGACAGTGCAGCATATGTCAGTAGCAACAGCTGAGAAGATTTAGGTCTGTGGTGAACAGGTCCACCTCACATAAATTTACTTCTCTCATGACTACACACACTCACACACCCACACCCACACACACACGGTTTTCAGTGTAAGGACCAGGGACCCAAAGTTAAATTAATGTTGGTCTACCAGAGGGATCAACTAAGACCACTACAATTCTAAAGAATGAGAAATTAATTCTAACTAAATTCTAACCCTTTAACCTTTGTGCCAAGGCTCAGTAATGTTTGGCCCTCATCCTCTGTGCCCCACTTACTGTGTTTACTTTATTACTTTGGGAAAATAAAGACTATTTGATCATTTTATGAAACATTGAATGAAATGTCACATATAGCCACATAACGGTCAACTGATATGAGCACCACTATAGGTAGCACACACAAAGTCACCAAAATACCAGCAGGATGTTTGTCGGAGGATTTCTCCCGGTATTGGTACAAGGCCCACTAGAAGGTCTGAGACAGCCAGAGAGAGGAGGAGGATGTTGGTGGATGTGTGGAGCTGCCTGGGGAGAAAGAGAAAAGCGGCAACAAGTGTGACCAAACAACCAAAACCAGTATTCAAAATGAGAATATAAATCTATGTGAGTTTGAATATTTTCCGATCTACCACATCAGTAGTTACCACATGTTTAAGTGTAGACAGATAAAATGACTTGTTTGAGGTCACAGTGGACAGAAAGCAATGATTAATATTGGTAAAAGAGTGGACATGAACAACAGTCTCTGGCATCAAAGTCAAACATTTGGAGCAACATTATTCAGAACTAGCTCCAAGACAATTCTTCTAAATATACAGCAGCTGTTCATATTTTAAAGTTACACATCCTGTAGAGAGAAGCAAAGAAGTTAATATCTGCCTGAAGTGGGAGATTGAGATGATGATGAGCAGGTTGAGAGTCACAATGGTCAGAGAAATGGAGTACAGCATAACAGTAACTGTTTGGGGCCAAGGAGACAAGGGCTCCCTGCAGGAGGTGTTAGGGAACTGTGGAAAGCAGAGCTCTGCTCCGTCCTCAACCTCCATCAGCAGAGATCTGCAGATAGCTGCAGCTCTGGCAACTTTCTGAACAAACCTGAGTCATGTAACTGATTTATCTCTCTCTCATTCTCTTCATCCCCTCCTCTTTCTCAGTCAATGTTTGACTCTGATGCCCCTTCTCCATGACTCTGCACATCCCACCATCATCTTCATCCCTCTCTCTGTAACCCTGCCTTTCTCACTGTTTCTCTATCCAATCTCTCGTCTGTCATTTTCTACACTTGTTTTCTTTCCTTTGTCCTATTATTAATAACCTTTTAAAGTTTCTAAAACAGAAGTCTTGCATTTCCAACTCTATCTCTACAGCCATGTGGAGTGAGATTTGGCTACACCAAAGATGCATTCAGGGATAGAAGAAAAAAACACTCAGGGTTTTTCCCATTCTAGTCACTATTGTCTTCGGAAGCGCTAAACTCTGGATGCAGTGATGGTGGCTCTGCTAAATCGTCTCGGGAAAGAAATAGTTTTGGTGACACATTTGCTCCTGGCAAAAGAAAACGCACATTCAGTGTCATGCAGCTAATACTTCTCTTTCTACAGTTTTCTCCACCTTTCCCCTTCTCATCAATCATTCATTCATAATCTCTGGTGGACATTGATGTCTTTCCTGTCAGGGTTGTGCAGCTTCAGATCCAAAATGCAGAGACAACAGCCAGGATAGAGAAACAAAAACATACTATTTATTATTCCAAGGAATACACACTGGAAAACTATTACAGGATGAACTTTAAGTGAAAAGGGCACAGTGACAAAGTAACAAAAGAACTCAAAGAACCAACACATTCTCACTTCCATCTCGTAAAATACGAACACTTGTCCAGGTGCCTTTGTCGTTGTTATTGACGCAAAAGTCTCCTTTAGTGTCATGTAACGCTTTACCCAAACACGCTTGGTCGGGATTGTTGGCGTCCCTTTTGACGCTGTTAGGTTAAGGAATGGTCGGTTGGGTTAAGGGAAAGGTTGTGGGTGGGCTTACGTTCTGTGACACAGGAAGAAGCGGCCTGTTAAAGAAGAAAGCGACTTCTGTGACACGTGGCAATAACTGGACAGTTAAGGACACACACGTGACACAAACCTGTCTCCTTGCCCGCTTCCCCTGAACTTTTTTCTGTTTGTTCTACTGCTACCTGTTTAGTGGGTATCTCCAACAACAACCAGTCCTTGGAGGGAACCCAACTGGCTATCTTTTCTGGGAGCCATGGAGGTCGTCGACATGGTCCCCAACGCTGTGCACAACCTCTCCTTACCCCAGCTCCTTCGCTGGTAGGCTGTTCCAAACATGTGTTGTCCAGTGGACCGGTGCAGCGGTTGTCCAGCGGACCGGTGCATGTGTTGTCCAGCGGACCGGTGCACGTGTTGTCCAGTGGGCCGGTGCATGAGATGAACACCCCTGGTGCCTGGTGGACCCCAGTCGTCCAGGGTCTCGCCTTTGTGCTCGGTTACTTCCTTCGTGATTGGCTGGCAGAGGGATATCGCCTTTGCTGCCGGCCGCCAGAGTGGTATTGCCTTCGCCTACAGTCTACAGAAAGGATTCGCCATCACAGATGGCCTCCAGAAGGGTGTCGCCTTTGCCCGGTTTCCTGGTGCCCTCCATTCCACGGCCCATGGACTTTTTGTTCTTCCTCCCTCCTGGACTCTCTACAACTTCCCTGGGCTTGTTTTTGTTTGGTCTTTCAGTTTGGCCATCCTCCGGCTCCCCTCCATCCTCCCTTGGTTGACTTTCTGGTTGAGTTTGGGACGTCTGGAATCCGTCCTTTGAGGGAGGGGTTCTGTCATGTTTTTGTCCTTGTGTCAAGTTTCTTTGTTTTACTTGGAATGAACTTCCTGTTTTATTTGGAAATCCACTGTTTGGTTACATCCTTGGTCACTTGTATTCCTGTCTTTGTTTCCTGCCTTTTCTTATTGTTCTGTCAGCTGTCTCTTGTTAGTCCTCATTACCTGGTGTATTTAGTTCCTGTTCTGTCTGTGTCTCTTGTCTGTTATGGTACACAGGAAAGGATTCAGATGCAGACACCAATGGTTGTGTGAACAGGCAGGTTTATTTGAGTGCACAGGGAGAGCCAACGGGTAGGGGAGGTTGCGGTGAATTCCAGGCTAGAAGCGAACCAGACGATAGTGAGCCGAGGAGCAGTCAGGGCGGACAGACAGGCTGGCGGGCAAGGAGCAAATAGGCAGGCAGGCAGGCAGGCAGGCAGGCAGGCAGGCAGGCAGGCAGGCAGCGAATTCACACACGGAGTGAACAAGAGAGGTAAACCGACGAACTGGCGACAAGGGAGAGACAGAATAGAACCAGAGTATTGAGCGTGATGAGCCACAGGTGCGATGCGCTGCAGGCGGTGATGAGCCAAGAATTAATTAACCTCAAGCTCAACTTTTGCCTGCCTGCTCTCTGACCTTGGGTCCACCATTCCATGCAACATTTGACAGAAGAATCCTTTTGGAGTTTGTGCCGTTTGTTCACTCTCTAGACTCCGTCAATGACAGACTTGTGAATTTTTTTTCGTGAGGCCCATGAGGAGGATTCTACCTTTGCAAGGCACCTCATGGAGGCTCGGGGGCCGGCTACAGAGCAGAATGTTTGCTTCCTTGTCTCCAGATCTGTTTGTTCTCCAGAGCTTCGGCAGCCAACCTGCCCGCCTGTCTCCTTGCCCGCTTCCCCACATTTTGTTTTTCTGTTTGTTCTACTGCTACCTGTTTAGCGGATATCCCCAACAACAAACAAACAGTTCTTGGAGGAAACCCAACTGTCCATCTTTTCTGGGAGCCGTGGAGGTCGTGGACATGGTCCCCAACGCTGTGCACAACCTCTCCTTACCCCGGCTCCTTCGCTGGCAGGCTGTCCAGAGCACGTGTTGTCCAGCGGACCGGTACATGAGCTGTCCAGGGGACCGGTGCACAAGCTGTCACGCGGACCAGAGCCCGTGGTGTCCAGCAGGCCGGAGCCCTCGGTGCTGTGCGGCGTTCCAGAATCTCCGCTGACCTGCAGCCTCCCAGAATCTCAGCTGATGTCCAGGGTCTTCCCTTCGTGTCGGCTGCCAGAGGGATATTGCCTTTGTGCTTGTCTGCCAGAAAGATATCGCCTTCACAGATATCCGCCAAAGGTGTATTGCCTTTGCATGCGGCCTTCACAAAGGATTCACTATCACAGATGGCCTCCAGAGGGGTCTCACCTTCGCCGCCGGCTACCTGAGGGATACTGCCTTCATGCTCGGCCGCCTGAGGGAAGTGTTCATAAACTTTCTGTTTTATTTAGAAATCCACTGTTTGGTTACATCCTTGGTCACTTGTCTTCCTGTCTTTGTTTGTTTCCTGCCTTTTCTGATTGTTCTGCCCCCACCTGTTGTGTCAGCTGGTGTATTTAGTCCCTGTTCTGTCTATGTCTCTTATCGGATTCTTACTTTCTGTTGCTGTTTGTTGCCGTAGTGTGTCAGTTCTCGGTCTTTTTCCATGCTATCTTCTCATCTGTGGAGTTATTTGTCACTCATTCCTGTTATTTGGATTATTTTAGTTTTTTGGACATCCGTTTACTGTCCACTTTCGGAAAAATATTTTTTTTCCTGCTACATTCAGGCCTCCTTTTGTTTGGCGTTTACTGTGTTTTTTGATACTTAATAGTACTACACTATATACTAATACTTGCCTGCTTTCTTCTCGACTGGTTATTATGCCTATTTGTGTAAATTATAAGTTTTATCGTTGCTACTCGCTTGACTAATTATAGCATGGCTGTGCGTAACGCTAGAACAATGTCTAGGATAGTTGTGTCAATGATGAAAAAGGATGGTCTACCTTGTAACAAAAATATAATCATGTGTGTCGTGATTTCCCTGGCAGATAACTCACATCATGTGCAGTTGTAACACAGACTAGCTACAACTAGAACAGCTGCGTCTCAACAAAAGAGATACTAAGGGCTCATTTCGGTTTTCATGGACATTGTTCATACTGTTCAGAGAAATATATTAAACACACAAACCTCCGTTGCTTCTCTCCTACGCTGTAAACATTGCCTCACACTATTAATATAATACAATATAACAATGGCACTGATACTTTACTAACATTAGCTTGAATAAGTATGATTACCTGATAGCTGATGTAAGCAATGAAATGGTACCAAAAACTATTATTACACTGGTAGGGACACTGAATGAAGTCGTCACTAATTTCGGGTTCTTCCACTGTAAGAGTTAGAACATGCTCGGAATGAAGGGGGTGGCTAGAAAGTGAAATTTAGTTCAATGTTATATACAGTTTCACCGCTAGATGGGAGAAATTTCTTACACAATGTAGCTTTAACGTTAAATTATGACAATTAGTTTCGGATGTACTATCTAACATGATGTCATGGCACTAACCAAGCCAACAGAGCAGCTTCAATACATTTGCTAGATTGGGCTAATGTTTCATTAAAGAGTTCTCTGTTGATTTGTGTTTGTTGCTTTGTGCTCGTGGTGGAAAATGTAAACAAAGTGGCGTGCCAGAAATGCAATGCGCCATGACGTACTGTAGGTCCCCTTCAAGGCTGGGCTGATGTTGGAAGTCCCTCTAGTGGACAGAACATGTTGGATAAGCCTGAGTAGTGTAGCACATATTAATAACAGGATGAATTTGAGCATTAAATGTTTGAATATTATTTGAATATTGAAAAAAATGATTGAAATTCAAATAGTATTACAGATGAAGATTGACAGCTCAACTGTCCATCTCCTAAGCTGTCTTCTGTTCTCTCAACAAACAATTCTACCTACTGTGGGACCGAACCCAAACGTCCCGCTGTTGGCTAGTTAGCAGTGGGGCAGGGGGACCGAACCCAAACGTCCCACTTCTGGATAGTTAGCAGTGGGGCAGGGGGATCGAACCCAAACTTCCTGCTGCTGGCTAGTTAGCAGCGGGGCAGGGGCACCGAACCAAAACGTCCCGCTGATGGCTAGTTAGCTAATGTTAGCTTTATAATTCCAGCCACCCAACATGCCTTCATCATGCAGTGGTAAAATTGGCACTCATCAGACAATGTGGTTTCCTACAATGTGACAAGAGTGTTTAAAAGAAACTTGAGGTTGTTTTAGTTGTCTTATGGACATAATGTGATGAAGTAGATATTCCAATCGTTCGATAAGGGCCATCTCATGCAACAGGGGAAAGAGAACTTGGGGCACAGGAATTTAGGTCATGACAAAAGACAAGAGATACAGTTAACAACTTAAAGGTTCAACATGTATTTACTGAACATACAGGGAATTCATAATTAAGTAATATGAAATGACTAAATAGGACATGATAATAAATTAATGAGGAAAGAAAGCTATTAACCAGGCTGATGCCAACTACATAAAAAAAACGCAGTATGTCGATATGGTTTACGAGAACAACTTGTCTGGTGGGACCTGGCTGGACCATCTAAGTGTCTCTACGGCTGTCTCAGTAGTTTTTATTCTACTCAGTCAGACCCTCTGTTCCTGCCACTTCCCCCAGACCCATGCACTTCTAAGCAACTTTTAAGACTTGCCACCAGATGCCCTCACACTTTTCTATCGGTCTAACATCTGCCTGCGCACTGCTTCCTGAAGCTCCTCCCTGCCATATGTGAGCTGGTGCCAAAGTGTGCCCAAGAAGTGCCCTTCTTCAGGTGGAAGATGTATGAAAGCTTTGCTCCAGAACCCGTCTCTCCGGTTCTTTCCTGCCTCCTCTGAACCTTTGCTCCAGGATCTCCAGTGCTTCCATGGGCCGTCTAGCACCTCTGTGGAGGTAAGCAGGTACCAGCCAGCCCTCTGCTTGATTTCTTGCTGACTTCTAACTATTCAGATTCTCGGCCTGCTAGCATAGCCTAACAGTCAGCAAGCCTCATTCTCCCCCCCCTTTTCTTTGCAGTCTGAATGAATTAGGCTGGCATAGTATTGTTGTTTAACACAAAAAATAAGTGAAAGGTAAAGGGTCCAACAAGTCTTCCAAACCAATGTTAATATAGGTTGTTTATTCCTACCCTCTTATACAATCCTATCCTCTTATACAACAAAAAAGGGGCATTTATTAACGTCCTATTGGTGGCAAAAAAAAAATACCCACTACGTTTGTTTTCAAAGAGGAAATGATCCCCGGTCTCCTGGCATAGCAAGGCAGCTTTATTTGTATCGCACACTTCAGCAACAGGGCAATTCAAAGTGCTTTACATAAAACGATTAAAATAATAAAAGTTACAGTGCAGTACAAGAAAATAAACATTAAAGAGCAGTTAAAAACAGTTAATTGTATAAAAGCAGATAAAATAGCAGATTTTAGACTGCTAGTATGGGACAGTGTATAAGCCGCTGCCCCACACACGTTATTGGGGCGCAATAACCATTTTGTGGAAACCCAAACTTTGTCCACCACGGGCCCAGCAGGATCATTGGAATTTGTACTCTGGTTACCCATAACCAAGAGTGGAAGTACTTCTCTTTACACTACAATATAGTCCTTACTATACGGCGTAGTTTAATCACAGCAAACTTTCCAAAATCCTGAACAGCTCCAACTGTTATCTATGTCACCCCTAACCCTCTTAACCTGCTAAATCATCCACTTTATTCACCAGCCAGTCTCTACTTGCTGCCCCCATCCCAAAGCACTTTGAGTGTCTATGGTATATACAGTATATATGTATTGAATTAATATTATTATTATTATTAAAAACACTCCGTAAAGCTGAGAGGAGCTTCAAAGTCGGGAGATAATTCTCTGTGGATTCGGGACTGGCAGCGACCCTCTCACATTAAAGATGCTAATTGAATCCGTTTTTGTTATAAAAATTTAAAAAAATCCCAATTGATTAAATGATTGGACTCATGTCAGACACAACATCAACTGAAAAAACAGTCCTGTTCAGTAATGATTACATCACATGTTGTTCATGCTGACGCTTGTTTGTCTTCACACCTCTGATTGCAGACACCTCATTGGTCGAGATGTCATCATCCAACTAACCCATGCAGGTGTGAACAAACTTCCTGTCCAGAGGGGTTCAGCACACCACCTTTAGGAGCCACTAATGGGCTGCAAGACATTGTTAACAGAGAGGCAGATTAAATCTCCCGGGACCTGAGTGTTAGTGTCTGATGATGCCCACTATACACAACAAAGTGAATGGTCATTTAGCCCATCAAACACTGATCTACAGGGAGATGAGTTTGGAGCTTCAGTTTTAGCTCTGCTCATTAAGACACCACGCTGTAGCATTCACATGAACTTTGGCTCATTTAAGTTTTCTTGTTAGAACTTAAAGGTGCTTTAAGCAATGCCAAGAGAGGAAAACACAAGACAGAAAGTAAAACTAGACAAGACAAGGGAGAAAACGGAGACTTCATAGTAAAACAGAAAACAGAACATATAGACTCTAACAATCACGACCGACAGAACCCCTCCCTTAAGCGAGAGCTCCCAGATGGCCCAAAGAACAGGGAAAGCAACAACAACAACAAAAGTCCACTAAAGGCAAAATGGTCCAGGAAGGGCAGAGGGGGCCTGGAGGGGGACAAACAAAAGTCAACCCCTGAGCCCTTCTGGAGGCCAAGCAGGTCGGCGAAGATGGAGCCCTTCTGGAGGCTGAGCAGGTTGGTGAAGGTGGAGCCTTGGATGCCGACGCTGAGGACAGAACCTCTCAGGCAGCCAAGCAGGACATTGAGGATTCTTTGGAGGCCATCTGCGAAGGCAAAACCCTTCCGAAGGCCAGACAGGAAGGCTCAGACTGAATTCCTTGGGAGACCTGGCAGGCCAGCAAAGGCTAAACCCCTCTGAGGGTTGATGAATGGTCAAGCTCCGCCATCAAGGCAACAGGATCAGGAGTCGGCCAGACCACCGACAAAACACCGGAGGCAGGAGTCTCTTTGGCACCGAATAATGGCATAGTCTCAGGTAGGGCTGGACGATATTGTTTGTATTGCATGCGCGATAGTCACATCGCAGGACGTTGCGATGTTGACGCTAAAACTTTTTTGCTGCTTGATAGAAAAGTAAAGTTCCACCGTTCTCCTTTTACATGATTATTACCGTCCAACCCTTCCCCTTTAAGACAGGTAGCCATGTGGGCAGCGTGTGTATGTGACGTTAGTCCTATGGAGTTTATTGTTATGGAAGTGAGTCTCTCCGTGTGAAGACAAGTCCCGTAGGCAGCAGCTGCCGCTGACACAGTGATGTCATAGTTTTGATGGGTAGTCAGTGGAGCTACAGTAGTCAGTGTTTTATGTTCGCTGCAAATACGAACTACATCACCTGATTAATGCAACATAAACACAACGTCTCCCAGCCATTTCCCCGCAGAAAGCTGCTACCAGCCAGGCTAAAGCTAATATAGTTAGCCTAAAGAACCAAGAGGTCCGTCCGTCCCAACTAACGTTACGGTTCGGAGCCGCGACACTGGAAGCGTACCACTAATCTACAACAGAAGTCTGTGTCTGATCTAACGTCATTTACACTGATTTAATTGTTTTTGGACACACTGAGTTTGTTGCTAGAACGCGTGACGTACAGGTCTTATTGATCTATTAAACGAGCCGGCCCCGCTAGTCCACCACAACCTGGAATTTAGAGGATGCAACATGCAGTCACTGTCATTCACGTTAGCCTGGAGAAGAAGTGTAACTTTAGTCACAGCGCTTACTTGCTTTGTTGATTGAAGAACAAAAGAATGGTTCACATTAGAAAATATCCTTTTTCATTTTTAACTTCTATGTAGATGCAATCTCTACAAAATCACTGCAGTAGTCGAGAATGATTTATTGTTTCCAAACAGAGCTATTTATGTAATCTTTTAAAAATTACTTTTCCTTTTTATATTGCAATACATACCGCAGGGGGAAAAAATACTGCAATGTAAGATTTTTCCAATATCGTGCAGGTCTAGTCTCAGGGGTCCCTGACAAAGGCACAGTTACTGAAGTGCCATACAACAGCACAGGAGTCGGTCGGACCACCGACACAACAAGGGGGGCGGGAGTCTCTATGGCACCAAACAACAGCAAAGTCTCAGGGGTCCCTGACAAAGGAACAGTCTCTGAGGTGCCGGACAGACATGTCAGTGTAGACTCTGGGAGAACCAAACATAACACTATAACCTACCTTTTTAAAAGTGAGGAACAATATATAAATTTATAATATTCGTATAGCCCCCAGTTGGGGCTGTGGTGGACACTGCTCTCTGGGCATCTGGTCATCTGGCTCCGTCATAACATCTATGGCACCCTGGACAATGAGAGCTTCATCATGGAGAGAGGTTCATCTTGGCCTTTACTCACCAGGACAACAAGGGGAGAGAGAGGGGGAAGACATGCAGGACACTTGCTTCAGGTCGAGTTAAACCCCGGACTTCTGTAATGAGGAATAAACCTCTTTTTATGGTTGGTGCCATACCAACTGAGCTAATCAGGGGTCCCACTAATTAATTTTCAAACAACACATGACCCCCAGTTCCTCTGGAAAAGTCCTGTGATTGATCCAGTTGTTAGTTTGACCCATCCAACACCCCAACCTACCATCTTTTTCAGAATTTGGCGCTCTTATACTTCGTGAGAGTGAACAAAACATGAATGTTTTGGGCCTTAAAAACCCCAAAAAAAAACAGTGAGTCAAAAACACTCTAGATATTAGAGGAGCTTCAGAGTTATGAGATAATTCTCTGTGGATTCGGGACTGGCACCAACCCCTCTCACATTAAACAATCAGAATCAGAATCAGAAATACTTTATTGATCCCCGAAGGGAAACTCTGTGTTGCAGTCGCACAAATATTAGAAATATAGAGTAGAAATATAAATAAAGCAATAAAGAAATATAACAAGTTTGGATATGTACGGTATTTACATAGTTAAAGGAATGTTATTATTATACAGTATTTACATAATTGACATAATTAAGGAACTGAAATGGTGAAAAGTAATAATAATAATAATAATAATAATAATAATAATAATAATAATTGTAGCAGTTGAATATTGCTCACATTTCAGGCCAGTGTTATTGCACAAAACATATAATACAGATAATATTGTCCAGTTTCAGTTTTCAACTTTATAACTCCTCCCTCTAAGTGTCTGTGTGTCCGACACTTAGAGGGAGGAGTTATAAAGTTTGATGGCCATAGGCAGTAATGACTTCCTGTGGCGATCTGTGGTGCATTTTGGGAGAATGAGTCTATCACTGAAAGTGCTCCTGTGATGTAGCAGCAAGCCATGGAGTGGGTGAAAGAAGACAACAAGCTAAACAAGCTAATTGAATCCCTTTTTGTTATTAAAGATCTAGACAATGTCGATAAATTAAATGATTGGACTCATGTCAGACACAACATCAACTGAAAAAACAGTCCTGTTCAGTAATGATTACATCACATGTTGTTCATGCTGACGCTTGTTTGTCTTCACACCTCTGATTGCAGACACCTCATTGGTCGAGATGTCATCATCCAACTAACCCATACAGGCGTGAATACATTTTCTGTCCAGAGGGGTTCAGCACACCACCTTTAGGAGCCACTAATGGGCTGCAAGACATTGTTAACAGAGAGGCAGATTAAATCTCCCGGGACCTGAGTGTTAGTGTCTGATGATGCCCACTATACACAACAAAGTAAATGGTCATTTAGCCCATCAAACACTGATCTACAGAGATGGCAAAAGTACTGACTCCCTGTACTCAAGTAGAAGTACAGATACTTTTGTTAAAAAATACTCTGGTAAAAGTGGAAATACTAATTTAACTTCTTAACTCAAGTAAAAGTAACAAAGTAGAGGCTTGGAAATGTACCTAAAGTATAAAAGTATAAGTAGCTGTGTGAATAATTTTTTAGAGTGCAAGCCAAGAAACTACAGTGGACATGGAAAAGGCTCTTTATATGCCATTGGCTACATTTTAAATGGATGTCTGCCAACAGGCCTAAAACATCCCATAAATGATTATTGTGACAGAGACTGGGACTCCAGGTTAATATGATTTTGACTCATTAGCAAGATATGAATTCAATTGTGATTCTGTGAGAAGTCACAGATCCAGTTCCTCTTTTTTAATCTTCCCCTTAACATTTAAAGAAATCTACATGTATGTGTGTGGGCTCAGATATGGCTTCTGGAAGGAAAATAAAGGATAAAATATGAATGACATTAATTAAGAAGTTCCCTATATTTTAGAATTCCGCAGCACATTGGCCAGGAGTCATTCTTGATGCATAGTCTATCTCAAACATCTCTCTGAGATAAAGAGGAGGATGATGAGAATCTGTCGAGCTGTCTCGTAGTGCTGCATCAAGTGCAACGTACAGTAGCCTACTATGTTCACAATTAGATTGAATTCTGAGTTGATGACTCAAACAATAATAATGATAACTCCAGTGACATTGTTTGAGACTTGTTATTGAGGACTAATTGACGACTGTATTTAAAGCTGATTCTGGTTTCCAACTTGCCCCAGGTGTGTCTGATAACACACGGACGGAGACAACTTCTCTCTGTTGATGCTTTATTACAATCAAGCATCAGGACAAACACAGGCTTGGGTAGCTTTGGCTGTGTGAGTGTGTGCGTGTGTGTGTGTGTGCGTGTGTGTGTGTGTGTGTGTGTGTGTGTGTGTGTGTGTGTGTGTGTATTTGTGTTTCTGCAAAGAAATAAATAACATTGTGAAGGCTACATACACAATGCATAATAATCATATATGCTAGTAAATAATAACAATAAACCCACTATTTCAGTATTTTAATGCAGGGTAACTGTAGCATGTAAATAATGCACCTAAAATACAAACGTCAACAATCGCCATTATAAATCAATAGCCAGGTGTAACCTAGGTAACAGGTTCCTAGGTAACTTCCTTTAAATGTCCCAGAACTATAGACCAACACAACAACAGGCCTAAATGAACTGACGACATAAGTTATACAACTTACAATTCTCAAGGACTCACACACACACACACACACACACACACATATACACACACACACACACACACACACACACACACACACACACACACACAATCTCAACTGATTATCCACCAGACAGCTAGTCTCTTTTTTTTACGGAACCCCCCCTTGGGGTCAGCTGAGAAACAAAACTAAAAACAAAAAGAATTCCGTGCTAAAAAACTAAAAACGTGCACAAGGTTTAACAAACTTGCACAGTTTTTAGTATATTAAATCACAAATGACGAATCTTTCTAACATAGTAAGGTTAACAATGAGCTACAAACTCTTTTTTATCAAAACGAGCCGTCCTCCAACCTGGAGAAATAAAACTGGTCTCTAGCAGCAGCCGGTGGTGCTTAGGGACCGTCTATAAACTACAACAATGACACAAAAATATCTATTCATTTAATGATTAAATAAGGTAGTGTCTCCAAACTTATGTTTTAACAGTAAGTGCTGTAATACATGTAGGAGGAGACAATTGAATTGAGGTAAGAATATAATATATATGGAATATCTTTCCTATTTTGCTCACGTTTATAAATCCTTGAGTACGGATTGTTATGAATCCTTTTCTCAGCTGATCCCAGGGGGGCTCTGTACTTTTTGTTCTCTCTCTGTGTGGTGCGCTCGCCCGCTTGCATTGTGAGGCGCGTGTTTTTATTCAGAATAGATTCTAGGTACATTTTAGTTTTTTACAGTTAGTATTTTCTATGCCCTTTCTGTGCCCTTGTTGCCGTCGCCATTGTCGTCTTGATTCTCTCGGCCTTGCCAAACGCCATCTCCAGCCGCCGCAGACCTCGCCGCCTCTGCAGACCTCGCCGCCACGGCTTTGACGAGCGCAGCGGAGGCCTCCGTGCGAGGCAGATGCCTCTGTGCGAGGCAGATGCCTCTGTGCGAGGCAGATGCCGTCGTCTCTCAATGAGCGGAGTCACAAGCGCTCTTGCCAGCTGTTTGAGAAACGCCCTCCTCCTGTTCAGCATCCACTCGGGCCTGAGCTCTCGCCACAGCACAAAGGCGTTGTAGGTGGACACGTCGAGGATGTTGTGGAACAGGGCAAGGGGCCAGAGACCCGAAGGCTGATACTGCAGTAGTGGAAATATACAGTCAAATGCAGGACGGGTCCCAAAAGACCCAAAGGCCGATACCGCGGTAGTGGAAATATACAGTCGAATGCAGGGCGGGTCCCAGAGACCCGAACGACGGTGTCGCGGTAGAAGTGAAATACTTTCGAATACAGGACGGGTCCCAGAGACCCAAAGGCCGGTGTCGCGGTTATAGAAAATACTGTTGACTGCTGGACGGGTCCCAGAGACCCCGAAGGGCCAGGTCCGCGGTAGTAGACGGGACATGAAATGAAACAAGCGTCTGTCCCCGGGACCCGACGGCCAATGCAAAGAGTCAAATAAACTGCATGGGTCACCTTGACCCGATGGACAACACAAGGGTTAAGACACCATGCTGTAGCATTCACTTGAACTTTGGCTCTTTAAACATGATGAAGACAGGCTTTTTACCAACCAGTCTTCTTTTACTTTTCTTTGACTGATCCTCATCTTTCTGTTGGTTGATTGTCTTCACCCCACTGATGTGCCCCCACCTTTTTTAGCTCAATTCTAGGAAAGGATAGACTTGGTTAGAATGTGAAAAAGAATGAAGTGGCAAAAAATTTGGTTTAGTTTTTCTTTTTTTTTTGAACCAAAAAAACAAAATAACAAGAAGACCACCTTTTTTTTTATTGCGTTTCTTTATTTTTGGTTTGAAACAACAAACAAAAAAAAGGTGGTCTTCTTGTTATTTTGTTTTTTTGGTTAAAAAAAAAAAAAAAAACTATCAAAACATAGATGGACCTAAGTGGTCTTGAAGAAGATTCTATTTTTCTGTCTTTCATGTGGACTCGGTTTTGACTAGTCCTGGTCTTGGACTTGAAAAAGGTTGTGTTATATCGCCTTGTCATCACAACTGTTTTACTTCATTTCTATCCTGTAAAGTACAAGTCAACAGCTCCATCTTCTGGTAACTCAGCAGAGCATTTCATGAATAACTGGAAGTTTAAGTTTGTAGATAATGTAGCTCTAAACTGAACAATAACTGTTGCGTGGAAAATGTCAGCCCCAAATTTAAGTGTGTACTTGTACACTAACATATCCCATACTACTACTTTTGTATACTTCAGTAGTAACTCTTGGTCATTTGCCATTGGTCTTGCCAAACATTCTAGTTGGTGTCGACCAAATCCTGCATTGCATACTTTTTATCTAAAGTAACTTCGTCCTTCAAAACACAACCCTGGAGTCACACTGGTTCAGAAAAAAGACTCTTCACGTGTCATACATGTGTGAATTTAAAGCTTGCATTAAACTGGGTGATTACCTAGAAACAGTATCTGGTGCTTATGACTCTTTCTTTAAATGCAGCAGCATCAGAGAGACACAATACACAACAAGATAACGCTGAAGAACAGGCCTTTCAATTGTTGATCACACACAATTTAGACTTAAAGACAGGAAAGTATATTGTCACTTTCTCTATTTCATAACTCACTCACAGAACACTCAACGTGGGAGGATCTAAAAGTTTGACTCCCCACACTTGCTTAATACCAACTGGAAGAAGACGAATGTGTCCGAGGGAAAAACACGGGACTTTTCACCTGGAGACGCACAATGGAGTTTCCCACATGTGACGTTTGCTTCCCCCGTTCTTCTTTTCCTGAACCCAACCACGTTTTTCTTTCCTTTTTCATAATTCAAATATATATATATATATATATATATATATATATATATATATATATATATATATATATGTGTATGTGTGTGTGTGTGTGTGTGTGTGTATGTATGTATGTATATATATATGTGTGTATGTGTGTGTATGTATGTATGTATGTATGTATATATATATATATATATATATATATATATACAATAGATATCTATATATAATATACAGTGAATCCTCGCTATATCACGTTCACCTTTCACGGTCTCGCTGCTTCACGGATTTGCATCGTGCATTGTGTTCTGCATTCTGCAACATAATCAATGGTGGCATGTCGGTTTACAAGGATCTTTTTGCTCAGAAGAAAAAAGAGCGACAACAACTACCGATAACTATGTTCTTCTCTCGAAAAAACACACCTGTACCGCGGGCTTTAGAAGAAAAACACACCTGCACCGCGGGCTTTAGAAGAAAAACACACCTGCACCGCGGGCTTTAGAAGAAGAAACACACCTGCACCGCGGGCTTTAGAAGAAAAACACACCTGCACCGCGGGCTTTAGAAGAAAAAACACACCTGCACCGCGGGCTTTAGAAGGAAAAACACACCTGCACCGCAGGCTTTAGAAGAAAAAACACACCTGCACCGCGGGCTTTAGAAGAAAAACACACCTGCACCGCGGGCTTTAGAAGGAAAAACACACCTGCACCGCGGGCTTTAGAAGAAGAAACACACCTGCACCGCAGGCTTTAGAAGAAAAAACACACCTGCACCGCAGGCTTTAGAAGAAAAAACACACCTGCACCGCGGGCTTTAGAAGAAAAACACACCTGCACCGCGGGCTTTAGAAGGAAAAACACACCTGCACCGCAGGCTTTAGAAGAAAAAACACACCTGCACCGCGGGCTTTAGAAGAAAAACACACCTGCACCGCGGGCTTTAGAAGAAAAACACACCTGCACCGCGGGCTTTAGAAGAAGAAACACACCTGCACCGCGGGCTTTAGAAGAAAAAAATGCTACAGAGCGGAGTCGGGATGCAGCGGCATTTTCTCCCGTTCCAATGACTCTGGTCGCGGTGGGGCGGGGGCGGTGCTGATCTCTGCAATTTGAAGCCTTCAGTTCGTATTGATGATTAAAATTATTATTTTACAGTACAGTAGTTATTTGTAAAAAAACGTTTACAAATGCTTGGGCCTGTAAAAAGGTTTTGTTCTTTGGTTTCAGTGTATAATCGTATAATAATGGTAAAAAAAAAAGGTTACTACTTCACCGATTTCACCTATCACGGGTTCTTTTTGAAACGTAACCCCCGTGAAAAACGAGGGTTCACTGTATATTATAATCAGAATGTGCTGCCTGACCTCCGCCACCAGACAGCGCCCATATATAATATATACATTATAATCAGAACGTGCTGCCTGACCTCCGCCACCAGACAGCGCCCATATATAATATATACATAATAATGAGAATGGGCTGCCTGACCTCCGCCACCAGACAGCGCCCATATATAATATATACATAATAATGAGAATGGGCTGCCTGACCGCCACCAGACAGCGCCCATATATAATATATACATTATAATGAGAATGGGCTGCCTGACCTCCGCCACCAGACAGCGCCCATATATAATATATACATTATAATGAGAATGGGCTGCCTGACCTCCGCCACCAGACAGCGCCCATATAGAATATATACATTATAATGAGAACGGGCTGCCTGACCTCCGCCACCAGACAGCGCCCATATATAATATATACATTATAATGAGAATGGGCTGCCTGACCACCACCAGACAGTGCCCATATATAATATGTACATTATAATGAGAATGGGCTGCCTGACCTCCGCCACCAGACAGCGCCCATATATAATATATACATTATAATGAGAACGGGCTGCCTGACCTCCACCACCAGACAGCGCCCATATAGAATATATACATTATAATGAGAATGGGCTGCCTGACCTCCGCCACCAGACAGCGCCCATATATAATATATACATTATAATGAGAATGGGCTGCCTGACCTCCGCCACCAGACAGCGCCCATATATAATATATACATTATAATGAGAATGGGCTGCCTGACCTCCGCCACCAGACAGCGCCCATATATAATATATACATAATAATGAGAATGGGCTGCCTGACCTCCGCCACCAGACAGCGCCCATATATAATATATACATAATAATGAGAATGGGCTGCCTGACCTCCGCCACCAGACAGCGGCCATATATAATATATACATTATAATGAGAATGGGCTGCCTGACCTCCGCCACCAGACAGCGCCCATATATAATATATACATTATAATGAGAATGTGCTGCCTGACCTCCGCCACCAGACAGTGCCCATATAGAATATATACATTATAATGAGAACGGGCTGCCTGACCTCCGCCACCAGACAGCACCCATATATAATATATACATTATAATGAGAACGGGCTGCCTGACCTCCTCCACCAGACAGCGCCCATATATAATATATACATTATAATGAGAATGGGCTGCCTGACCTCCGCCACCGGACAGCGCCCATATATAATATATACATTATAATGAGAATGGGCTGCCTGACCTCCGCCACCGGACAGCGCCCATATATAATATATACATTATAATGAGAATGGGCTGCCTGACCTCCGCCACCAGACAGCGCCCATATATAATATATACATTATAATGAGAATGGGCTGCCTGACCTCCGCCACCAGACAGCGCCCATATATAATATATACATTATAATGAGAATGGGCTGCCTGACCTCCGCCACCAGACAGCGCCCATATATAATATATACATTATAATGAGAATGGGCTGCCTGACCTCCGCCACCAGACAGCGCCCATATATAATATATACATTATAATCAGAATGTGCTGCCTGACCTCCGCCACCAGACAGCGCCCATATATAATATATACATAATAATGAGAATGGGCTGCCTGACCTCCGCCACCAGACAGCGCCCATATATAATATATATATTATAATGAGAATATGCTGGCTGATCTCCTCCACCAGATAGCGCCCATATCTATATATAATGCCTGATCTCCACCACCAGATGGCGCCCGTGCAAAGTCAAACGTTTAGAGACGGGTATGGCTGCAGCCTGGAGTGTCCCATGTCATCCGTCCCGTCTCAAGCGGTCTCGTCTCATACGGAGTTATGTCCAACGGTAAATTCAGAGGGTCAAAATACAAAATCGCGAATAATTTTCCAGATTCACGGATAAATTCGTTACCACGTTTGATGCAATCAATTGAAAAACGTTAAAAACTGTTAAAGTAACAATTTTGCCATAAATATAGTTTGCTCATTTCTGAATGTTATGGTTGTGTTGTTCCATATTAACGTAGATACATTTGATGAAACCTGCATCAGCGACGCGGCCATTTCTGCGACTAACGGCAGGAACAAGGATCTGCACACAACAAGAACCAAAATACAAAAATAAACATGTTACACTCTTTCCAAGACCCTTTTTAAATTTATATTCTATATTGTTTTCACACGTCACTGGAACATTGCTGCAAATACAACTGCTTATCAGCATGGCGAGAGCATTTCAATGTATAGCTCTACTGGTGCTGCCTCGGCTGTCAGGTCTCTGGGACCCGGGGCAGAATGCGGTCGGGTCTCTGGGACCCGAGGCAGAATGCGGTCGGGTCTCTGGGACCCGGGGCAGAATGCGGTTGTATTTTTCTAGTACCGCGGCCTCGGCCTTCGGGTCTCTTGGACCCGTCCTGTGTCCTGCGTATCTCTGCTGCCATAGCCTTGGGCCACAATGCGATTGTATTTTTCTTCCCCTTCCGCGCCAGCGGTTCTGTTGTATTTTGTGTTGTATTGTATGAAAGGGGAAAAAATTAAAAACAAAAACAAATGCTTGACCTCTGTCGGGAGAGAAATTCCTTCTATGGCTGCAACTTGGATCCAAGTTGCAGAATTTCTTAGTTTGCCTATAATCTGCATTTATTATTTAGAGACGGACATATATTTTTAAATATTAAAAAAAAATCAAAATATTTTATTCCAGATGCGAGCTTTTATTTTGAAAAGTAGAAGCTCGGCGATGGTAGAAGGATTTTTTTAGTTTGCCTATAATCTGCATTTATTTTATAGATGGACATACATATTTTAGTGTTTTATTCATCAGTATGATAGTCGTTAGTTAAAAAAACACCAAATATTAAAAGTATTTTATTCATTAGCTTGATAGTTGACGCAGGCTTATTTTATTCCAGACGATAGTCTGCATTTATCTTGTCAACACAACCATAACATTCAGAAATGATCAAACTATATTTATGGCAAAATTGTTACTGGACATATACAGTGGTGTGAAAAAGTGTTTGCCCCCTTCCTCATTTCCTGTTCCTTTGCATGTTTGTCACACTTAAGTGTTTCGGAACATCAAACCAATTTAAACAATAGTCAAGGACAACACAAGTAAACACAAAATGCAATTTGTAAATGAAGGTGTTTATTATTAAAGGTGAAAATAAATCCAAACCATCATGGCCCTGTGTGAAAAAGTGATTGCCCCCCTTGTTAAAACATACTATAACTGTGGCCACACCCAGGCCTGATTATTGCCACACCTGTTCACAATCAAGGCATCACTTAAATAGGAGCTGCTTGACACAGTAAGGTCCACCAGAAGATCCTTAAAAGCTACACATCATGCCGAGACCCAAAGAAATTCAGGAACAATTGAGAAAGAAAGTAATTGAGATCTATCAGTCTGGAAAGGGTTATAAAGCCATTTCCAAAGCTTTGGGAATCCAGCGAACCACAGTGAGAGCCATTATCCACAAATGGTGAAGACATGGAACAGTGGTGAACCTTCCCAGGAGTGGCCGGCCGCCCAAAATTACCCCAAGAGCGCAGCGACGACTCATCCAAGAGGTCACAAAAGACCCCATAACAACGTCCAAAGAACTGCAGGCCTCACTTGCCTCAGTTAAGGTCAGCGTTCATGCCTCCACCATCAGGAAAAGACTGGGCAAAAATGGCCTGCATGGCAGAGTTCCAAGGAGAAAACCACTGCTGAGCAAAAAGAACATCAAAACTCGTCTCAATTTCTCCACAACACATCTTGATGATCCCCAAGACTTTTGGGACAACATTCTGTGGACCGATGAGACAAAAGTGGAACTCTTTGGAAGGTGTGTGTCCAAGTATATCTGGCGTAGAAGGAACACTGCATTTCATAAAAAGAACATTATACCAACAGTAAAATATGGTGGTGGTAGTGTGATGGTCTGGGGCTGTTTTGCTGCTTCAGGACCTGGAAGACTTGCCGTGATAAAAGGAACTATGAATTCTGCTGTCTACCAAGAGATCTTGAAGGAGAATGTCCGACCATCTGTTCGTGTACTCAAGCTGAAACGAACTTGGGTTCTGCAGCAGGACAATGATCCTAAACACACCAGCAAGTCCACCACCGAATGGCTGAAGAAAAACAAAATGAAGACTTTGGAGTGGCCTAGCCAAAGTCCTGACCTGAATCCTATTGAGATGTTGTGGTATGACCTTAAAAAGGCCATTCATGCTCGAAAACCCTCTAATGTAACTGAATTAGGACAATTCTGCAAAGATGAGTGGGCCAAAATTCCTCCAGGACGCTGTAAAAGCCTCATTGCACATTATCACAAACGCTTGGTTGCAGTTGTTGCTGCTAAGGGTGGCCCAACCAGTTATTAGGTTTAGGGGGCAATCACTTTTTCACACAGGGCCATGATGGTTTGGATTTTTTTTCACCTTTAATAATAAAACACCTTCATTTACAAATTGCATTTTGTGTTTACTTGTGTTGTCCTTGACTATTGTTTAAATTGGTTTGATGTTCCGAAACACTTAAGTGTGACAAACATGCAAAGGAACAGGAAATGAGGAAGGGGGCAAACACTTTTTCACACCACTGTATGTCCAGTTTTCAACGTTTTTCAATTGATTGCAACAAACGTGGTAACAAATTTACCCATGACTCCATCTGGAAAATTATTTGCGATTTCGTATTTTGACACTCTGAATTTACCGTTGGACACACCTCCGTATGAGACGAGACCGCATGAGACGGGACAGATGACATGGGACGCTCCAGGCTGCAGCCATACACCCTTGAGCGTTTAGCTCAGCCCCATTCAGCCAATCCCCGATCTGCGTGTTGCAGATTCGGCCTCTGCCTCTAGAGGGCAGTAGCAAAGATTCTACAGCAAATGTGCTACCTATATGCTAAAATATACAATGACTGAGGAAGCCTAGTGACCAGTCCATAGCAACCAGTACATGTGTTGAATTTGTTATTACCCATAGTGCTTTGTTGAATGGTCTCAATTTTACGTGAACACTAGTTTACTAGAGGAGTAACTTAGTATTTGAAGTAATGCAGTAATGCAGGAAGTGTACATTTAGTTTCCATGCTTATTGTGTTTCAATAACAATGTTAGTGAGGAAATCTACTGAAATGGCACCATAACAGTGGAGTGGGATGTGGAAGATCACAAAGCAGAGGTTAAGACATGCTTAATACTGAATATAAAGTGTGCTTATTGTATTCAAGAATTATTGAGAATAGTCTTACTAATGTAGAAATGTATACTACCTACATGAACTTAATAGGAATAATTAATCATACCTAAAGTTGTTCATCTATAATTCTTGGAATTTATTAATGCAGTGACAAATTGCTGTGGCCCCTTGTTTCCATTTTGGTGGCAGTCTATAGTAATACAGCCCTCTATACCTTACTAATCCAATACATCATTCACCAGCTGATATGGTGCAGTTATCAGAATATACTGCAACCCAGACGGTGTGCTGAATCAAAGTGAACCTTTAGTCCATATGAGGGCCGAGCCAGGCTATCAATCTGGTGCACTTTGAAAAGAAATTCAGAGGTTAGACTTCGTTATTCTTTTCTATGGATGGAAATATTTGTGCTGTAGCCTGAACTATGTTGCACTTCAGAATTTTAACCATGCACACACAGTTGGAATCGTTATTTCCTCATATTGTTGCATTAATGTCACTAGGAAGCATCCCAGTAGAAATATATATTAATAATTGTAAGTGGGATATATATACACTGGCTAGAATAAGTTTACACACCCAGGCTAAAGTTGATTAAAAAGACAAATAAAAAAACATCTTTTGGAAATTGATCTTAATGCCTTAATTAAAAAAAATTGGAAAATCCAACCTTTTAAGGACACCAATTTTTTTGTGAATGAATAATGTATAATAATGTGTAATAAATAAATATTCTTCCTTGAAATACAGGGGACATAAGTATACACCCCCCTATGTTAAAATACAGGGGGCATAAGTATACACCCCCCTATGTTAAAATACAGGGGACATAAGTATACACCCCCCCATGTTAAAATACAGGGGACATAAGTATACACCCCCTATGTTAAAATACAGGGGCATAAGTATACACCCCCCTATGTTAAAATACAGGGGCATAAGTATACACCCCCTATGTTAAAATACAGGGGCATAAGTATACACCCCCCTATGTTAAAATACAGGGGCATAAGTATACACCCCCCTATGTTAAAATACAGGGGGCATAAGTATACACCCCCCTATGTTAAAACACATGGGCATAAGTATACACCCCCTATGTTAAAATACAGGGGCATAAGTATACACCCCCCTATGTTAAAATACAGGGGCATAAGTATACACCCCCCTATGTTAAAATACAGGGGCATAAGTATACACCCCCTATGTTAAAATACAGGGGCATAAGTATACACCCCCCTATGTTCAAATACAGGGGGCATAAGTATACACCCCCCTATGTTCAAATACAGGGGGCATAAGTATACACCCCCCTATGTTCAAATAAAGAGGGCATAAGTATACACCCCCCTATGTTAAAATACAGGGGGCATAAGTATACACCCCCCTATGTTAAAATACAGGGGCATAAGTATACACCCCCCTATGTTAAAATACAGGGGACATAAGTATACACCCCCCTATGTTAAAATACAGGGGCATAAGTATACACCCCCCTATGTTAAAATACAGGGGACATAAGTATACACCCCCCCATGTTAAAATACAGGGGACATAAGTATACACCCCCTATGTTAAAATACAGGGGCATAAGTATACACCCCCCTATGTTAAAATACAGGGGCATAAGTATACACCCCCTATGTTAAAATACAGGGGCATAAGTATACACCCCTATGTTAAAATACAGGGGCATAAGTATACACCCCCTATGTTAAAATACAGGGGCATAAGTATACACCCCCTATGTTAAAATACAGGGGGCATAAGTATACACCCCCCTATGTTAAAATACAGGGGGCATAAGTATACACCCCTTATGTTAAAATACAGGGGCATAAGTATACACCCCCTATGTTAAAATACCGGGGGCATAAGTATACACCCCCCTATGTTAAAATACAGGGGGCATAAGTATACACCCCCCTGTGTTAAAATACAGGGGCATAAGTATACACCCCCCTATGTTCAAATACAGGGGGCATAAGTATACACCCCTCTATGTTCAAATACAGAGGGCATAAGTATACACCCCCCTATGTTAAAATACAGGGGGCATAAGTATACACCCCCTATGTTAAAATACATGGGACATAAGTATACACCCCCATGTTAAAATACAGGGGGCATAAGTATACACCCCCCCTATGTTAAAATACATGGGACATAAGTATACACCCCCCTATGTTAAAATACAGGGGGCATAAGTATACACCCCCCTATGTTAAAATACAGGGGACATAAGTATACACCCCCCTATGTTAAAATACAGGGGCATAAGTATACACCCCCCTATGTTAAAATACAGGGGCATAAGTATACACCCCCCTATGTTAAAATACAGGGGCATAAGTATACACCCCCCTATGTTAAAATACAGGGGGATAAGTACACACCCCCCCATGTTAAAATACAGGGGCATAAGTATACACCCCCCTATGTTAAAATACAGGGGGCATAAGTATACACCCCCCTATGTTAAAATACAGGGGGATAAGTACACACCCCCCCTATGTTAAATTCCCATAGAGGCAGGCACATTTTTATTATTAAAGGCCAGTTATTTCATGGATCAGGATACTATGTATCCTGATAAAGTTCCCTTGACCTTTGGAATTAAAATACACCCCCACATCATCACGTACCCTTCACCATACCTAGAGATAGACATGGTGTTATTTCAGTTAGCTTAATAGCTGGTTTGGCTACTACTACTGGAGCTGGGACGGAGTCGGGACGCAGCCGCTCTGCAGTCAGTGGAAATTCACACATTGACTTTAATGGAAACATGATGACTCCGCCGCCGTTTAGGAGCGGATCCGCAGACGTTCTGCAATCGGTGGAAATTAGGAGTAAGAAACACAAAACAAACAGCATACAAAAAATACAAGGTAAAGACAATTTGAAAGGGTTTTGCACATAAGTCTTTTTTAGTTTTAAGAAAAAAATAGCTCTTTAATATCCACGGGAAACATGAAATATTTGCAATTAAACATGTGAGTTTGTGTTCCCAGATTTCAAAAAGTGTATTCTGGGTACCCTTCAGTTTCAGTAAAGCTCGGGACTTTGCTTTGGTTTTAAAGGTTATCTCCCTACACCTCGATCAAAACGAGCATTGGGATAGCCCTTACTCTCGAGTGAATGCGCAAAACTAAGGGAAGGGGTAATACAGAGAAATGAGATTCAGCCTAAGCCTCCTGTGAAAGGTGCGTTGGCCTGCCCTGAGCTGAGTCAGGTAGGAGGTTTGGGTGTGGGGATGAAGGTGAGGCCTTTTTCCAGTGTCTCCATCTGTGCAGGTGTTAGGGAGAAAACAGTAGAGAGATTGGTTATATTTGAAGAAATGGGGGTGGTGTTCTGACAGTTGGTCCCCTGTATTAGTTTAATTGCTGTTTCCTGTACTGAACAACATCTCGTAAATGTTGTCTTTGGGTGATTGGAAAAGGATGGGGTGGATTTCTGTAAGAAAAGTATATTTGGAGGTTATTGTGCTATTGAGGGCGGTTAAAAGGGCCTGTTGCCCTCTTCAACCTGTTAGAGAAGTTTAATACAGGGATGTAAATGGTGGCATTAGGAAATGTAGTGGGACCAGTTTGTGATGTTATGTTATGATGTGTTGTGTGTCTGGTTGTGAGTTATTTCTAATTTTTATTTATTGGTTATTTAATTGCTGTGCTATGTGGGTTGAGTCAGGCAGTGAAGGGGGTGGGGGGAAGAGGCAGAGAGACAGGCAAAGGACGGGGGGAGGAGGTAAGTAGAGCGGGAAAGAGGGGCGAGGTAGGTGGGGAGCAGTGGAGAGGGGCGGAGGATTTTGGGAGAGATAGAAGAGGAATAGTAGCAGGAGGAGGTTCGAGGGGGGGGGTTGAAGGGGTACGGAGAAGGAGCGAAGGGGGCGGGGGGTGAGAGGGGAGGACCTGAGGCGGGTCTTGGCGTGGCCATAGGGGGTTTTCACCGACGTCACGTTCTGGGCAGTAACCCGGATACATATTGGAGGCACTCGGTGTAAACAACTGAACAGAGTACAGTGGAGTATTGGGCACTTTGGATACTTTAAGTGAATGTAGCCATGTCTAAACAACAAAAAAATCATCCAAGATGCAAAGGCATAGAGGGACGGACTTGGATCACAAGAAAAGGCACGATATTTTGAGAAATTACAGTTTATTGGCAGTGCAGATCCCTACGAGTTGGCTCTCTTCTTGTATCCGTGACGCATATATGTATCCGCATATCCCAATATAGCTAGTCAACTACCTGCTTTTCTCGCCGAGCCCATACATAACCAGATGGTGTGTGGATGAGTGAGGGAGACGCAGTACTAAGTGTAAATGTAAAGCAATAACGTCTCTAATCAACCTAACCTTAACTGTATGACATCATTGACTCAAGGTGTAGCCAAGTGACTCTCAATCGTTTTGTCTTTTTCCTTTTGAAGAGCACCAGTTCGCTATCTACACTACATGAGTGAGTTTTAGCTTTGCCTCATTTTCTCTGATAACTTCTGGCATTCCTTTGTCACACTGAGCTCTTCTCTCCTCTATCTTTCTATCTTTCCATTTGTGTGCATCCATGTCCCAGAAATGCTTGTTACTAACCTAGCTCTGGGGAGTCATTCCCCGGAGTCCTTATGTTCTTTTTCCCCAGCATGTTTCCTTAGATCAGGGAGGCTCCAAAATCATGGTAGCAGCTGTAGCCATGGTCCCGCTACACGTCCTGCGATGCCGTGTTCATCCTGCCACGCTCTGCTGTGCCCTGCTACGTCCTGCTGTGCCTTGTAATGCCGCACAGTGCCCTGCTATGCCATGAACTACTACAAAGAACTGCTAAAACTACTATTTTTTCTATTTTTGTTATTGCCACTCTTCATTCTAACCCCAACCGGTCGTCAGACACCGCCTACCAAGAGCCTGGGTCTGTCCCAGGTTTCTTCCTAAAAGGGAGTTTTTCCTCGCCACTGTCGCATTGTTGCTTGCTCTGGAGGGAACTACTAGAACTGTTGGGTCCTTGTAAATTCTGGAGTGTAGTCTAGACCTACTCTATCTGGTCTAAACCTACTCTATCTGTAAAGTGTCTCGAGATAACTCTTGTTATGAATTGATACTATAAATAAAATTGAATTGAATTGAATTGAAATTCCTCTCCCTGGTTTTGAATAACTTTTGGTCAAGTCAATAATATTCCAAATGTTTTTTCTCGGTCTGACCTATTGGTACAACCTAAAACATGGCAATAATAACCATTTTCCTTGTCGACGTTTGGGATCTACTTCTGTGCCTGTGCTTTGTTGTGATGCGGATTATCTCCAATATGGCGACTTGCGGTCTGATGCCGCGTCGTGAAAACCCTCTATAGTGGGATTTGTAATATCACGAGCGGTACCAGGAGCAGGACGCACTACCGCCAGTGCAGGAAACGCTGCTGAAGGCTTCCCTACGGACTCATGACTAGGCCCGGCATTTGGGTAATTCTCAGTCACTCACTAAACTGAACTGAGTTGTGCAAGTCACTAGGAATAATTTTTTTTTAAATCGACTGTGTGCTCGACCTAATTGCATTTTAACATAATACATGTATACACCGAAGCTACAGTAAGCTCTTACACTGAGCCTAGCTATTACACTATGTTATTTCTGAAAGAATGACTTTTGTTGTTGATTTGCTTCTCTCATTTGTCTGCTACAGATCAACTCATAGCTAGCTGATTCGTTCGATTGACAGACTCACGCGAGAGCTCACTACTCATCGCAGACTCGTGAGTTGACAGTGAGCCCAAGCCGCGAACCCGAGCCGCAAGCCCGAGCCGCAAGCCCAATCTGCGGCGAACTTGCAATGTTTTGGACTGTCTGCTTGACATAATTGCATTTTAACATACTACATTTATACACCAAAACCTACATTAAGCCGAGCTAGGCTATGTCCAGAAGCTTGTATGTTATTCCAGAGTGAAAGAATGTAATTTGTTGTTGATTTGCTTTACACTGAGCTCGAAGAGAGACTTCACTCACTCAAAAAACTGATCAGAAAATGTAACATTGTAGAAATGTAGTGGAGTAGAAAGTATAGATAATTGGTGCAAAATGTAACAAAGTAAAAGTCAAAAGTATGCACTTTTGATTCTACCTAAGTAAAGTAGCCTACAGATACGTGAAAAATGAACTTAAGTACAGTAACAAAGTAATCGTACTTTATTACATTCCACCACTGCTGGTTTGTATCCAGGGAACACTACAAAAACATTTAAAAAACGTTTCAGAGTGAGTCGCACTCCTCTGACGGCACTTTGCTATACAGTGGCTTTACTAATATGCTCCGCGTCACCAATGTTGGAAAGAAAAACAGAAAAACTGTTGGGATGGAAGATGTCCACGATGGGGGACGTTAGTGATAAGAGGACAGATGAGGTTATGCAGCTACATGACTGATAGACAGGGAAGAAAAACAATGCCGCTCATATAGGCAGTTATCTGGAAATGGAAATACATCTATAGACAGGGCTTCAATATCACCTCCCGACATATGTTAGCACCCTGAGAAGTAGGCTTTACAGCTTCTTCATCAACGTGTTTGTACGTGAAATGCCATGTTTTCAGAAAAAAAAGTTTTATAGTCTGCTTAACAAGGTTAATAAACCAACCCTGATTTGTTATTCATGCCGATAACGAGAAAGCGCTGTGTCAGGTGGAGACTGAGTGAAGAAAACCTGCTCCAGACCAGGTTAGGTTCATTGGCTCAAACTCAGAGTTTTCACTAAACCTGCTTTCTGAAACAGGCCCCTGCTGGGTTTGGAAGTGGTTGAGAGAGAGCATGCCACTGTTTGTGTCCTAGGTTAACATGTGTACTCTGGCATTATGCTTATGTGGAGAATGGAGACACAAAATCAAAGATTTTTTTTAATTTAGAAGTTTGTATAGTTATTATAGACTATGTATTTATAATTTTACACCTCTTCCTGCGCATGTCTTATACGTGTTTGCTGTTTTGTTCATCTCTTTTAGCTTGATTTCTGCAAGTGAGCTACAAAACAGGCCAACCTGTTCAGTAGTGTTGTTCCTCTTTCATCTTGATCTTTAGTTTTCGTTGTGGGTTTTGGAGTGTCAGTTTGATCCATTCACACTTACAAAGATTATGCCATCATTATGTCTTAAGCTACTATTGTGCTTTCATCCTTGTGGTGTATGTTATCTGTACCCACAATTTTGCTAAATAGACTACATTCTTTGATGAAGTGCAAAAAATATAGTTTCCATGGTAGCTGTTTTTTCAGTCAATTACCACATTAGAGTGCCTTACTCTTTCACTTACTTTTGGGTGTACTATATTTCTCAGCTCTGGGAGAAGTGTCGTTGGCCACATTTGATATACCGTACCCGAGAAAATTTCCAATAAATCCCTTGATGATAAATATGGGCTGAGCAGCCAAGCTGCGTGGACCCTATTGTTTTATTTTGGCCATAGACACAATGTCACTAAGCACTTTGTAATGTGGATTCTTCAAGACACGTGATAAGTATAAAAATGGGAACATTTGTAATTTTAGGGACACCTGTGGCACCTGTCTATAGCCTAATTTGATCCTAGAGTGTTGTTACACTGTTCTTGCTTTTGGATCATTACAAAAAATAATGCAAAATGATTATCTTACACTAAAAGATATATTGTCTCTTGCATTGCATACATTATGAACAGGTATCTAAGTGGTCTTTAAGAGGATTCTATTGTTCTGTCTCTCATTTGGACTCGGTCGTGACTAATCCATGTCTTGGACTTGACAAAGGACTAATCACTATTCATCTTATCCTCACAACTGCTTTACTTCATTTCTATCCTGCAAAATACAATTCAACAGCTCCATCTTCTGGCAAGTCAGCAGAGCATTTCATGAATAACTGAGGACCCGTATTGTCAGTCCAAATTACATCACATGTAAAACATCAATAAAAAGACAGGACATTACATTATGAATAGGTCTAATTTATTATCATATTTCATGCTACTTCACTTCAATTAAATCTGATCGTTTAGGTATAAAAAGGATTTGAAATTGTTACCCATCAGATTTCACATCATTTGGAAAACCTTTCTTTTCTTCCCTATGATTACAGTGTAGATGTTTTTCTGGAAATGTAACTTCAATTATCTGACAAACTCTAGATTATCTTTTCAAACATAATGTCTACATTCTTTCCAAAAGTACATCATAGTGCTTTACAGTGAGGCTGTACAGTTTGGGCACCCCAGGTAAAAAATTTGTATTAATTTGCATAAAGAAGCCAAGAAAAAAAAAATTTAACATGCGCTTTTGTGCCATGGCTAGGCTAGCTAATGTTGACAGGAAAACAACTATCGGTATCTTCACTCATGAAAGAGCATCAGAGGTGCGCAGCTCGCCTCGCTCTTGGCAAGATCGGCAGATTCATTCTAATCAAATTATGTGTTTATTTCTTACTGACCAAATTTTAAAATGTACAGTGGGGCTCTAAAGTTTGGGCACCCCAGGTAAAAATTTGTATTAATGTTCATAAAGAAGCCAAAAAAACATGGAAAAATCTCCAAAAGGCATCAAATGACAGATTAGACATTTGTATAATATGTCACAAAAAGTTAGATTTTATTTCCATCATTTACACTTTCAAAATAACAGAAAACAAAAAAAATGGCATCTGCACAAGTTTGGGCTGCACAAGTTTGGATTCTAGCATGTCCCCCCTTTGGAAAACTGAGACCTGACAGTGTCATGGATTGTTCTCAATCATCGTCTGGAAAGACTGGGTGATGTCAATCTTAATGTTTTAAATGCCCAGACTCATCTGACCTTACCCCAACAATCAGCACCATGGCTTCTTCTAAGCAGTTGTCTAGAAAACTGAAACTGGACATAGTTGATGCTCACAAAGCAGGAGAAGGCTATAAGAAGATAGCAAAGCGTTTTCAGATGCCAATATCCTCTGTTCGGAATGTAATTAAGAAATGGCCATCATCAGGAACAGTGGAAGTTAAAGCAAGATCTGGAAGACCAAGAAAAATATCAGACAGAACAGCTCGCATGAGAGTGAGAAGAGTCATCAGAAGAAAACCTCTTCTACGTCCTCACCACAAAAATCAGCGTTTGAAGTTTGCAAATGAACATATAGACAAGCCTGATGCATTGTGTGAGCAAGAATTGTGGACCGATGAGGTTAAAGTAGAACATTTTGGCCACAATGAGCAAAGGTACGTTTGGAGACGGAAGGGCACAGAATTTAATGAAAAGAACCTCTGTCCAACTGTTAAGCATGGGGGGGGGGTCAATCATGCTTTTGGGTTGTGTTGCAGCCAGTGGCACAGGGAACATTTCATGAGTAGAAGGAAAAATGGATTCATTAAAATTTCTGCAAATTTTGGACGCTAACTTGATGTCATCTGTGAAAAAGCTGAAGTTAAAGAGAGGATGGCTTCTACAAATGGATAATGATCCTAAACACACCTCAAAATCCACAGTGGATTACATCAAGAGGCGTAAACTGGAGGTTTTGCCATGGCCTTCACAATCTCCTGACCTCAACATAATTGAATATCTATGGATAGACCTTAAAATTCAATTCAATTAAATTTTATTTATAGTATCAATTCATAACAAACGTTATCTTGAGACACTTTACAGATAGAGCAGGTCTAGACCACACTCCATAATTTACAAGGCCCCAACAGTTTAAGTAGTTTCCTCCAGAGCAAGCAACAGTGCGACAGTAGTGAGGAAAAAACTTCCTTTTAGGCAGAAACCTCGGACAGAACCAGACTCTTGGTAGGCGGTGTCTGACGGGCCGGTTGGGGTTAGAATGAAGAGTGGCAATAACAAAAATAGAAAAAATAGTAGTTTGTAGTAGTTCTTTGTAGTAGTTCATGGCATAGCAGGGCACTGTGCGGCATTACAAGGCACAGCAGGACGTAGCAGGGCACAGCAGGACGTGGCAGGATGAACACGGCATCGCAGGACGTGTAGCGGGACCATGGCGACAGCTGCTACCCTGATTTTGGAGCCTCCCTGATCCAAGGAAACATGCTGGGCGAAAAAGAACATAAGGACTCTGGGGAATGACTCCCCAGAGCTAGGTTAGTAACAAGCATTTCTGGGACATGGATGCACACAAATGGAAAGATAGAGGAGAGAAGAGCTCAGTGTATCAAAGGAAGTCCCCCAGTGGTCTAAAACTATTACAGCATAACTAGGAGAGACAGGGTAAAGAGAGGAGCCTGGTCAGGCTAGAACTCTCCCCAACCGGATCCCATGTCTGTCTAGAGGAGGTGGACGAGAGAGGGAGGGAGAGAGAAAGAGAGAGAGACATAACCATCCCTCCGTCTAGAGGAGGTGGATATGAGAGAAAGAGAGAGAGAGATATCCATCCCTCTGTCTAGAGGAGGTGGGGAGAGAGAGAGATCCATCCCTCTGTCTAGAGGAGGTGGACAAGAGAGAGAAAGAGAGAGACATAACCATCCCTCTGTCTAGAGGAGGTGGATATGAGAGAGAGAGAGAGAGAGAGAGAGAGAGAGAAATCAATTTTATTTATATAGTGCTTAAACACAACAACAGTTATCTCTTTGCCTACAGCGGCGTAACTAAAGGATGTTTCAGGACTCTCCTGAGCCAGCCCTAACTAAAAGCTTTATCAAAGAGGAAAGTCTTAAGTCTACTCTTAAATGTGGAGACGGTGTCTGCCTCCCGAGCCCAGACTGGAACCTGGTTCCACAGGAGAGGAGCCTGACAGCTGAACGCTCTGGCTCCCGTTCTACTTTTAGAGACTCTAGGAACCACAAGTAACCCTGCATTCTGGGAGCGCAGTGCTCTGGTGGGGTAGTAAGGTGCTATGAGCTCTTTAAGATAAGATGGTGCCTGACCATGAAGAGCTTTGTAGGTGAGAAGAAGGATTTTAAATTCTATTCTGGATTTTACAGGAAGCCAATGCAGAGAAGCTAAAACAGGAGAGATGTGATCTCTTTTCCTGGTTCCTGTCAGAACACGTGCTGCAGCATTCTGGACCAGCTGAAGAGTCTTTACGGACTTTTTCGAGCAGCCTGATAATAAAGAATTGCAGTAATCCAGCCTAGAAGTAACAAATGCATGGACTAGTTTTTCTGCATCATTTTTAGACAGGATATTCCTGATTTTTTCAATATTACGTAGGTGAAAAAAGGCGATCCTTGAAATTTGCATTATGTGGGAATTAAAGGACATGTCCTGATCAAAGATAACTCCAAGATTCCTCACAGTGGTGCTGGAGGACAGAGTGAGTTTAACGTTAGAAAATTACAGCTCATCCAGGTTTTAACATTTGAAGTTTAGCTGACTGATTAGTTTCATCCGGGTTGATCGATAGATATAATTGAGTATCATTGGCATAACAATGAAAGTTTATGGAGTGCTTCCTGATAATATTGCCTAAAGCATATATAAAGTGAAGAGGATTGGACCGAGCACAGATCCTTGTGGGACTCCATGACTAACTTTGGCTTGCGCAGAGGATTCATTGTTAACATGAAAAAACTGAGATCGATCTGATAAATAAGACTTAAACCAGCTTAGAGCAGTCCCTTTTAATGCCAATTAAATGTTCCAATCTCTGTAAAAAGATATGATGGTCAATGGTATCAAATGCAGCACTAAGATCTAATAACACCAGTAAGTAATAAGTCCTTTGTCCGATGCAATTAGGAGGTCATTAGTAATTTTTACAAGTGCTGTCTCTGTGCTATGATGAACTCTAAATCCTGACTGAAAATCCTCAAATAAGCTGTTGCTATGCAGAAAGTCACACAGCTGTTTGGCGACTGCTTTCTCAAGAATCTTAGAGAGAAATGGAAGATTGGATATAGGTCTATAGTTGGCGAAGAACGTCATAAAGTAATTACTACTAAGAGCTATGGGAATACTTGGCTCAGTAGAGCTGTGGCCTTCTGTCAGCCTGGCTACAGTGCTGAAAGGAAACCTGGGGTCGTTTCTATTTTTCTCTATTAATGACGAGTAGTACGCTGCTCTGGCATTACGCAGGGCCTTCCTATAAGTTTTAAGACTATCTTGCCAGATGAAACGAGAATTTTCCAGTTTGATGGAACGCCAAATCTTCTCAAGTTTCCGTGATATTTGCTTTAATTTGCGAGTTTCAGTGTATACCATGGAGCTAACCGTCTTTGTTTTATTATTTCTTTTTTAGAGGGGCAACAGAGTCGAGTGTCATTCGCAGCGACCCTGCTGCACTATCAACAAAATGATCAATTTGGGAGGGACTAATAGCATAGGAGTCCTCCGTTACTTTGTGACTTGGTAATGAATTAAATGCTAATGGAATCACATCCTTAAATTTAGCTACAGCACTATCAGATAGACATCTTGTATAGAAGGTTTTGCCTGATGGCGTGTGGTTCAGCAGTATAAACTCAAAAGTTATCAAACAGTGGTCAGATAGAAAGGGATTCTGTGGGAACACAATTAAAGTTTCAATTTCAACACCATATACCAGAACAAGGTTGAGGGTGTGGTTAAAACGGTGAGTAGGTTTATGAACACTTTGAGAGAAGCCAATAGAATCTAAAAGAGAGATAAACGCAGTACTAAGGCTATCGTTCTCATCGTCCACATGAATATTAAAATCCCCTACAATAAGAACTTTGTCCGTTTTTAGCACTAAATTTGACAAGTCTTCAACTCTACAAATTCAGATAAGAATTCAGATTATGGACCAGGTGCTCGGTACACTATAACAAATTAAAAGAGCAGTGCGTGACAGACAGCCCAGAAATCTCAAAGAACTGGAAGACTTTTGGAAGGAAGAATGGGCGAAGACAAGAACCGTTTCCAAGCTGGGATACTTGCCAAAGGGGGGGGTTCAAGGTATTAACTCTGCAGGGGGCCCAAACTTTTGCAGACGCCATTTTTTTATTTTCTTTTATTTTGAAAGTGTAAATGATGGAAATAAAAACTTTTTGTGACATATTATACGAATGTCTAATCTGTCATTTGATGCCTTTTGGAGATTTTTCCATGTTTTTTTGGCTTCTTTATGCACGTTAATACAAATTTTTACCTCGGGTGCCTAAACTTTAGAGCCCCACTGTACATTTTAAAATTTGACGAAAAGGAATCCCTTTTAGGGGAGACACGACTCGTGTGGGTGTGCTTTATGACCTGATGCTGGAAAAGACTTTTAATTTACCCAAAGAAAGAGAGTGGTTAAAGAGGAGGGATAATTGGATGTCTGACACGAATACAGAATGAGATAATCGAACAGTTTGCTCAGGGTGTTCAAAAGGACGTAGTAATTCTGGCATTAGACTGCATGTTCTATGGACGGACAGCTGACAGCACCACGGATACCAACGCTATGGAACAATTATCATGCAGTCTTCAGTTTGTTGACAGTAATCTTCAGTCTCACTGTAAGTTCTTAGGATTTTACTCGAGCCCTGACACAACTGCAGAAACGCTGTTTAAGTGTTTGAAAGACATCTTAGTAAGATTGATCATCTCTTTGGATCGCCTTCAGGGATATTGTTTTGATGGTGCAAATATGTCGGGCCGCTTTTCCGGTGTTCAGGCCCAACTGAAGGAAATATGCCCCCAGTCCTTGTATGTTCATTGCAGCAACCACTCCCTGGACCTTGTGCTACAGGAAGTGCACGTGAGGTGAGCCTAGTGGCTGAGGGGTTAAACTTTGTACAGGGTGTTGCAAGTGTTATCAAAGAATCTTTAAAACGCAAACAGCTTTTTGAAACTCTTTTTGGTTGTGATGACATCATTGTCAAACTTTTAGGACTACGGCCATTAAGATGGTGTGTGCGCACCAAAGCAATTCAACACTGCTACGCAACATACACTGTTGTTTTGGCGACACTGGAAATCTTTAAAGACGATAGGGGCGTAAGAGGGGATGCAAGGGCAAAAATATCAGGACTGCACAAACAGGCACCCAATGACAAAACTCTTTTCAGACTCCTCTGCTGCAAAACCCTTTTTAGGCCCTGTAAAACTGTGGCAAGGAGCCTTCAGAGTGAAAAGCCAAGTGCTCTTGGTGCCATTACTTGTGTTAACCTGCTCAAGGTCAGAGTAGGGTCACTGAGAGATGACAAGGTGGGGGCGTTGTCACAGGCAACAGGTGAACTCAAATGAAAAGCTGAATTTTATGAAGCTCTGGATTTGGTCCAGTCTGAACTCACCAGAAGATTTGACCAGACCGAGATGAAAACAGCCTCATTCAGGGAGAAGACCGTAATTAATGCAGCAAACAGCCGTATATCATCGGAACTTGACGCACAATCTCTTCAGCTTCCTAAACAGCTAAACACAGGGCGACTGCACCTTCAGCTCCGAATGTTGGGAGATGTGTGTAAAGAGGCCGACTCCCCATGCTCAAACCAGAGCTCTATTTGGAGAAGTAGAGGATCTTATAAAACTTTGCATGTGCCTACCGATCTCTGTTGCTTCTTCAGAGAGAACTTTCTCAACCCTCAGACGCCTTAAAACCTGGCTGTTCCAAAAGAGACTTACTCACCTCACCCTCATCCAAGTACACGGGGACATCGTTGCCCAATTGGATATTTATGCAATGATGAAAACTTTCATCAGTGTCAACCCGGAGCGGAAAAACACATTTGGAGTGTTATGACTGCAGTGCAAGGTAAGAATTGTGGTTTATTCTTATGCTACCGCCATGCAGTAAATTGGCATTATTTATCACAATTCAACTGAAAGTTAATTGTAATTATTGGAGATAATTGTGTTTTGTTCACACGTGTAAAGACTACTTACATAACCTATTGGAAACCCAGAATGAGGTCACACCTATTTTTAATTATCCAACCGTATTGTTATAAAATTATTAGGCCCAGCTTCACAAGCGTTAATAACTTTTGATACATATGGCCCAATATCTTTATGCGTTTAATTTGCTATTGCTTTGCTACAAAAACTCAAGGCTGCATTTCTCTATTTCAATGTTTGTGACAGGACTGCATGTGGGGAACAATGGCAACCAGCAGAGAGCAGCGGAGGCTCAGACTGGCTTGCGCTTGCTTTATTTTCATTTGATTTAACATAATTCATTGATGTGTTTTATATCCTTATGTTTAGTGGCTCCATTTTTGAGCTTGTAGTAGGCATATTCTGTACCATTCAGCCGTGTGCCTATATCCTGCATTACTCGTGCCTAGCCCCTGTTTTGCATTATTGACGTTATTCTTGTTTTTTCGCTTGTAGAGTGTGCATGTGTTCCAGTTTTAAACTTGTTCAAATTTATTAGCACCCCAAATTCAAAATATGTTCCTGCGGCTCTGTAGACGCTTGTTTGTCTTCACACCTCTGATTGCAGACACCTCATTGGTCGAGATGTCATCATCCAACTAACCCATGCAGGTGTGAACAAACTTCCTGTCCAGAGGGGTTCAGCACACCACCTTTAGGTGCCACTAATGGGCTGCAAGACATTGTTAACAGAGAGGCAGATTAAATCTCCCGGGACCTGAGTGTTAGTGTCTGATGATGCCCACTATACACAACAAAGTAAATGGTCATTTAGCCCATCAAACACTGATCTACAGGGAGATGAGTTTGGAGCTTCAGTTTTAGCTCTGCTCATTAAGACACCACGCTGTAGCATTCACATGAACTTTGGCTCTTTAAACTTGCTGAAGACTACATTGTTTAATGTAGTTTTTATTTTTAGTACCATATGGTTGTCAGCAAGCCCTGAAGTTTTTTGGACACCAACAGAACAGGCTTTTTACCAGCCTTTTTTCCTAATAAGGTGAAACACAGGAAAAGCACAAGTATTGTTCTTGAAAACATTTAAATGCGATCTAGTTATTAACAAGTGTGCACCATCAAGTTATATACATCATTTCTTTCAGGAGAACCTGGACTATCACGATATGTATTTGGAACGGATGCCACATAAATGTGTAAATTATTATATTACTATAGAGACAAAAGTAAAGACTAAACAGAAATGCATTGAAATCACACAAATAATAATAATAATATTAATAATAAATTTAATTTGTAATGCACTTTATATTTACGCAAATTCCAAAGTGCTACATGAAAAAACAGGTAACAATAATGACTTCATTTTGACTTTTAAAATGTGTTCTTCTAGGTGTTGGCAATCAGGGCAAATAAGAATAAACTCTGTAACTAACAAAATTATCAAAGTATTTAGTTTTTTTCCCCAGAAAATTCCATACACTTTATCCAAAAACTGTTAGTTGTGTCAGCTCCAGAGCTTTATCTGTATGCTATTTAAGTGCCAGCATAAGATGTTACATAGTTACCCCTTGACCAGTTTATTTTCAGGCTTGGTTTGTGGATGTATCTAGCCTAGTCACACACATACACATGCACTCACATTATGACTTATGTTTTTATTGTAGACAGTGATTGAGTGGCCCAAAATGATGCATCCATCATTGTGTGGTGTTTTAACTATATTGATGGCTGGAAGGATAAGCATCATTTGTTTGGTCTAGTGTCCAGACAAGGCATTCTCCATCATGTCATCTAAGTCCTCAGCTGCTGGTCAACAATTCAATTTTTTATTTCAATTCAATTTTATTCACAGTATCAATTCATAACAAGTGTTATCTCAAGACTCTTTACAGATCTACAGATGGTCTAGACCACATTCCATAATTACACATGCCTCAAAGTTATATTAACAGACATCTCATAGGTATCAGAGGATCCTATGTTCACCTCTGCCAATCAAAATACTTTTTCATCAGCTGTTCCTACTTAACTCTAACACTAGTGTCTCCCTCTGACCTTAATGAATCCCTCCATTCCTGACCTTAACCCCAGACACGACCTTTCTTGATGACGTCATTTTGTGACACTTTTGCTATTTTGTTTTTTAAAGAAGCCGTGTTGCTTTGTCAATGTCCCCATTTAAATGAATGAAAGGGCTTTGTTTTTTACAGACTAAATGGAGCTTCACACCTCAAACTGTGAGATTTTGGCACACTTGGAAAAAAGCCTTCCCCCACCCCCCTTGTGGCCATTAAGAGTGTCTGGTTGTGTCTCCTACACTGATCAATGCCCTGCAGGTTAGCAAACCTTAGAGACATGGTAAACAGATGTGTCTTTGTCTATCTGGATGATATAGAGGTCCCTGTTTTTTTTTTTTATTCCTACAGAAAATGTATCTAAAATTAGATATCTTTATCTAATACCCATACTCGTGTAAGCTTTGACTATCACTGTAGTTTTTTGTCATGGAGTTTTAACCATGCCATTGTCTCTTGTTGTTTTTGTCCAGTCCAAATTACATTACTTAGTGTGAAACATCAATAAAAAGACATGACGATACATTATGAATAAGTCTAATTTATTGTCATATTTCATGCTACTTTACAAACAAATCACCATGCTATGTTAAATAGAATGAATGACATCAAATCTGATTTAAATTGTGACCCATCAATCTCCACATAGTTTCTAAAACTTTGATTTCCTCTGTCCTATGATTACACTGTACATGTTTCCCTGGACATGTGTCAGCAATTATTTAATGAACAGTTGTTTAACTTCTTGCCTAATAGGACTTCATAGTGATTTTTAAACTTGCGTCATAGAGACAAGACATTTTATAAAGGAACTAGATATGAATGGCACTTAAATGAAATAATTAAAACAACTTTTGTTCCTAAACTGAAATGGAAGATTATGTTGTTGTACTGACAGTTTTATCAGAAAATCACAGCTGATGTTTTCTATACTGAATCCATACATATACAGGACAGTGGTGCTCAGGAGAATATTTTCTTGTTGGGTAAGGTTAAAATATTTCCTACCACAAAGAAAAAAAAGGTTTCCCTGGGAAAAAGACTCCTCATACGTGTCATACATGTGTGAATTTAAAGCTTGCATTAAACTGGGTGATTACCTAGAAACAGTATCTGGTGCTTATGACTCTTTCTTTAAATGCAGCAGCATCAGAGAGACACAATACACAACAAGATAAAGCTGAAGAACAGGCCTTTCAATTGTTGATCACACACAATTTAGACTTAAAGACTAAACTATATATATATAAAATATATCTTCACTTTCTGTATTTGATATTTCACTCACTGAATGACAGGTACATATTCATTCCTTTAATCCTTAGACCGAGTCTGATCTCAGTCCCTCCACAGCCTCTCTACAGCATGTTGGTCTCAGAGGAACCAGGCTGCAGTATCTGAAGAGTAACTATGAGTTTAACTGCTTTTCTAAACCAGGGGTAAAGGAAGGCATAGATCACAGGGTTTAGACCAGAGTTACAATAGAACACAAAGAGAACATAGGATGCAGATGAAGCATTGACCAAGCTTTCACCTACAAGAGAGACAGCATAATATGGGCAGAAAAATATTAGAAACACAACTATAAGAACACCAAGATTCCTGGCTGCTTTCAGCTCTGATCTCTTTGCCTTTGGAGTCACTGAATGCTGGAGTGTGACAGCTGTAATGTGAGAGCGCATGGCACGAGCCTGAGACACAGCCACGGCAAATACTCTCAGATACAGAGCTACAATGACAGTAACTGGAAAAATAAAGGACAAAACAAGATCAACAGTCAATGAGATAGGGTCATAGAAAAACACACATGCTCCGTAACAGGATTTATACCTGCCTGGTTGAGTCGGGACATCCTTTAAAAAGAGAAAGCTGTAGGAAACAGAACAGAGCCAACACAGACAAACACAGAGTTTAACTCTTCTTGCAGTGACTTTAGGGGTGTAATGCAGAGGGTCACATATAGCCACATAACGGTCAACTGATATGAGCACTATGGTACCTACTGAGGAGGAGGTAATGTTGACTGAAATCAAAGTATACACAGAACACACAAAGTCACCAAGAAACCAGCAGGATGTTTTTCGGAGAACTTCTACAGGCATCAGCAGGAGACCCACTAGAAGGTCTGAGACAGCCAGAGAGAGGAGGAGGATGTTGGTTTGTGTGTGCAGCTGCCTGGAGGGAAAGAGAAAAGCACCATTGAAGCATCAATAATGACAAAACAATCCAAAAATAAAAGCACAAGTTTGAATATTTTCCGATCTACCACATCAGTAGTTACCACATGTTTAAGTGTAGACAGATAAAATGACTTGTTTGAGGTCACAGTGGACAGAAAGCAATGATTAATATTAGTAAGAGAGTGGACATGAACAACAGTCTCTGGCATCAAAGTCAAACATTTGGAGCAACATTATTCAGAACTAGCTCCAAGACAATTCTTCTAAATATACAGCAGCTGTTCATATTTTAAAGTTACACATCCTGTAGAGAGAAGCAAAGAAGTTAATATCTGCCTGAAGTGGGAGATAGAGATGATGATGAGCAGGTTGAGAGTTACAGTGATCAGAGAAATGGAGTACAGCATAACAGTAACTGTTTGGGGCCAAGGAGACAAGGGCTCCCTGCAGGAGGTGTTAGGGAACTGTGGAAAGCAGAGCTCGGCTCCGTCCTCAACCTCCATCTGCAGAGGTCTGCAGATAGCTGCAGCTCTGGCAGCTTTCTGAACAAACCTGAGTCATGTAACTGATTTATCTCTCTCTCATTCTCTTCATCCCCTCCTCTTTCTCAGTCCCTGTTTGACTCTGATGCCCCTCCTCCCTCATATCCCACCATCATCTCCTTCCCTCTCTCTGTAACCCTGCCTTTCTCAATGTCTCTCTATTCAATCTCTCTTCTGTTGTTTTCTACCCTTGTTTCCTTTGTCCTATTATTGACCTACGGATAACTTTTCAAGTTCATTAAACAGTAGTCTTGCGTTTCCAGCTCTATCTCTACAGCCATGTGGAGTAAAGTCTGGCTACACAACAGATGCATTCTTGGATAGTAGAAGAAGAAAAAAAAACGCTTTTTTTGCATTTCTTTTTACCCAGTTGCAATTGACTCGGAAGGTGCTAAGATTAAGTTAACTCACACAATGCAGTGACATGAGTTATTTAAATTAGCTGGACACATGGTTAAACGTCATTTGGTATTACCAGAGTACCGCCATGTGTTCTTTTCTGTAGCAATCCCACCAATAGGCCCAGAAAAGTCTGCTGGATGACTCAAATCAGCCAGTTGAAGACCTTCAAATGTTTCCTCTCTAGCATTTAGCTGAGTGAAGCAGCAGTGAAACCATTCACGACGGGGGCTAAGCTGTCGTTCTCCCCAGCTGACCAAATATAGTTAGCCTGACATCATCATACTCATGTTTTAGTCAGAATATGAGTCTGATGCTGCTCCATTGGGTTGTGATTGTGGGGCATGTTTCAACTGAAACAGGAAAGAAAATTCTTCTATACTCAATTGGATAGACCTACAACTGATCAGAGTAATGGAGTATGTGACGTATGTTGAGAGACAACAGAACTCAACAGCTAGCTACCGCTGCTGTTAGCTACTAGCCGATAGCCTCGGCAGTTTAGAAAACGGTAATGACGTTACATCCACGTTACAAGCTTTACAGCATACATACATCCATACGTCCCTCGGATGTATCATAAGATAATACCATGGATGTATGAATAGAACACATGGTGATTTACAACCATTAGATATATGCATTATTACAGCTATAGGACCTCAGATTCATAGGAGCATACGCAGTGCAGGGTGACGTGGGTGGGTGCAGTCCCGTGGGTCTATGTCTAGTTGAATAACTCGGGATTCAGTTAGGGACCATTTCAGTTTTAATGGAATGGACCACCGGAGGAAAACAGGGGAGGCTCATGTCTTTTGGCTCCATAGTAGATACGCTTCGTGGACACTTGCTTACCCTCTTGGTCATTATTTAACGTTTTTCTCATTTGTCCCCTTCCGTACAATCTGGTGTACTCCGGCAGCACTACAACCCTCCTGATTAGTGAGCATTGGGCATCTTCAGGCATCCTGGTGTCGGAAGAACCTGGTTCAACCTGAGGCGCTTTGAGTGTCTATGATAAAGCACTATATAAATATATGGAATTGTTATTATTCAGTGTGCCGAGGTGCTGCAATAGCAGCACTCGGCACAATGACTATTATTGCTCATACTTATTCAGTGTGCCAAGGTGCTGCAATAGCAGCACTCGGCACAATGACTATTATTGCTCATACTTATTATTCCGCCTGTTTTTTGTCCAACCATAAGTCCAGAAGCGTTGGCAACACACGCAAACCCTATACACCGAAACGTGGGTAATGATCAGGAATGGTGTGCTCGGAAGTTTCAACCAGATTTGCCGCGCGGTTTTCCCGAAATTGGCAAAAATACGGCAAAAAATGACCCATAGACATGAATGGGAAATTTTCGGGAGATGGCTCAACATCGCTCCAAACGCCCGCTCTTTGGGACCGTGCTGTGTCGCCATACTTTAAAGTAGAAACATGATTAAAAGGTTAAACCGAAGACAAGACTTTGGCGTTTATTGGGCTGAATGGGCGTTCAGAGCACGGTTCAAGCACGGTTTCTCCCAAATCACAGTTTACGTATCGTCCCGTTTTCAGACCGGCTCAGATTTTCCAATGTGTGTGTATGTGGTGGAATGGTGAAAGCTAGAGTGGAGGACAGAGTGGGGGGCTGGAGGACGGATCTCTGGAAGTTTCTCAAACTAATGTCTCTCTCTCCTCCAGTTTTAACTCTTCAGACTTCATTATTGGTCAAAATGTAGGAAATCTTGTTCCGATCGCAGACATGTAACTATGGAGTCTATCGGACTTAAATTGTTGGCTGTTATCTACTAACTGTCGACGAAACTATGAAAAAACTGGCAGCTGGAGGACGATTTAATGACTTTTCGAATGTTCGAAATTAGTGCGATTTTGGCCATTTCCACGTGTCGTACTTTAACGAACTCCTCCTAGAGCTTTCATCCGATCAACTTCAAACTTGGTGTGTGTCATCTTAAGATGTTAACGATGAAAAGTTATTAAAAGAAAAACTTTTCGTCGTACGGTGTGGGCGTGGCATGGCAGCCATTTTGAGTGTTTAGCAATGATGGAGAAAGTGGCCGTTCGAAATGAATGCGATCTTGGACATTTCCACGTGTCGTACTTTAACGAACTCCTCCTAGAGCTTTCATCCGATCAGCTTCAAACTTGGTGTGTGTCATCTTAAGATGTTAACAATGAAAAGTTATTAAAAGAAAAACTTTTCGTCATAGGGCGTGGCCGTGGCGGGGCGGCCATTTTGAGTGTTTAGCAATAATGGAGAAAATGGCCGTTCGAAATTAGTGCGATTTTGGCCATTTCCACGTGTCGTACTTTAACGAACTCCTCCTAGAGCTTTCATCCGATCAGCTTCAAACTTGGTGTGTGTCATCGTGAGATGTTAACGATGAAAAGATATTAAAAGAAAAACTTTTCGTCATAGGGCGTGGCCGTGGCGGGGCGGCCATTTTGTGCGATTCGCCACCGAAACAGGAAGTGGGTGTAACTTGAGCGTACGTTGTCCGATTAGCTCGAAACTTTTCAGGATTCATCAGAGTCTGCCCCTGACGACATCTACACGCCGCTATTGGCTCAAAGTCATAGCGCCCCCTAGGGGAAACAGGAAGTAGGCCTAAAAGACAAGGTGCTATACTTAACGAACTCCTCCTAGAGCTTTCATCCGATCAACTTCAAACTTGGTGTGTGTCATCGTGAGATGTTAACAATGAAAAGTTAAAAACTTTTCGTCATACGGTGGGGGCGTGGCGGGGCAGCCATTATTAGGTTTTATTGCTATTCGGATGTGCCCCAATAGCAGGCACACTGATAAAATTTCTGCGGAATTTTCTAGTTGACGTTATTCTTGTTTTTTCGCTTGTAGAGTGTGCATGTGTTCCAGTTTTAAACTTTTTCAAATTTATCAGCACCCCAAATTCAAAATATGTTCCTGCGGCTCTGTAGACGCTTGTTTGTCTTCACACCTCTGATTGCAGACACCTCATTGGTCGAGATGTCATCATCCAACTAACCCATGCAGGTGTGAATAAACTTCCTGTCCAGAGGGGTTCAGCACACCACCTTTAGGAGCCACTAATGGGCTGCAAGACATTGTTAACAAAGAGGCAGATTAAATCTCCCGGGACCTGAGTGTTAGTGTCTGATGATGCCCACTATACACAACAAAGTAAATGGTCATTTAGCCCATCAAACACTGATCTACAGGGAGATGAGTTTGGAGCTTCAGTTTTAGCTCTGCTCATTAAGACACCACGCTGTAGCATTCACATGAACTTTGGCTCTTTAAACTTGCTGAAGACTACATTGTTTAATGTAGTTTTTATTTTTAGTACCATATGGTTGTCAGCAAGCCCTGAAGTTTTTTGGACACCAACAGAACAGGCTTTTTACCAGCCTTTTTTCCTAATAAGGTGAAACACAGGAAAAGCACAAGTATTGTTCTTTAAAACATTTAAATGCGATCTAGTTATTAACAAGTGTGCACCATCAAGTTATATAAATCATTTCTTTCAGGAGAACCTGGACTATCACGATATGCATTTGGAACAGATGCCACATAAATGTGTATATTATTATATTACTATAGAGACAAAAGTAAAGACTAAACAGAAATGCATTGAAATCACACAAATAATAATAATATTAATAATAAATTTAATTTGTAATGCACTTTATATTTACGCAAATCCCAAAGTGCTACATGAAAAAACAGGTAACAATAAAGACTTCATTTTGACTTTTAAAATGTGTTCTTCTAGGTGTTGGCAATCAGGGCAAATGAGAATAAACTCTGTAACTAACAAAATTATCAAAGTATTTAGTTTTTTTCCCCAGAAAATGTCATAAACTTTATCCAAAAACTGTTAGTTGTGTCAGCTCCAGAGCTTTATCTGTATGCTATTTGACACAGTAAGTGCCAGCATAAGATGTTACATAGTTACCCCTTGACCAGTTTATTTTCAGGCTTGGTTTGTGGATGTATCTAGCCTAGTCACACACATACACATGCACTCACATTATGACTTATGTTTTTATTGTAGACAGTGATTGAGTGGCCCAAAATGATGCATTCATCATTGTGTGGTGTTTTAACTATATTGATGGCTGGAAGGATAAGCATCATTTGTTTGGTCTAGTGCCCAGACAAGGCATTCTCCATCATGTCATCTAAGTCCTCAGCTGCTGGTCAACAATTCAATTTTTAATTTCAGTTCAATTTTATTCACAGTATCAATTCATAACAAGTGTTATCTCAAGACTCTTTACAGATCTACAGATGGTCTAGACCACATTTCATAATTGCACATGCCTCAAAGTTATATTAACAGACATCTCATAGGTATCAGAGGATCCTATGTTCACCTCTGCCAATCAAAATACTTTTTCATCAGCTGTTCCTACTTAACTCTAACACTAGTGTCTCCCTCTGACCTTAATGAATCCCTCCATTCCTGACCTTAACCCCAGACACGACCTTTCTTGATGACGTCATTTTGTGACACTTTTGTTATTTTGTTTTTTAAAGAAGCCGTGTTGCTTTGTCAATGTCCCCATTTAAATGAATGAAAGGGCTTTGTTTTTTACAGACTAAATGGAGCTTCACACCTCAAACTGTGAGATTTTGGCACACTTGGAAAAAAGCCTTCCCCCACCCCCCTTGTGGCCATTAAGAGTGTCTGGTTGTGTCTCCTACAATGATCAATGCCCTGCAGGTTAGCAAACCTTAGAGACATGGTAAACAGATGTGTCTTTGTCTATCTGGATGATATAGAGGTCCCTGTTTTTTTTTTTAATTCCTACAGAAAATGTATCTAAAATTAGATATCTTTATCTAATACCCATACTCGTGCAAGCTTTGACTATCACTGTAGTTTTTTGTCATGGAGTTTTAACCATGCCATTGTCTCTTGTTGTTTTTGTCCAGTCCAAATTACATTACTTAGTGTGAAACATCAATAAAAAGACATGACGATACATTATGAATAAGTCTAATTTATTGTCATATTTCATGCTACTTTACAAACAAATCACCATGCTATGTTAAATAGAATGAATGACATCAAATCTGATTTAAATTGTGACCCATCAATCTCCACATAGTTTCTAAAACTTTGATTTCCTCTGTCCTATGATTACACTGTACATGTTTCCCTGGACATGTGTCAGCAATTATTTAATGAACAGTTGTTTAACTTCTTGCCTAATAGGACTTCATAGTGATTTTTAAACTTGCGTCATAGAGACAAGACATTTTATAAAGGAACTAGATATGAATGGCACTTAAATGAAATAATTAAAACAACTTTTGTTCCTAAACTGAAATGGAAGATTATGTTGTTGTACTGACAGTTTTATCAGAAAAATCACAGCTGATGTTTTCTATACTGAATCCATACATATACAGGACAGTGGTGCTCAGGAGAATATTTTCTTGTTGGGTAAGGTTAAAATATTTCCTACCACAAAGAAAAAAAAGGTTTCCCTGGGAAAAAGACTCCTCATACGTGTCATACATGTGTGAATTTAAAGCTTGCATTAAACTGGGTGATTACCTAGAAACAGTATCTGGTGCTTATGACTCTTTCTTTAAATGCAGCAGCATCAGAGAGACACAATACACAACAAGATAAAGCTGAAGAACAGGCCTTTCAATTGTTGATCACACACAATTTAGACTTAAAGACTAAACTATATATATATATAAAATATATCTTCACTTTCTGTATTTGATATTTCACTCACTGAATGACAGGTACATATTCATTCCTTTAATCCTTAGACCGAGTCTGATCTCAGTCCCTCCACAGCCTCTCTACAGCATGTTGGTCTCAGAGGAACCAGGCTGCAGTATCTGAAGAGTAACTATGAGTTTAACTGCTTTTCTAAACCAGGGGTAAAGGAAGGCATAGATCACAGGGTTTAGACCAGAGTTACAATAGAACACAAAGAGAACATAGGATGCAGATGAAGCATTGACCAAGCTTTCACCTACAAGAGAGACAGCATAATATGGGCAGAAAAATATTAGAAACACAACTATAAGAACACCAAGATTCCTGGCTGCTTTCAGCTCTGATTTCTTTGCCTTTGGAGTCACTGCCAGCTGGAGTGTGACAGCTGTAATGTGAGAGCGCATGGCACGAGCCTGAGACACAGCCACGGCAAATACTCTCAGATACAGAGCTATGATGACAGTAACTGGAACAATAAAGGACAAAACAAGATCAACAGTCAATAAGATAGGGTCATAGACAAACACACATGCTCCGTAACAAGATTGATATGTCCCTGGGTGAGTTGGGACATCCTTTAAATAAAAAAGGCTGTAGGAAACAGAACAGAGCCAACACAGACAAACACAGAATTTAACTCTTCTCGCAGTGACTTTAGTAGTGTAATGCAGAGGGTCACATATAGCCACATAACGGTCAACTGATATGAGCACCATAATACCTATTGAGGAGGAGGGAATGTTCACTGAAATCAAAGTATACACAGAACACACATAGTCACCAAGAAACCAGCAGGATGTTTTTCGGAGAACTTCTACAGGCATCAGCAGGAGACCCACTAGAAGGTCTGAGACAGCCAGAGAGAGGAGGAGGATGTTGGTTTGTGTGTGCAGCTGCCTGGAGGGAAAGAGAAAAGCACCATTGAAGCATCAATAATGACAAAACAATCCAAAAATAAAAGCACAAGTTTGAATATTTTCCAATCCACCACAGAAGTAGTTACTGTATGTTAAGGTAATGACAGATAAAATGACTTGTTTGAGGTCACAGTGGACAGAAAGCAATGATTAATATTAGTAAGAGAGTGGACATAAACAACAGTCTCTGGCATCAAAGTCAAACATTTGGAGCAACATTATTCAGAACTAGCTCAAGACAATTCTTCTAAATATACAGCAGCTGTTCACATTTTAAAGTTACACATCCTGTAGAGAGAAGCAAAGAAGTTAATATCTGCCTGAAGTGGGAGATTGAGATGATGATGAGCAGGTTGAGAGTCACAGTGGTCAGAGAGAGGGAGTACAGCATAACAGTAACTGTTTGGGGCCAAGGAGACGAGGGCTCCCTGCAGGAGGTGTTAGGGAACTGTGGAAAGCAGAGCTCTGCTCCGTCCTCAACCTCCATCAGCAGAGATCTGGAGATAGCTGCAGCTCTGGCAGCTTTCTGAACAAACCTGAGTCATGTAACTGATTTATCTCTCTCTCATTCTCCTGTCCCCTCCTCTTTCTCAGTCCCTGTTTGACTCTGATGCCCCTCCTCCCTCACATCCCACCAGCATCACTTTCACTAGCATAGACCACGCCACAACCATGTGTTAGTTAAAGATTTAATGAACAATATGAATGTGCAGATGAACATTATGAATGTGGAAAATTGATGTGGATGTCGTCTGATGGTTGTTCAATCTTCCCAGTCACACTATGGTCACACTAGTCTCGTATGCGATCGAAGATGCTATAGTGGAACAAGATAGATATCTACCATTTATAGAGGAAAATAGCCCCACTGATTTGAGATTTGGCATATATTTGGGCCTTTTTTGAAGAATTGTAAATAGTATGTTCTTTATATGAGTTATAATGTTTATTATGTTTATTTTTGCATATAGGACAACTGTTTTAAACACACAAATGCTTTTGTAGCATTGCTGTGGGTGTAATATCAATAAATATGACATTATTATGTTGAATATTGGCATAAGTAAATGTCATGAGGGCAAAAGCGTCAGGACTTTCTTTGAAAAAATGAATGTATTTTATGTATAATGATTATTTTTTCACAGTGTGACTCCCAATACATATGAGAAGTGTTTTAGATAGTAAAATGGCTTAGGTTTTACTGCTCTGTGTGATATCAATACATATCTGGAAGATTCATGATCCATTTTATTTATTTATTTGCCTTTAACGCCCTACAACCATTTATAACATTCAAGTGACCTCACTGCAACCCAACTATTCTAATAAACCAGTTTGTCCTGAAAAAAATAATGTTCATATCTTGACTGTAGACAACAGGGTTGATGTTTTACAAGCTTTTTATAAAATAAATCCAGACGGACAATGAACTGTAAAAATAGCCTTAGGGCTCAGAGGGTTAAAGCAATTCCAGCCAGTTAAGTAGGCTGAGAGAGTGCTGGGCAAAACTGTTGATGATAGCGTCTTGTGATGTGTAAGAAGTTTCTAGGCTGGTGTGTTAGTTGAATGTTGTGGCTAAAAACGGTGGCACTGGTGTGGCAGGAACAGGACAGCCGAAAGAAGGGTAGAGGAAGGGATGAAGGGATGCATGTGCTCAGGGTCTGGTGAAGCCTGCAAACACAGGGATGAAAAGGCAGAGAACGCCTGAGACATGACAGACAGAGGGAGCAGGCACATGGGGAAATACGACCTGACCACCGCTAGTGGAAGCTGGAGATGAATGCTGTGTCCGTCGAGGCCTTCGTGACGCCACTGGCCGTAGCCGACGCTGGCGGGGGACCCAGAAATGCAGGAGGCCCAGTGGTTGTTGCCGCTGTGAGTAACAATAGAAGCTGACGAAGCGGCCCCACTCACTCCGTCTTTTTATTTTTTTTTTCTCCTTTGTCTCTCCTTCTCTAACACAAGGAGCAAAATACATTTGGGTGTTGCGGAAGGGAGATGGGGGAGGGGATGAGGGGATATGGGGGATGTGGCTGACGAGGCCTTGTGATGTCAGACGAGATGCCACTGGCCACGGCCAACGCTGGCGGGGAACACAGAAGTGCTGGAGGCCCGGAGGTAGTTGCTGCGGGGGATAGCGATGGAGGCTGACAAAGCGGGCTGAGTGACCGAAGTCGCGGAGGCCACAGAGAAGTACTGGTGTCAATGAGGTACAGTTGAAGGCGGGCCACGGTCCAGTCTCTGACATTGGGTGTCATCTGTGGAGGTAGAGACGGCTCCGATTTCCCAACCTTACAGACTAAGGGGAAGAAACCTGAGCTGGGAGCCGCTGGAAGCTGAAGCTGAGGCTGCTGGGAGCCGTTGGAAGCTGAAGCCAAGGCAGCTTGGAGACGCAGAGAGCCACTGGAAGCCGAGGCTGAAGCCGCAGGGAGCCGGGAATTGTTCGGCAGGGGAGTGGAGATCCGGGCAAAGCCGAGGCGTGGTGACCGCGAACCGCAATCGGCGCCGGTGAGACATATGACGGGATCCGATTGCTGCGGCGTGACTGAAACATGCCCTGTCGAATAGATTGTCGTTGAAATCAGGTGATCGTAACTGTAGCTCTGGATCCATGACTGAGAGCGTGAAACGCTGACCGGCTTGTGTCAAGCAATCTTGCTATGCATGCAGCACAGTATATGTAGGTTTGTCTGGTGATTAAAGGTGTGGTTTAGGCGTGGCCCTGCTCCCGAACCTTAGTTAACAAATTAACTCCATATCTCTGTAACCCTTCTTCTCACACTGTCGTTCTATCCAATCTCTCCATTGTTATTATTTACCCTTGTTTCCTTTCCTTTGTCCTGTCATTGTCCTACACATGCCTTGTCAAGTTCATTAAACAGTAGCCTTGCATTTCCAGCTCTATTTCTACAGCCATGTGGCGTAAAGTCTGGCTACACCACAGATGCGTTCTGGGATAGGGGAAAAAAACACTGGGTTTTTTGCATTTCTTTAACCCAATAACAATAGACCTGGAAGACGCTAAACTCTCGTTATTTTCGCTTACCAGAGTAATGCCCTGCAGACCTTTTCCATTGCAATACAACCAATTGGCACAGATGTACATATTTACCCCTCTGCAAAAGTCAGCTGGGTGACTTGCATCAACCGGTAAAGAATCTGCGATGTTCCCTCTCTAGCATGTAGGTTAGTCTAGCGGCATAGGAACCATACACAATGGTGGCTACGATTCATTATTCTTCCCAGCTCCGCCCTCCTGTCCCAATATGGTCATTTCTGGCTCCAAAATAGCAAGATGCAAAATGCTAACTACTAGCTTTATAAGTCCACAAACCAATGGGAGAAGTTTCTGATGCTAAGTCCATTGTATTAATATTCTATGGTTTATGTACGAGCCACCTAGGCCCAGCCAATCAGCGTCCTGTGCAGATCTACTGGCAGACAGTGGGCAAGTTACTTTTATAATGTAATAGATTACTATTTTCTGTGAGAGTAAATGGTGATATTAGAATATCACTGTCTCTGAATTGTACTGCTTTACATTACTTTTGTGTTACTTTTGAGTTACTTTCACCAAAATAACAGCAGAAGTTTTGATTTCAATTGCAGGATTTTGATCTTTCTGGTTGAGTTGGGAGATCTTTTACAAAGAGAATGCTGTATGAAATGAACAGAGCCAACACAGACAAACACAGAGTTTATCTCTTCTCCCTGTGATTCTGTTTGTGTAATGCAGATGGTCACATGTAGCACCATAACATGTTCATGGATAAAAGACAACATCCTGTTTGATCCAGGCAACCATGTTTGAAGAGGTCAGTTCTGTGGTAGAAGGTAGTGAAATTGTCCACGCAGGGTTTGTTTTTTGGTATAGCAGTAGCCCTTAAGCCATTTGTGTAGTTGCTTTAATGGGCTAAACTTTACAACGCCAAAACTGGGGGAGGGCAGTGGTCCTGAGATTATGCATTGTTTGCTGGTGGATAATTTAAGTTTCTCAGTTTGATGCATCTTTAATTTATTCCTTCCAGCTTGCAACACAGCAGAAGATACAGATGGGTGTTTTCAATAATAATAATTTCTGGTGTTCTGACTTTCTGTAAATCTTCTGTTACCCTATCCTCTTTCCAGATGTCGACCCAGCTGAACACCTGCAACAACCTGGAGAATGTATAAGCACATTTATCTTTAGACAGTTGGATGAAAGGTCAGATAATTTAGTTTGTTTCAAGCTTACTGAACCCTTAACTCTTCAAACCCTTCCTAGTAAAAGCCCCATGCATTGTCTTTTAGACCCCCGTTTAGCAAACAGAGGTTCCTCTGGCCTTCTCTGCTGCTTGTATTATTTCGCCATACAGTAATGTATAAAGACACAAACAATCCAAATCTCCCCAGTGAAAGGGAAAATTCCAGATCTGGAGTTCCCAGATTGCCATTTTGGGTGACAGCACAAAATTGAAGCGACGGGGTAATATGCAACTACAAACGAGTGAGCTTCTCATATGTTTGAAGACACAACAGATTGCACTGTCCCTTCCATTTTTAACCCTCTGAACCCTAAGGCCATTTTTACAGTTCATTGTCCCGTCTGGATTTATTTTATAAAAAAGCTTGTAAAACATCAACCCTGGTGTCTACAGTCAAGAACATCATTTTTTTCAGGACAAACTAAGTTATTAGAATATTTGGGTTGCAGTGAGGTCACTTGAATGTTAAAAGACCTTAAGAGGAACCAGGTGTGTAATCTGATGCAAAGCATTCTCATGAATGCAATTGGTATGACCTCTACCGTAAATATGTTGGCTGCTGAAAGCTAACAGCCAACCGGTCACGTGGCAGTTGAGCTGAGTTGAGTTGGGAACCGGTCAGCGTGAGTTGACGGTCTTGACAGCAGCTGTTACAGTTAAGCATAGATGACAAAAGGTGACCATCATAAGAGCAGTTAAATTTAGACACCAAAATGACTAGGTAAGTTTGGGTAGTCCACTTAAGTAGTACTCCCGAGACACAAACACATATTTAGTGGTTGAAAGTCTTGTGTTTTCTCCTTAACTTCTTACGGGACATGAACTCTCCTCTCCGGCTAGAAAGCCCTGTGTTTTGGGACATCCACGCTGACCTCCTCCCTACGCGGATCTTCCAGGTCTTATACTGTATCAGTCTGTGTGGTGCTGACAGGAATATAACGGGATATACATATGAAATACCGTGCTTTACTTTACGTAGCTATATGGTTGATGAGAACGGCCTGTCTAGTTTAAACCTGCCGGGCCATCTCAGTGTCTCGACGGCTGCCTCAGTAGTTTTTTTTCTGTTCCATCAGCCCCTCACTTTCCCCGCGCCCGTGCAGATCTATGGAACTTTCTAGACATGCCACCAGATACCCCCAGATACCCTGGATTCATGTTAAGGATTTAATTTTTGAAAGAACTTTCAAAAAAAACTTTTTCCCAGTCCATCACTAGACCCAGACAGTCCAGAGAAATCTCTGCATGTAAGCTGGCAAGGCAAAAAACCAACATTGAATGCCCATGACATCCCTCAGATGGCCCTGCATTAAAAACCAGCATCATTATATAAAAGACATTATTACCATGTGGCTCAGGAACACTTTGGAAATCCATTGTCAGTTAACACAGTCCATCGCTACAAGTGCAAGGTAAAACTCTACAATGCAAAGTGATAGACAGATATATCTACAACACCCAGTAACGGGTGTTAACGGGTTCAAAAACCCTATAGGCAAGCGAGGCAGAGAGGAAGTGACCCTGCCCAGAGGGAGCCCGGGGCCCCCATCTGGAGCCATGCCCAGATGGAGGGCTCAAGTTTGGCACGGAGCCCGGCCCCAAGAACCTTTCTTTCCATCCTTTGGGCCCACCACCTGTGGGAGGAACCATTGGGGTCGGGTGCGCTGCCACATGGCTGGTGGCGAAGGTCAGGGGCCTCGACGGACCAAATCCGAGCGGCAGAGGCTGGCTCTGGGGATGAGAAAAAAACCTCTCTGTGGGGGAAGGAGCCAGAACTTGTGGGGCGGGAGGTGGAGCGCAACCCGTTAGATCTGGTAGGGCTTACCTCCACGCGCAGTCTGACGCCCCGGCTGAGCGCCGCTGCGTTGGAGTTTACCCCGGGGGACGAGAGGGTCACCTCCCTACGCCTGCGGGTGATGGGGGGGAAAAACTCTGACTGTTGTTTGTGCATATGCACCAAAAAAGAGTTCGGAGTATTCGGCCTTCTTGGAGACCATGAATTGAGTCCTGTAGGGGACTCCATAGTTCTACTGGGGGACTTCAACGCACATTTGGGCAATGATGGAGATACTTGGAGAGGTGTGATTAGGAGGAACGGCCTCCCTGATCTAAATCAGAGTAGTTGTCTGTTGTTGGACTTTTGTGCTAGTCATGGATTGTCCATATCAAACACCATGTTCGAACATAGAGATGCTGTGTACTTGGTACCAGAGCACCTTAGGCCAAAGATCAATTAACGATTTTATAATTGTTTCATCTGATCTGAGGCCGTATGTTTTGGACATTCGGGTGAAGAGAGGGGCGGAGCTGTCAACTGATCACCATCTGGTGGTGAGTTGGGTCAGGAGATAGGTGAGGACTCTGGACAGACCTGGTAAGCCCAAACGGGTACTGCGGGTAAATTGGGAACGTCTGGAGGAGGTCCCTGTCCAACGGACTTTCAACTCACTCCTCCGACGGAGCTTTTCGTGCATCCCTGTGGAGGCTGGGGGCATTGAACCTGAGTGGACAATGTTCAAAGTTTCCATTGCTGAAGCTACAGTGGCAAGCTGTGGTCTTAGGGTCTTAAGTGGTCAAGGGGTGGTAACCCACAAACACCCTGGTGAACACCGGTGGTCAGGGAAGCCGTCCGACTGAAGAAGGAGTCTTTCTGGGATAAGTTATCCTAGAGTACTCCGGAGGCAAAGTAGTGGTTGTGGGAGAAGTTCGGAGAAGACATGGAGAAGGACGGTTTTCCAGAAGCACCTTGGTGCTGACCTTCCTGGTGGACACCAAGGTGCTTCTGGAAAACCGTTCACCACCTTAGGAGGGGGAAGCGGGGAATCATCCAAACTGTGTGCAGTAAGGATGGGATGTTGTTGACCTCAACTAAGGAGGTAATAGAGCGGTGGAAGGAGCACTTTGAGGAACTCCTAAATCCAGCTGACACATTCTCTGTGGTAGAGGCAGAGCTGGAGGATGATGGGGAATTGTCGTTAATTTCCCTGTTGGAGGTCGCTGAGGTAAGTCAAACAACTCCACAGCGCCAAAGCCACAGGAATTGATGAGATCCGTCCAGAAACGCTGAAAGCTCTGGGTGTGGAGAGGCTGTCTTGGCTGACATCCCTCTTTAACATTGCGTGGAAGTCTGGGACAGTACCTAAGGAGTGGCTGCCTGGGGTGGTGGTTCTCCTCATCAAAAAGAGGGAACCAGAGGGTGTGTGCCAATTACAGGGGTATCACACTTCTCAGCCTCCCTGGTAAAGTCTACTCCAAGGTGCTGGAAAAGAGGGTTTGGCCGACAGTCGAACCTCAGATTGAAGAGGAACAATGCGGATTCCGTCCTGGTCGTGGAAAAACAGATCAGATCTTCACTCTCGCAAGGATCCTGGAGGGGGCCTGGGAGTATGCCCAACCAGTCTACATGCCCCGGTCCCCCGGGAGATACTGTGGGAGGTGCTGCGGGAGTATGGGGTGAGGGGGTCCCTTCTCAGGGCCATCCAATCTCTGTATGATCAAAGCGAGAGCTGTGTCCGGGTTCTCGGCAGGAAGTCGGACTCGTTCCAGGTGAGGGTTGGCCTCCGCCAGGGCTGCGCTTTGTCACCACTCCTGTTTGTAATATCTATGGAGAGAATATTGAGGCGTAGTCGGGGTGGGGAGCGGTTGCAGTTCAGTGGGCTCAGGATCTCATCGCTGCTTTTTGCAGATGATGTGGTCCTGATGACATCATCGGTCTGTGACCTTCAGCCCTCACTGGATCGGTTCACAGCTGAGTGTGAAGCAGCCGGGATGAGGATTAGCACCTCTAAATCTGAGGCCATGGTTCTCAGCAGGAAACCGATGGAGTGCTTTCTTCAGGTAGGGAGTGAGTCCTTACCCCAAGTGAAGGAGTTTAAATACCTTGGGGTCTTGTTTGCGAGAGAGGGGACCATGGAGCAGCAGATTGGTTGGAGAATCAGAGCAGCGGGTTCGGTATTACATTCAGTTTATCGCACTGTTGTGACGAAAAGGGAGCTGAGCCAGAACGCAAAGCTCTTGATCTACCGGTCAGTGTTTGTTCCTACCCTCACCTATGGTCATGAAGGCTGGGTCTGAATGGGTTTCCTCAGGAAGGTGGCTGGCGTCTCCCTTAGAAATAGGGTGAGAAGCTCAGTCATCCGAGAGGAGCTCGGAGTAGAGCCGCTGCTCCTTTGCGTCAAAAGGAGCCAGTTGAGATGGTTCGGGCATCTGGTAAGGATGCCTCCTGGGCGCCTCCCTAGGGAGGTGTTCCAGGCACGTCCAGCTGGGAGGAGGCCTTGGAGAAGACCCAGGACTAGGTGGAGAGATTATATCTCCAACCTGGTCTGGGAACACCGGAACTGGTTGATGTGGTTGTTTGGGCTTCCCTTCTGGAGCTGCTGCCCCTGCAACCCAATGCTGGATAAGTGGATGAAGATGGAAGGATGGAGCCAGTAATGCCACTGGATTCTCTGGGCCTGAGCTCATCTGAGATGCACTAATGCAAAGTGGAAAAGTGTGCTGTTGTCTGACGACACATTTTAAATTGTTTTTGGAAATCATGGACATCATGTCCTCCGGGCCAAGGAGGTAAAGGACCATCCATATTGTTATCAGCGCAAAGTTCAAAAGCCAGCATCTGTGATTGTACTGGGGTGTTTTATTGCCCATGGCATGGGTAACTTGCACATCTGTGAAGGCACCATTAATGCTGAAAGGTACATGAAGTTATGGAGCACATGCTTTGGACCACATGGGCTGCCATCCAAGCAACGTCTTTTTCATGGACATTGCTGCTTATTTCAGCAAAACAATGCCAAGCCCAATTCTGTTACAACATGACCTTACTTCCTGCTTTTCTCCCATCAAATTAGCTTTGGCCACTATCCCATACATTATTGTACGCTCCGGCTGCGCTACAACCCTAACCCTATTTACCTGCTAAATCATCCACAACATTCACCTGCTTGTCTCTAACTGTGTCTTTGTGCAGCTGAGCAGCAGCACACTTTGGCACAGAGGGTATTTAGAGAGTTCTAAAAAAAGTTAGGTCATGAAAACTGTGAGAATGAAGAAAATAGTAACATTTTGGGCCTTAAAAACCTCAAAAATCAGTGAGTTAAAAACCCTTTGTGAAGCTGAGAGGATCTGCAGAGACGGGAGATAATTCCATGTGGATTTGTGACTGACAGCAACCTATCTGACATCACACATGGTTATTGAATCCCTTTGATTATTAAAGATCTAAAACATTCCGACTGATTAAATTATTGTACTTATGGCAAACACAATATCAACTAAAAACATCACTGTTCAGTAATGATTGCATCAGATGTTGATTTTTTTCATGCAGTCTTCACACCTTTGATTGCAGTGACACCTCATTGGTCGAGATGTCATCATCTGACTAACTAACAGGTGTGAACAAACTTCCTGTCCAGAGGGGATCAGCACACCGCCTTTAGGAGCCACTAATGGGCTGCAAAACATCGAGAGGCAGAAATCTCACGGGACCTTGTGTGTATGACGAGGCTCACTAAACAGGCAAATTAAGTAAATTACCATTTTATTTCATATTTATTTTAAAACAATACAAAAAAACACACTTATCACATCAAATAAACACTTGTATGATGATATATTGAGAGCTCCAGATCTACTTCATCAGACTACATCTACTTCTGCACTCAACCAACCCTCCCCATTTTCCCTGGGAGACTCCTGTTTTTCATTGCCCTCTGCTGGTTTCCTCCTGTGGTGAAACCTCTCCTGTATTTGTCTCAATTTATGATACATTTTTACTCAATTATTTCCTTTTTGTCATATCAACCTATTTTTGGCACAACACAGCGAGTTTAAGCTCTAAGACTCTAAAGTTATACAGTTTCCATCCAGACAACAATACAGCTAAAACAAATGTCGTCATGGCATGCATGTGACGTGGAAGGATAGAGAGCCTCGTTGTTCTTTAAGGAAGAGAGAAATGTAGACTAAACAAAACACTCAAGCCAGAAGCTTATATATCTGCAATCCTTCCTGAAAATTAAAAGACTAGTTCGGTGCCCATTGAAAATGGGCCTGTTTGGGACGGGCCGATTGCTTGGCCTCTGGTATTGCTGCTTGCAGCTTTCTCCAAAACCAAAACTACCTGCAAATGGACCCCAAAGCACTGTATATGCAACTCAGTATGATATAGTGTCAGCAAAAAAAGGCTTTTTATTGAGTTTCCTCTTAATAAAATGCTCTGAATGAAGTTTATTTATTAATTAATATTCAATATCTAACGCTATCCAAACGGCTCCAAGTTAACCCTAAATAACTAACTAACCCAAACGCATGTTCATAGGATACCCAGGAAGCGTGTGTAGTAAATCGGAAGAACAGTTCTTGAGATATTTAAGACACACACAAGCACACGCACACACACACACACAGAGGGCCACATTCAACGTCACTTGCGTAACCAGAGGGAAAGTAACATTTGATTTTTACCCAAACCACAATCTTTTTCTAAACGCCATACAGCTAGATGCAAGTCCCGAGAGCGTCCAACACTGATGCCAAGAGTCTAAATATGACGCTGAAGGATCGTTTGTGGTTGGGTCAGCAACAACGCCAAAGGCACCTGACCAAGCATCGCTTTCTGGTGCGATGGGAGTAAAAATGTGCTAGAAATACACACTGTAGTTACGTTCATAGTAAAAGGGATTTCACCTTTAACACTAAAGTCCCACTATAAGACAAACAAAGTTACCATTGGAGGCCGTGGTAGAGCAGCATCTCCCGGGATCTACACGTAAAATTACTGTTTTTGTCAAAGGAGTCTGGTTGCTTTAAAGAGAGCAGAGATAATGGCTTCAGTTCCCCGTTGTAAAGGGCTGTCCGACAGCACGGTAAAGCGGTGGAAATATTATAACTATGGTGTACACTTAAAGGGATACTTGGCCGATTTAAAACCAGGTCTGTGTCATGGCAGTGTGTGTGCAGATGAACGCCTTCCCACCATTGGTAGTCTGACGTTTTTCTTTCTCAGACGCGGAGTGATACTTATTGTGCAAAGGATTTGAATCGTAGGTGTTACATACAGCTCTTAGACAATGGACATTAACCAATCAGATTGCATGCTTATATATATATATATATATATATATATATATATATATATATATATATATATATATATATATATATATATATATATATATACACACACACACACACACACACACACTACTGGTCAAAAGTTTGGGGTCACTTACAAATTTCCAGACAGAACACTAGCAGATCTGGGTGGGTGGCTGATATTTAATACAATATCTATACTTCCCATTATCAGCAACCATTCATCCAATGGCCAAAGGATCATTCTATTCAGTAATCTGACATCATTTTAAAAAACTGAGGAAACATCAGAGAACCCTTTTGCAAATATGCAAGCACATAATGTAATCTGAAAATTGGTTAAAAAAACAATGCAACTGATCTCAGGCTTCTTCAAGAGAACTGAAAAGTTCAAGTTTTTTAGGGACACCTGTGACTGTATAAAGCCTAATTTGATCCTCCAGTGTTGTTCCACTGTACTTTATTTTCTATTATTACAAAAAAATAATGAAAAGTGATTACATTAAAATAAAATATATAGTGTCTCTTGCATAACATATTATGAACAAGCAACTAAGTGGTCTTGAAGAAGATTCTACTTTTCTTTCATTTAGACTTGGTTTTGACTAGTCCTGGTCTTGAACTTGAAAAAGGTTGTCTTATATCACCTTGCCATCACAACTGTTTTACTTCATTTCTATCCTGTAAAATACAAGTCAACAGCTCCATCTTCTGGTAACTCAGCAGAGCATTTCATGAATAACTGGAAGTTTAAGTTTGTAGATAATGTAGCTCTAAACTGAACAATAACTGTTGCATGGAAAATGTCAGCCCCAAATTTATGTGTCACTATTTGTGCAGCACTGAAAGTAGTAACTCTTGGGATGTGGGTGAACCTTTACCACCATCTTATCAGTCACACACCATGCATTGCTGTACACTGAAAAAACTGATTCTGACCCCTTGTAAATGTTACATGTTTTTAGTCTGGTTTATTTAATAGATTTGAATGTGTTATTACATCCTGCTTATTTTTCATAATTAATTTTTAAAAGCACTGCCCTTGTTTAAAACAAGTTAATTTCAGTCAATTAAAAGTAATTAGAAAAAAATATGTACATTTTAATTTCCACATACTATCTGGTCTGCGCATGTGCAGGCACATGCCGCCACTTTGTCCTAAGGCGCGGATTGTACGTTATCCACTCGTTAGTAGCTGCTTGAATCCTGGATCCATAGCTCTGCATTTTTGGTAAGTAAGCAATTTATAATCATTGGTGTGTTAAATATTTTACTTTAACAGGGTTCTCTTAACACTATCCAATGCTATCAGTTTGTGTTTTGATAAATTAACATTAGCTAGCTAACGTTAGAGCGACTAGCTTAGTTGTATAGCTAATAAGTTAACTTAATTGTAACAGATGTATCTTAACATTTTAAGCTAACGTTATAGCTAGGTTAGCTCTCAAGTTAAATGCATGAATTCAGTGAATTCAGTGTTAGTCTTGTTAGACTTATGTGTTAGTTTGTGGGCATTGAATAAACAGGTTGACTAATGTTAATTGACAGTTTACTCGTAGCTTCATCTTCCTGCTGCCTGGGTTTATAGACTAGCGTTAGCTAGCCCACTTTACTCCTAACTTACTGTAAGCATGTTTTCTAATCTTGTCAATGTATAAACATAAAGACAAAATACACCTGTGAAATCATGTTGGTAAAGGTGCTTAATGTGCCCTAACAGCAATCATTTAGCTATGATTCTACATAATGGCAGCCCTAGGTAGGTGCGTGCCTGAGTTACCGTTAGCCTAATTCAAAACACAACAGCACAACACGGAGTGGCAGACACAGCGGGCAGCTTCAGGCTAAGAACAGATTTCATAAAAGCGAAAATAATCATCAGGTTGTGCTTCATGAGGAAACAATAAATAAAAGTTGTGGTATGTGTAAGCAAACCTTGATATTGTGAGTGTTTAATGTTAACGTTTAAGTTATACTCTGGTTTCTTTGGAGGTATCTATTTTTTTTTTTTACATCCGTATCCCGCGAAGACCCGCCCCTATTACCTCTGATTGGCTCCGACTGTGACATTGCCTAGACCTAACCAACCAAAACAACGAAGGCAACGAACACTAGCTAATCAGAGGCAGGTCTTCCAGAATACCGGTAAGAAAAAAACAAAACAAGATTCTCTTCACTGCGTGGTAGCAGCGAGTCCTGGACTGTTTCTGACTTGCTCACCACAAATAACCAAGTTTAAAACGTAAAGGAGAGATTGAAAGTATGTTCTCCAAATTAGAGGCATGCTAATGCTTCATAACTAACTAGCAGCAGCTTTGCAGAGAGGTTTGGCAGAGCACGACCATAGCCCACAATCCAGGTAAAAGACCAGTTAAGGTTCTGAAGTGTTAGGCAGAAGACAACAGGGAGAACAATGTTGGTTTAGCTAGCAATAAATGTAATTTTGTTTAACATTGTTTTTGCCCTAAAACTAAGACTTATTAAGTCGCTTACGTTAATACTTTTAGTATAGAAGTGGAACATGAAAAATACTGGAACCAAATCTGTTTTCTACTTAATTCACACAATTTCCATAAACTTTATTCTCCCCCTGTCTTTACATGAAATGGCCTGTCTGTCTGCTATTAGCATCTAATAAAGCGTTGAAAGCATTCATTTCGGTTGTAATTTCTACATGCTCCAAAGTAATTTATAATCGCTCATCAGAGACATAACACACTTGCAAGAAAATAGTCCAGCAGTAAATAGATAAATAAATTGATAAATAAAATAAACTTTTCTGAAAATGAATTACATGTCTGTCTGTCCACTTCCACCCTCTTAATCTGCCATTTGTTGCATATTTTATAGTAATAATAAGGTACTATTAAAATGTGGACTTGTACACAAATTAGTTTGTAGTGATCTGATTTGAGTCATGGGCAAGTTTGTAATTATTGAACAATTACTTTTTTTTCCCCCTCAACATGCTTGCTTTTTAATTCCTGCTCATTTTTATTTCTATTGCAGGTCTTTCTCATATCTGATATGTCTGATCTTGGTAGGATGTGGAACAGAACCTAACTCTTTGGGGAGCTCACATTGTTTTGGTAAGTGCATTTAACAAACAAACTTAACAGCTGTACTGATCACAGCAGTACTGTTAAGAATAAATGTTCTGTGTGGTATTAGTGTTTTCTTTATTGTGGGGTGGGGGGGTAATACAACAGAATAACACCATCACTAATGTTGGATTTTTGTCCTCTTTTCTCTCTTTGTGGTTTGTCTAGTTTATGTGGCAGTGTAAAGACTGTGGTGCGGAAGTGTCTAGGCGATCAGAAATTCTTAAACATTACAGACTACAACATAGTCATTTTGGGCGTGGCCATCATATTAAGTGTATATACCCTGATTGTCCATGTGTATTTAAGACTTGGAATTCACTTTTGACACATTTGTCAAGGAATCACACCAATACCTCAAAGCAATCGGACATATTTACTGCATTTTCCTGCCATTTATGTGGCTGTAGTGAACTCGGAACAGAACATGATTATTTTGTACACATAAGCCATCATCTGAAAAACAATGAGACAGTCACTTGTATGTTTAAAGGCTGTGAATACAAATCCAATGTATATAGCCCCTTCAAGTCGCACAAAAGTCGTAAGCACAGCTCACATTCGTTGGTAGAAGTGTCAGCAGTGCTATCGCTCTACACAATCAGACCTGACATTTTATCAACATTAAGTAACAATTCATCAACATTCATTAGCAAAATAGGGCAGTCTATTTAAATTTTGTGTAATAAAGTCATTGTGAATAAATTTTTTGAGGTCATCACATGTTGGAAATATTCTACAATTTCAAGAATTAAAAAAAAGAATTGATATATTTATGAATATTTTAATAATTGTTATCCTTTTAAACAGGCGACGAGTGATGTGAATCTTAAAAGGGCAGCCGTCCTAAAGGCACTTTGCAACTACCTTGGCGAAGATGTTGGACATCTCATTCGGGAGTATAAGGCAAGTCATTGTAATCGCATTTGTTAGTCAAATGTACTGTCTTGTATTATAGAAAATGTTTTAAGATCCTACTGTCACTAACCCACTAGTTAATAGAAGAAAATGTCTTTCACAATGTGATTCCACAAAAAAAAAGAAATTGGATGCGTAACAAAATGAGTGCATTGACACCACAACAATGGCAACTGTAGTCCTGTCAATGTCTACACTCTGTCGTGTTTTGGGGTCTAGAGCTATGATAGTGTGGAAGCCTGCTGTTTATTTAAGTCAACTACTGCAACACTTTAAAAATTCTTTAGCCACTAAAACGTGTCACTACAGAGGATCATAAGGATCATACTTGTGTTTTTTGTTTTAAGCCTTAACATTACAGAATTAACATTACTGCTGACCATTTGCCAAAGTAACAATTTTAGAAAATTATTTTTTACCTTTTAAAAGTAGCCATAAGGTTGAGAATATTTGTATAAAAATCAACAACTTGCTGCACAGTGTTGCAAGTAGGTACCATTTTCTGAACACACCCTGGTGACTTCAGGAACTCTGACATCCAATAATAATTAAACAGACACTGACAAACTTTCTATTGAGGAAATTATATCCAGAAGAGTAAAACAACATGGATGTTGTCATAGGATAATGCAAATTTTGCTGTGTCTGGAGATTTTCATTAATTGGCTAAAACATTTAAAACTATCAGTTTGGTTCTTGAAGTGATATAAGGCTGGCTTTATTTGTTATTTTTTATTATTGTTCAATTAAAAGACCAAAACCATCCATGCGTTAGTCCATCTCTCAATCTGTTCTGGCTTCTGGGTCTTAGCTCCAAGCCCATTGGTTCCTACTGAATATGAAATAGTAAATATTTTCCACAATACAATAAAAACAAAAAGCTGTGATTTGGGCATTCATATGAACCTTTATTTAACTGACAAAAGTACAAAAGTTTTAGTAGTTTTACTGACCAGCATAAATGTATTTTGTAAATGTTTTTTTTTTTTCCCTATTTTCTTCAAATATACAGGACATTGAAGGAGATGACATCCAGAGAGACCTGCAGAACTCCACCATGAGCATATATGTCATCGACAAGGAGGGTGGAGAAAGTGGAGCTCATGAGGACATCGGCATTTATGTTGAAGGAGTAATCATTCTGGACAACATTGGATCTGTAGCCCAAGCATGTGCAATGATGCTGGGAGTCATCTATGTACTGAACATGGCATACCCCAAAGAGCTGAAATACACCTATGAATTTATTCAGAAAGTGCTCTTGCAAATGGATGGTGAAAGGCTTTCCCCCAAAGTCCTTGGACTAAAGAACAAAATCATTGCTGGACTGTAGGATTTCTTCAGCCACAAGCCACTTGTGAACCCTGCTAAGCTGCATTGTTTTTTTCTGATTTGGGAGCAGCCCCAGAAGGTATCTAGAACTGAAAAACTGAATGGTGGACTGTAATATTTACACAGCCACAGGTGTGAACATTTCAAACTATACAATGGATTTAGTGGAATATTCACTTGAAACAAAAATTGCAATCCTGGAAAAAGAGCACAAAATTCGTCCATCCATCCAACTACTACTATTTATGTCGTGCTAATTTTTAGGTTCATAATTGTATTTTGAGGTTGTACCAGAACAGGTTTACATGGTTTAATTTTCAAAAAACACCATATTTCTGTTGTACTGCACATTGCTGCAGATCCTGTTTTCACCCTGTGTGTTAAGGTCTCTGTTTTAGCTACAGAGTGAGGCATCTTATTTCTATACTATCTGTGTTGGGAGTTGCACATGTGCAGTAGCTCAGTAAGATCCCATCAGCTAGATAACTCTTCCTCCAACTTTGGTCAGTCCAAGGCGGAATTAGCTGGGAGACTTCTTCTAGACGAGGGCCACTTGTGGAATACATGCAGAACAGGGACAGGAAGTAGTTCTTTTGGAGGTTATGGTGAACTAGTGTGTGTTGTAGCAGTGTTTTGCAATTGAGAATGAGCTAGCATGCTAGCGCTAGCATGCTACGGTTAGCCCCCTCGTCTCGGCTGGTGACGTAGACAGCCGTTCAGATTTTGAACAGCCTCTTTTGTTTTAATTTGCCACTATTTTCCGTTAGCGCAACAGCATTAGCCTAGCCTGCTAGGTAAATATTACAACTGCCTTTGGTGTTGTCTATATATGCCTCCATGTTGTCAACATAATACCTGTGGCATTAGTGCACCTTTTATATCGGGTGGCCAGACGTCCCCGGTTTCCGGGGACAGTCCCCGGTTTTGGTGACCTGTCCCCGGCTGGATCTGTCCCCGGAAATGTCCCCGGTTTTCACTTTGACTGACAGACCTGAAATTGGAATGAAAGAAAGAAAACACTGACCAAACGTAGCTGATAGTCCCACACCCTACACACGCAGCCTCAAGACAGCCAGAGCCAGCGCTGCTCAGAGATGTTTTAGAAAGCCGTATTTTACGATGCTAAAAATACTGATTATTTACATGGAGTCTGGTGGGTTTAGCAAACGCAATTTCGCTAAACTTTTTATGTTTTAAAAAAGGATCTTAATATTTAACAGAAAGGTCGACCTCCTTAGAAATCCTTTCCATAATGTTGTCAGACACTTAGAATATTAATCTGAGTCTGTCAGTAGCAAAACGAGCACTTTTATGAACGTAAATACAAACTAGATCCAATTATTAATTTAAATTATTAATTATTAATTTAATTATCCAATTAACTTACATTGCTTGTTTCGCCGCTGCCGACTGCAGCGATCTCGTTTAATACTGCGTCAATGTCAAGGGAAAATATTTCCTCAATAGTTTTTAATGTATCCGATACTCTATGAGCTGTTGCAGAAACAAGCCTGAAGCAATAAAGCAAAAGCTGTCACATAAATGTAGTTCAGTAAACATTACAACAGAAGGTGTATGAAGTAGCAGCAGGGTTGATTCTAGGATCAGACCTTTAGGGGGGGGCTCAGCCCCTAATGAGAATGTGGCCTACATGAAATGTTATCATGTTTACATTATGCATAAATCTCTGCACACCCATTACTCTCTGTGAAATACCTCAAACGCTTCACTCAACACATGCATCAGTACAACAAGCGGTTCCCAAGTAATCTGTTAGTTTGAAATTGCAACAAATTTTCTACATGGTCTCCAAACTATATTGTATTCTCATGTAAACTAGTTATGTCAGCACAGATAATTTTGTAAATTGCTTAGCCAGTGTATCCCACCATAATGGTTATTATATTGCCAGATTCCAGACAATCTCACTTACTTATATATATCCCACTTACAATATGAATATATATTTATAATGGTATGCTTCCTAGTGACATTAATGCAAAAATATGAAGAAAAAAACAATTCCACCTGTGTGGGCATGATTAAAATTCTGAAGTGCAAACTAGTTCAGGCTACAGCACAAATATTTCCATCCATAGATAAGAACAATCAAGTCTAACCTGTGAATTTCTTTGCAAAGTGCACCAGATTGATAGCCTGGCTCTGCCCTCCTACGTACTTTTGCTCAATTGTCATTTTCCATCAGCACACCGTCTGGGTTTGCGGTATATTTATATATATATTTGCGGGCTTTCTCCAGCCAAATAATCAGCAAACAGAGGGAGGGGCCAGGTCTGAGCTCCATGATTCATGGAAAGCCTGGACTGGTGTGGATGTTTCAACCTCACAGACAACGGACTCGGACAAGCTTTAAAAAAAACTTCTGAAGGATACAACGGTGTACAAATACGTGTACTGTTGAGTATACTGTGAAAATGTTTCATGGAGTTCTCAGCTAATCGTAATCTGTAAAATATTGATTTTGCTCCAAACTGCTTTTTCCTTAAAAACTTCCATATGGATTTATTTTAAAAATCTGCGCTTTGTGCCCAAATAAATAAAACATATGTTAAATTACCCTCTGTTCATTGTTTAACCAAACTTTGTTTTCTGAAAAGACATGTCTTTCCTATTAACCCACGTACTATTAACAATATAATTCAATATTTATTACTGTGTACCCCGCATAGTAATACTGGTCCCCTCTTTCCTACACTACATCTGGAGTAAAGCTATATTGTTATTGAGGTGCTCAGTACTAGTACTACTGTAGTGTACTAATAGTAGTGGATTGGTGTTTGTATCATGTCTAACACTGCTATTATGAGGTATCACCATATCTTATTCTGTTTTCTTTAGCTTATATGATATCAAGGGGAATGGCTATAATGGCCCATAATGACTGTCTTGATACTGTCGTAAGACGTTTATTTTGTATAGCCTGTCTGTATGCAGTGAACTGGTGTTGTCTATGGATAAGGAGCCTTTCATATGACTCAGTCTAAAGAGAATGGTAAAGTTAATATAAACAATTAAAATATGGTGCGTGCTGGTTGGAGAGGACCATGATCCTGTCTGAAATGTCACAAATGGATTTAGGCATCGTCAGATCAGCTGATCGTGGGGGGCTGCTCGACCCGGCGGCTCTAACGCACTCGCTCCCCTACAGCACCCGCTCTCCACCCACTCACTCCCCTACACCACCCGCTCTCCACCGCAGCTTCGCCACCACGCGCACAAGCACCTGCCAAACAGCGACACGTTTTCACCGGAGGAAGAGGTAAACGCTTAGAAATAACACCATGGGGATGCCTTCTATCCCTATATCTAGAAAAGTGTACCAGTACTTATCTGAACTAACGACATGATCACTGTCACTAGATAGAAAGAAAACGTTGACGTTCACTCGGTGCTATTCACTGATAGTAAAAAGTAAAGTCATTGTATGCACTGTTGCGTTGCTAAATGAAGGAGATAGATGAATGAGACTTCCCAAAATCTTGGCAATTCCTCATTTGCCCTCTCACATCTGGCAGGTTGGTAATTATACAGCTGCTGGCCTTTCCACCTCTTCCACATCCCAGTCAGTCACCGTAGTTCTAGTGCTCGGCTGGGACTTCACTCCCCATTGTGACGTCATCGCCGAATTGACTTAATAAACCCGCGAATACCAAAAATGACCAAAATCTGACATTTAACACCACTTGGAGACATTTTTATAAATGATTTACATATCTTGAGTGCTTTTTGTACCCAATAATCAACAGTGGTGGTGGTAACCTGCAACATGGGCTTGAAAGACAGGAAAGTATATCGTCATTTTCTCTATTTCATAACTCACTCACTGAACACTCAACGTGGGTGGATCTATATATATATATATATATATATATATATATATATATATATATATACAGTATATGTATTGCAAACTAGTTTATTTCTGCTGTAATTTTCAGGCGTAAGTGTATGTTTTCTATGAAACCGTTAGCTTAGCGATATTACATTTTAAGAATGGGACGCAGGAGGTTTCTACCTAGAAGTTAATAGAAACTTTGAAGTTATTTTTATTGGCCCTAACTGTATATACATTAAATTATATTACGTTTATAAATACTGACCATAACAGTATCCAAAACAAGATTTTGTTTCATTAAAATAAACTGTAAAGTGCAGCGTTTAACAGTAGCAATGAGGTAACGTGAGAAAGTGTGATCAGTCAGTTAGTTATAAGTATTGTCCCATTTCATATCCTCATCCTTTCCTCTCCATCTTATTCTCTCCTTCCCTTCGTCTCGTTACTCGTCCATCTGTGTCCAGCCGACGGGAATCCACTGTGGTTCGTCCTGCGCCGCCTGGATGATGGAGCAGAGCTGCATGCAGGCGTCCTGCAGGTCGTTGTTCACCAGCACGCCATCAAACAGCTGTTTGTACTTTGCCTCCATCAGCTGGGATGCCTCTTCCAGCTCCACAAAGTCTTCCTCCTGCAGGATGTGGAACATGGGACATAGGTGAATGGTAAGCCAGCCGGCAGTCCAAATGACACAAACATGTCGGGAAAAGACGCTAAAAATAAAAATAAAAAAAAAAACATCTCAATAAGCGACAAAAGCAACAAACAAGATGCTTGTTTGTTGCTTTTGTCGCTTATTGAGATGTTTTTTTATTTTTATTTTTTTATTTTTACAACTATAAAAAAAAGTGTTAAAAATATGGAGAAAGCTTCAAAACATCAAAATAACATCTTAACATGTCTAAACCATAGACTGTATATTAACAATTAGATAATATTATCCCTGCTGGAGATCAGATATAATGCAGCTTTAAGGAGTCCCCCCCTGCTGGAGATCAGATATAATGCAGCTTTAAGGAGTCCCCCCCTGCAGGAGATCAGATATAATGCAGCTTTAAGGAGTACCCCCTGCTGGAGATCAGATATAATGCAGCTTTAAGGAGTCCCCCCCTGCAGGAGATCAGATATAATGCAGCTTTAAGGAGTACCCCCCTGTAGGAGATCAGATATAATGCAGCTTTAAGGAGTCCCCCCCTGCAGGAGATCAGATATAATGCAGCTTTAAGGAGTCCCCCCCTGCTGGAGATCAGATATAATGCAGCTTTAAGGAGTCCCCCCCCCCTGCTGGAGATCAGATATAATGCAGCTTTAAGGAGTCCCCCCCTGCTGGAGATCAGATATAATGCAGCTTTAAGGAGTCCCCCCCTGCAGGAGATCAGATATAATGCAGCTTTAAGGAGTCCCCCCCTGCTGGAGATCAGATATAATGCAGCTTTAAGGAGTCCCCCTGCAGGAGATCAGATATAATGCAGCTTTAAGGAGTCCCCCTGCAGGAGATCAGATATAATGCAGCTTTAAGGAGTCCCCCTGCAGGAGATCAGATATAATGCAGCTTTAAGGAGTCCCCCTGCAGGAGATCAGATATAATGCAGCTTTAAGGAGTCCCCCTGCAGGAGATCAGATATAATGCAGCTTTAAGGAGTCCCCCTGCTGGAGATCAGATATAATGCAGCTTTAAGGAGTCCCCCTGCTGGAGATCAGATATAATGCAGCTTTAAGGAGTCCCCCTGCAGGAGATCAGATATAATGCAGCTTTAAGGAGTCCCCCTGCAGGAGATCAGATATAATGCAGCTTTAAGGAGTCCCCCTGCAGGAGATCAGATATAATGCAGCTTTAAGGAGTCCCCCTGCAGGAGATCAGATATAATGCAGCTTTAAGGAGTCCCCCTGCAGGAGATCAGATATAATGCAGCTTTAAGGAGTCCCCCTGCTGGAGATCAGATATAATGCAGCTTTAAGGAGTCCCCCTGCTGGAGATCAGATATAATGCAGCTTTAAGGAGTCCCCCTGCAGGAGATCAGATATAATGCAGCTTTAAGGAGTCCCCCTGCAGGAGATCAGATATAATGCAGCTTTAAGGAGTCCCCCTGCAGGAGATCAGATATAATGCAGCTTTAAGGAGTCCCCCTGCAGGAGATCAGATATAATGCAGCTTTAAGGAGTCCCCCTGCAGGAGATCAGATATAATGCAGCTTTAAGGAGTCCCCCTGCTGGAGATCAGATATAATGCAGCTTTAAGGAGTCCCCCTGCTGGAGATCAGATATAATGCAGCTTTAAGGAGTCCCCCTGCAGGAGATCAGATATAATGCAGCTTTAAGGAGTCCCCCTGCAGGAGATCAGATATAATGCAGCTTTAAGGAGTCCCCCCCTGCAGGAGATCAGATATAATGCAGCTTTAAGGAGTCCCCCTGCAGGAGATCAGATATAATGCAGCTTTAAGGAGTCCCCCTGCAGGAGATCAGATATAATGCAGCTTTAAGGAGTCCCCCCCTGCAGGAGATCAGATATAATGCAGCTTTAAGGAGTCCCCCTGCTGGAGATCAGATATAATGCAGCTTTAAGGAGTCCCCCTGCAGGAGATCAGATATAATGCAGCTTTAAGGAGTCCCCCCCTGCAGGAGATCAGATATAATGCAGCTTTAAGGAGTCAAACGAAGGTTTCCAGAAAGGTTTCGATCCGGTTGTCGCTACTCGTCTGTGGTTGGGAATACAGTGTTTTATAATATTCTTGAAAGCAGTTTTTGATTTTCTCCGGATTAGTTTCTATTGTCTTTGTTAGGTTGTTTCTTATTTTATGTATAGTTCTGCTGGCTTGTTGCTTTCTTAACCTATACGATAGAAGTTTCAGGGATTTCCCACCTATCTCATAGTATTGCTGTTTTATAGAAATAAGCTTTTTTTGAATTTCCTGAATGTTTATTTCTTCTATTTCTTTCTTCAGTTGTATTATCTTATGTTTTATGTTGACATCTTTGGGAGACTTTGCATGTTCTCTCTGTAAACTTTTCAAATCCTCTTCTAAATCCTGGAGTTTTTTCTCTCTGGTTCTCTTCTCATATGAGGTTATGGATATAATTTTACCCCTAAGCACCGCTTTTAACGCGTCCCAGATTATTGGGGGGGTCACTTCCTCATTATCGTTATTTTCTAAATATATATTAATTTCACATTTTAGTTTGTCTCTAATGTCCAGTTTGTTCAAAATGTTAGAGTTCAGTCTCCATAGAGTGGACCTTTTCTTGTTATTTAGATGGATTGAGATGTAAATGGGACCATGATCTGAAAGAGTAGTAGGTCCCATTTCACAGCTGTCTACCCTAAAAACCTCTCCCTTGAACATAAAGAAGTAATCTATGCGGGAGTAGACGTTGTGAGCATGTGAATAGTGTGAATAATCTCGACTCTTTGGATTTCTTTCTCTCCAAACATCCACGAGCCCCACCTCTCTCATCCAGGTATTTAATCTTCTGCTAATGTTTTTGCATCGGGTTTCCCATTTGAAGAGTCAAATTTGGATTTAATCGAACATTGAAGTCTCCGCCACATATTAAAATCCCCTGACTTTTTGTTGTCATTATATCGACTATTTGTTTATAGAAGGACCAGTCACTTCCAGGAGGAATATACACATTAAGGAGGGTTATCACCATTCCTTCTATTTTGCCTGTGACCATAACAAATCTGCCCTCCTTGTCGATATATTCTGAGATGTGCTCATAATTTACAGCCTTGGATATGAGGGTCGCCACTCCCCTTCGCCTCCCCGAGCCATGTGAAGAGAAGTAAACCTGTTTAAATCCTTGTTTATTTAGTTTGGCGTGTTCTGAGTCATTGAGATGTGTCTCCTGTAAAAAGGCGACTTGGATTTTATCTTTCTTTAGTTTTGATAATATTCTTTCTCTCTTAATTGGACTGAGTACTCCATTTATATTAAACAATGCTATTTTTAAAGAACCGTTTTGCATCTATGTGATTCCCCCCTCCATCTCACTCTTAAACCTGGTGCATTTCCTCCTCCCCGCACGAACCGGCAGGGAACAAACAATTAACATAATACACATAGGACTGAACATAATGTCTTGTATCTTCCTAGGTAGGGGTCTATTAGCCTGACCCTGTTGAGTCTCCATAAGGGGCTCGAAGGAAAAAGTCCCCCTCCTCTGTCCAGAGGGAGAGGCCCTTACCTGCAACAGTTGCATGTTGGAAAAAAGGAAAAAAAAAAAAATAAATAAAAAGGGAAAAGTATCCCAACTCCAAAGGAAATAAAGGTCCCGAATGGACCGGATTACTCAATAGATTGTTTCCACCACTAGTTACATATTTGGCTGAAGGTATCTCACAGATCCTCTCGCCGTCCTCGGTCTGGTGAAGACCCGCTAGGTCCCGGAGGGGCCCCCGGTTCTCCTGAAGGCTCGCAGCTTTTCCCTGTAACTGGAACCCCGGCCGGCTTTCCATGCGCCCTTCGTCGCTCTTCGGTCCGCTCTCGTCCAGGACAGTTGTTGTACTTGCTCCATGAGCGTCTCCGGAGGTTTGATGGTTGGTACGGCGAAGCCTCGTCTCAGCAGGTCCTCCGATGCCTCCTCTATCGTATTATAGGTTTTAGTTCCGTCTTCGTATCGAACACGCAGCTTCGCGGGAAAGAGGGTCTGGAAGTGGATGTTATTTTCCTTCAAAACTTTGCGGATTTCTTTATATTCCCGTCGTCTTTTCAGTATGAGAGGTGGATAGTCATGGTCCAGGTTGATGTGTTTGTCTTGCCATGTGAACCCCTTCCTCTGCCAGGCCTTGCGGAGTATCGTCTCTTTCATTCTGAAGCTTAACAACTTAATTATGATGGATCGCGGTGGCGCGTCAGCCGGTGGTTGCGGCCCCGCCGGCGGTGGGCTCTTTCAATGTGGAGTTCAGGGATATCTTCGCTTAACTCGAGACCTTGGCGGAGCAAGACCTCGACAAACGGGATCATCGCAGTATCCTTCTCGGATCCCTCCGGTACCCCATATATCCTTACATTCTCACGTCTGGATCGACTCTCCAGATCCATCAATTTGTCCTCTAGGTTAGCGTGTAGCTTTAACATAGCCGTGATGACCTCCTCCGTGTTCAGGATCCTTTCCTCTGCCTTCTCCACACGTCCCTCCACCTCCTCCATCCTGGTGTTCACCTTCGCCAGTTCTTCTTTTATCGTCTCAAATTGTTCTTTATTTTCTTGGCGAAACCCTTTCAGTTCTCTCAAGATCAATTCAGTGTCGGCCATTTTCCTCGTGGCTTGTTAGCCTCAACTCGTTAGCTGCTAGTTGTTGCTGCGTCTTTTCTCTCACCCACCTGACTTCAGTCGGCGTTTATTTCTCAAAGTAGTGGTGCGGTATTCTCCCCCCTTTTTCGGTTATTGTATTGATATATTTGCTTAGATTCTATGGGGATAATTTCTCTAATTACTCCGGTTCACCCAGGAGCGCTCTCGCTATGCGTCCATTGTGTTAATGGTGCGGTCCGGAAGTCCCCTGGAGACATTTTTAAAAATTATATACATATCTTGAGTGCTTTTTGTACCCAATAATCAACAGTGGTGGTTAACTTGCAACATGGGCTTTAAGTATAAATAGCTCTCAGCAACCCCCTACCCTCTCCACCAGACATTCATTGTGAAACTATTTCAGATGTAAAATAAAACGTGTAGTGTGTAGGAGCCAAAGCTAACTAAAAGTCATTTTGAGTTTTTTGTATTTGCTAATGCTTAAGTTTCTATATTAATATAGTTATTTAATGTTGATGTACACTGTATTCAACTATAAAGGTTTTCAATGTGGATTTCTATCAGAGAGAAGCTCAGGGAAATGATTGGATGAATATAGAAGACTTTGGCTGTACAGGAATGTTTACTAATAAATTCCCAAAACGCAAAAATTAACTAAAAGATTTGGATAGGTGAATGCTAGGCGCGTCGGCAGTCCAAATGACACAAAGATATCGGGAAAAAACACTAAAAACTTCGAAAAAAACAACAAAACATCAGAACAACAAAAACATCAGAAAAAGCAACAAAAGCAAAAAAAAAAAAAGCATCAAAAACTATGAAAAAAGAGTCAAAAGTATGGAGAATGCTTCAAAAAAAATATTTTTTTACCGTAAAAGTAATGTCAAGTTTGTAACGAATAACTGATTATTTGATGTTGATGTACACTGTATTCAACTATAAAGGTTGGACATTCTCAATGTGGATTTCTGTCTGAGAGAAGCTCAAGGAAATTATTGGATGACTATAGAAGACTTTGGCTGGACAGGAATGTTTGCTAATAAATTCACAAAACGCAAAAAACTAAAAGAATTGTAAATGAAGAATGAGTCAAGACTAACTGTGCCTACTGCTGACAGAAGTGGATTTATCCGTCATGTTGTCCTCGGGTCAAATTGATCCGTTTCCTATATCAATGTTCTTTTTAATTACCCAATTGTAATTTCCCAAAATAATTTATTCCACACAACGCTCTCTGGCAAGTACAAATCTTTCATTAATTTTGGGGTGTCTTATTTTGGGGTTTTGAAATAGTATTGAGAGTAAAAGTTGACATATTCCAGTCTGTGATTATCCATCAACATCCATTCCTTTAATTTCAGTCTAAATAATTCCTAATTTCTACTTTTCTAACTCAGGTATAATTATAAGGAACTAGGTATAATTTCCTATAAATGAGGTTAATTGACCATAAATTACTAAAACAACTGTAAAACTAAAGTTAATAAGTTAGTGGTACGTAGTGTTAAATGTCAAAAAAGTGACAAACATTGAAAAAAAAGCATCAAAAGTGTTGAAAAAAGGGACAAAACGTAAGAAAAAGTTAAAAACATTGATCAAAAAGCCTCAAAAGTGTTGATTTTCCATTTTGATGGCAAGACAACACAAGGGTTATTACCAGATTTGATGTATGATACATGGTTTCTAGACTCTATTGTTTTTAAATCTCTGTTCATAGAATTGTACTGAAGGAAAGATCCTACTGTGAAGGCTCTGTTGACGGTGCAGTTGGTGAGGATTCGGGCGTCTCGCCGGGTTTGTCTCAGTCTGTCCGGACTCGGAGCTTTGATGAAGATCACGTAGGGCTTCAGTTTCTTCGTCCGCAGCGACTGGATACTCTGATAATAAAAGAAACACATCTGGGATTAATGTGATAGCCATCTATCCATCTATCCATCTTCATCCGCTTATCCGGTACACTGTAACAAATTTAACGTCAAATTTACAGTAACTTACTGTAACAATTGTCCAGCAAGTTACTCTGAATTCTTTTTACAGTAAAGGTGCCGCACCTTTATTTACAGTATTTGATGTATTTACTGTAAACTACAAAACAATTAAACACAACATAAGATAAAAAAGTAAATGTCAATGTTCTTTTTAATTACCCAAAATAACATGATTGATTCCACACAACGTCTTATTCAATTTTATAGCATTTGAAAACAAATTGAAGTGGTTTTGAAATAGTATTGAGTTAAATTTGACATATTCCAGTCTAGGATTATCCATCAACATACATTGTTTTAATTTTAGTCAAAATAATTCCAAATGTCTGCTTTTCTAACTCAAACATTAGGTATAATTTCCTATGAATGAGGCTTATTAACCATAAATTCCAAAAATAACTGTAAAACTAAAGTTAATAAATTAGAAATATTCCGAACATAACTCAGTAGTTTTGGTTTCTAAATGTGACCAAACTGGGACCGTTTCACAACATGACGTGTTTTTAACTGCGACCGCTACGTCTCTGGTTTAGATACGAGGACGGAGAACGCTCCGGGGGGGGCAAACCACTGCTATCATTGTATGGTTTTGAGGAAATAAGTTGATCCATGTTATCATGAAACTCACATGTGGTTCAACATCGATGATGCATACCCGTCCTCGTTTCAGAACCTCGTCAATAGCATCGGTGCTGGTCCCGTACAGGTGGCCCTTATATTCACCGTACTCCACAAACCTCCACGCACGCACGCACACAGACACAAACACACACACACACACACACAAATACACACACAGACACACGCACACACGCAAAGACACACACACACACAGCAATATAAATATGCATCAAAAATCCCAAACCACTCCATGTAGATAGTAAAAAGAGAGGCATGTACCTGTGGTTACAGACCATGTACTCAAACAGCTCTTTGGTGACAAAATGGTACTCTCTTCCCGTCTGCTCCCCTGCTCTGATTGGACGAGAGGTGTCTGCAGGAACAGGGCGACAGCCAAACAAAACCTGTTAGCAATCATTAAGTTTAGTTCTGATGCTGTAGAATTGTCTATGTTGTTGCGTATTGTACACCTATCTATCTATCTATCTATCTATCTATCTATATTTAAATATATAATTAAATATGTATTTAATTATATATTGTAATTATAAGATGGGAAGCATGAAACAATCACAGGTATGGTGTAGTGCCAGTGAGATGTTTGTGAAAAAAGTAAATAAATAAAAGCATCCGATTCAATACTGTTCAGTGTAATTCTCACATATGGAGACACTGGCACGGATGCCTCTTTTTAGGAGTACAGATGATGTATTTATACTGTATACTATATATACACTGTATATAAAATAATCTCTCAATGCAAATTAAACCAGTTATTAGGCAAACTGACATGCCAATTTCTAGGCATGGTGAAGGGTGTGTGTGTGTGTGTGTGTGTGTGTGTGTGTGTGTGTGTGTGTGTGTGTGTGTGTGTGTGTGTGCATTTGTGTGTGTGAGTGTGTGTGTGCATGTGCGTGTGTTGTTGTTTTAATTCCAAAGTCCTTCATCAGGAAGCTTTTTTAAGATTAATTTTAGGCAGTTGTAGGCCTTTATTATATATGACCTCTGAAGACATAAAGGGAGAGGGGGGGGATGACATGCAGCAAAGGGCTACAGGAATCGATCCTGGGCCTGCTGCTTTAAGGAGTAAACCTCTATATGGGCGCCCACTTAACCAAGTGAGCCATCTGGGCGCCAATAACTGGCCTTTAAAAATAAAAATCTTTATTATTGTAAATATTTTCCCAAGGTTTGTGGGAGATGCACAACATGTTTCGAAAAAAATGTTTTGAACAAAATGGACCATTATTATTTCCATATCTGTGTCTAAAATGTTGGAAAAGCTAGATCAGATGATAAATAAAAGGAAAAAAACTCAAAACTTAAAGCTAAAGAAGTTCCACTACAGTCATTACATCTGAGAAGTCTTTTTAGTCAGTTTGATGCATTTTTTTTCTGTTATTGCCAGGTTTTTTGGATTAATGGGCGCTTTTATCTATGTTTTAAGTGCTTTTCACACTGTATTGGGCACTCATCTAAGACTTGTGATGGCAGGGAAAACCCTGTATATATATATATACTGTATATTTAAATATTTTAAAATATGAAATTGTATTATGTCTATAGGATTAGGTGCTGTGTGTATTGTGTTGTCATTTTATAACATTATATTCACTTTGTTTTTTTCAGTAAAAAGATCCTGTAAGTCATTGTAATGAGACAAGTTATAAAAAAGTGACTTAATATCTCAAAATAATAAGTTCTTTAAAACAATGACCTAGTATCTCAAAATAATGAGTACTTTTCTCAAAATAAGTTCCTCAAAACAATGACCTAGTATCTCAAAATAATGAGTACTTTTCTCAAGATAATGAGTACTTTTCTCAAAATAATGAGAAAGTTCCTCAAAACAATGACCTAGTATCTCAAAATAATGAGTACTTTTCTCAAAATAATGAGTACTTTTCTCAAATGAGTAAGTTCCTCAAAACAATGACCTAATATCTTAAAATAATGAGTACTTTTCTCAAAATAATGAGTAAGTTTCTGCGTTAAAACTCAGTGATTTGAGATATGCTTTGAGTCAATATTATGAGAAAGTTTCTCAGACTTAAAGGATTTTTTAGGATCATATTGTCAGATATCATTTTCCATACACTTATTATACCCAGTGTTGAGACACTTTGAATGTTAGACGTGTTAGATTTGCACATACGAGGTACGGGTCCCTGGAAGGTCAATGGGTTCAGTTTGATGAGTCTCTTCCTCAGTTCGTTAACTCCAACTTTTGCAGCACCTGGACACATGAAATGTATTATTTATAAATACATTACACACAGTAGATATTGTAGAGAAAAGTAGAATTAAGCTTGTCTGAGTATAGGAACTGGGATGGTTGAGATATTGACCGACGAGGATGACGAGGCGGTGGTTCTCCTGTGGGGGGCGCTGGTACAGAGCCACCTCCTCGTAGGGAGTGGACAGGGCGCCGCTGCTGGGCGAGCACGAGGTGCAAGACTGCCGTCTCTTCCTGGCGGACGTCCTTCGCCAGAGACGGAAACTCCGCCGGAAACCAGCTGGTCAACACAAATCAATCCATCAATGAAACCCAACCCCCTTACCCAGTTTACCGCACGCGTGTGTGTGTATATATATATATATATATATATATATATATATATATATATATATATATATATATATATATATATATATATTTGTATTAATGTGCATAAAGAAGCCAAGAAAAGATGGAAAAATCTCCAAAAGGCATCAAATGACTGATTAGACATTTGAATAATGTGTCACAAAAAGTTAGATTTTGTTTCCATCATTTACACTTTCAAAATAACAGAAAACAAAACAATGGTGTCTGCAAAAGTTTGGGGACCCTGCAGAGTTTCTAGCATGTCCCCCCTTTGGAAAGCTGAGACCTGACAGTGTCATGGATTGTTCTCAATCATTGTCTGGAAAGACCAGGTGATGTCAATCTTAAGGTTTTAAATGCCCAGACTCATCTGACCTTACCCCAACAATCAGCACCATGGCTTCTTCTAAGCAGTTGTCTAGAAAACTGAAACTGGAAATAGTTGACACTCACAAAGCAGGAGAAGGCTATAAGAAGATAGCAAAGCGTTTGCCAATATCCTCTGTTCGGAATGTAATTAAGAAATGGCCATCATCAGGAACAGTGGAAGTTAAAGCAAGATCTGGAAGACCAAGAAAAATATCAGACAGAACAGCTCGCAGGATTGTGAGAAAAGCAAGTCAGAACCCACGTTTGACTGCTTGATCCATCCAGAAAGACCTGCAGACACTGGAGTTCTGGTACACCATTCCACTATAAAGAGATACTTGTACAAATATGGTCTTCATGGAAGAGTCATCTGAAAAATCTGCGTTTGAAGTTTGCAAATTAACATATAGGCAAGCCTGATGCATCATGCTTTGGGGTTGTATTGCAGCCAATGGCACAGGGAACATTTCACAAGTAGAAGGAAAAATGGATTAAATAAAATTTCAGCAAATTTTGGACGCTAACTTGATGCCATCTGTGAAAAAGCTGAAGTTAAAGAGAGGATGGCTTCTACAAATGGATAATGATCCTAAACACAACTCAAAATCCACGGTGGATTACATCAAGAGGCGTAAACTGAAGGTTTTGCCATGGCCTTCACAATCTCCTGACCTCAACATAATTGAAAATCTATGGATAGACCTTGAAAGAGCAGTGCGTTACAGACAGCCCAGAAATCTCAAAGAACTGGAAGACTTTTGGAAGGAAGAATGGGCGAAGATACCTCAAACAAGAATTAAAAGACTCTTGGCTGCTACAAGAAGCGTTTCCAAGCTGGGAAAGAGGGCGGTACAAGGTATTAACTCTGCAGGGGGCCCAAACTTTTGTAGACGCCATTATTTTGTTTTCTGTTATTTTGAAAGTGTAAATGACGGAAAAACTTTTTGTGACATATTATACAAATGTCTAAGATGTCATTTGATGCCTTTTGGAGATTTTTCCATCTTTTCTTGGCTTCTTTATGCACATTATTACCAATTTTTACCTGGGGTGCCCAAACTTTCGAACCCCACTGTGTGTGTATATATATATATATATATATATATATATATATATATATATATATATATATATATATATATATATATATATATATATATATATATATATATATAAATAAAGCACTTTGGTTAAATACTTCAGTTTTGAGTTCTTTTTTCCATATTAAAGAAACTAATGGAGTGGGGCTTACCCAGGTAGACTCCATCAGTAATATCAGCGTTGTCTTCATCTGAATGGAGAAGACATTCACTCACTTTACACTAAAGCACACTTATTAATGTATTCACACGTAGATAGTCAACACAGACAAGTATTCCATTGTGAAATATATAAAGAAACACCTACCAAAGTGTATTTCTTCCAGCTCTGTGGAGAAGAGACGGACAGAAAATGATGATTAATTTCACTCTATGAAAACAGGATTGTGAATTTCTGGTTGTGTTGTAGGTGTGTTACCTGTGACTGTGTGTTTGTCTTCAGCGTGTGTCCGATGGTCCTCTGGAACAAATACTGAAATATAAAAGGGATTAGTTATATATATATATATATATATATATATATATATATATATATATATATATACATATATATATATATATATAGTGCCAAAAAAGGTGCAGATAAAAGTAATAATGTGCTCACAGGGTCTGATGCAAGTATGGACGTGTAATGGCTGACACCACCAATGCTCCTTCAGTTTACTGCAGAGAGAGAGAGAGGGAGACAGATTTTTTTTTATACATTATTTTTCAAATTAAGACGTGTGCCAAATTTTCAGGAAAAGGTCATTGCTTCACAAATGCACAAAATGTATGTTAGACACAAACTAACAGAAACACAGAGTGAAAGACGAGCTCGTCCCCCTGCACTGAACACACAGCCGTGGTGAAACACCACTGGTCCACAAAACCCTGAATGTCCATCATCAGAGACAGGAACCGGAAGTCCACCCTCATCCTGGCCTTCACCAGACAGACAAACATGTCCGTTAACCCTCGTCTGGACACATCGTCTACCTGTTTTTTTCTGCTTTTATAGATTGAAAGTTAGTATAGTATAAACCAACAATAAAATGCAACAACTGTCACTTCTTTGCATTTTTGTCAGACAGACTGGCAGAAACAACCCAAACGCAGACAACGAGTGAAAACCAACGAGAGTTTATTGATTAAATCCGTGAACCAGATGACCAAACAAGGTGTAGCGGGAGGAAATGCTGTGGCGGCAGGGGAGTGAAAATGAATCCGGAGGTGTAGAGTGATGAAGGTCAGTAGGACAATTTCCATGATGCATAGACAGAGAGACAGACGTTACCGAACACGAATACAGACATGAAGTAAAAGACAAACTAGCAAAAGTCAGATGAGTCACATACGAGGAAGACTAACGATCCAACGGGGACTGGATGTCAGGTCACAGTATAAGAGCTGGTGGTGATGATGATGAGACACAGGTGGGTGCTGTAATTAGGCTGAGCCGGAACAGGTGATAGTGTGGATGAATGAAGGAGACCACGCCTCCCCAGGTTGCTTGGCAACAGGAACTGTGACATCACAGACAGAGAAAACAGACATACAGACAGCAAACAGAGTCAGAGCGGAGGGTGCCTGACAATTTTGTTTCTTGTAGCCAGCACCAAAAATAAAAGCAGTCTCTGTAAAATCCTTCCCACAGTCCAGAAACACAGTCTGCAACATGTTAAAAAGAGGCTTCAGTCTGGGGCAGTCTAGGTAGCAGTGGATGATGGTCTCAGTGAGAGGAAAGAAGGGACATGAGGAGGACACGGTGGGATTAATCCTGGCCAGAAAGATATTTACCGCCAGAGCCCCGTGGAGGATCCTCCACTGCAGGTCTTCAGACCTCTTGTTCAGCGGAGGCTAATAAAAGAGTCTCCACACCGGCATCCTGTCTGGGGCAGTCTTCCTCCCACACAGCGTCTTCCTGTGGACGGCCAGAACGCAGTATTTGTAAAAAACCTTTTCCAGTTTTCATGTGCAGATCCACAACAGAGGGTAACACACGCCGTGCTGATGGGCCAGTGTGCTCAATTAAAAACCCAATGTCAGGAAAAGGGTCTGTGGAATCAGGGTGTCGGTCCCATTAAAATAGTCCCGTAGCATCTCAGATTCCTCAGCGTCCAGTCTCTTAGTCCACTCAGTCAGGATGGTTCTGGTTTGGCGGGCCGACCTCAGGCCCAGCAGAGAGGCCACTGCCTCCGTGTTCAGGAAACCGGGACCAGCAGCTTCCACGATCCCCCTCAGCTTTGTCACTCCAGCCCTCGTCAGCCTCTCAGTGAGACCCAGTCTGCTGCCATCTTGGAGGTCCAGCCGGGCCCCTCAAACTAGAGGCTCCTCCTGGACCCAGAACAGAGAGGCTGCTGGTTCCAGTCTTGTCAATTTAAAAAGTTTCCACACTTTAAAAAGTCCTTGATAAAAATGAGGCAAGTCACACAAAGGGATAAAACCACAGTCCACTAAAAACAACAACGCATCAAGATCCAGACCCGCTACCTCATTAAAATGGTGCTGGCTACTGGTCCCCAGATGACATCATCATCTCCTAATCAAAACCTCTGTACAAACTAATCTAAAAGCACACTAAATCAACCAAACCTTGCTGCCCCTCCCCCTTTGGCAGGTATAAAATGCATTGAGCAAACCAGTGTAAACCGTCCAAGACAAAGTCTAAAAGGATCGACTGTAACGTCCTCAACAGACCAGCAGGGGCCTACACACATTTGAGTCTATGCCAGAGACAGGAGGCGACCAGATTGTTGACGACCAGCACCCTGTCTCTGTAGGACAGGTGGGGAAGCAGCCACCTCCATGTACCCAACTTCCCCTCCTCCTTTACCACTCATCTCCACTACAAATAGGAAAAAGAGGCTACCATTTGCCAGAGCTCACCAAAATTGGACTGGAAAACTGTTGCCTGGTCTGATGAGTCTCAATTTTTGTTGAGACATTCAGATGGTAGAGTCAGAATTTGGCGTAAACAGAATGAGAACATGGATCCATCATGCCTTGTTACCACTGTGCAGGCTGGTAGTGGTGGTGTAATGGTGTGGGGGATGTTTTCTTGGCACACTTTAGGCCCCTTAGTGCCAATTGGGCATGGTTTAAATGCCACGGCCTACCTGAGCATTGTTTCTGACCATGTCCATCCCTTTATGGCCGCCTCTGATGGCTACTTCCAGCAGGATAATGCACCATGTCACAAAGCTTGAATCATTTCAAATTGGTTTCTTGAACATGACAATGAATAGCCCCCACAGTCACCAGATCTCAACCCAATAGAGCATCTTTGGGATGTGGTGGAACGGGAGCTTCGTGCCCTGGATGTGCATCAACTGCAAGATGCTATCCTATCAATATGGGCCAACATTTCTAAAGAATGCTTTTAGCACCTTGTTGAATCAATGCCACGTAGAATTAAGGCAGTTCTGAAGGCGAAAGGGGGTCACAGTATTAGTATGGTGTTCCTAATAATCCTATAGGTGAGTGTAGAGCACCCTTTAAAAACATTAAGATGGTGCTTAAAACAATAAAACCCATTTATAGTAGCCTCTACTATGAACCCACGTGTATTGTTTCTGCCGTGCATGTTCCCCCCTCCAGACGTCAGCTAAGCTGTTGGTGACCATCAGCTGCTGCATGGCTCTCTTAGAGGCAGCATGAGGCTCACTGTGGTTCCCGTCTAGGTCATCATCCTGCGTACAGTTAAAATCTCCCCCCACAAATAAATACTCCTCTGGTTCACACTCACTTAAAACCGTACCGAGCTCATTTAAAAAAAGAACATTGTCAGGTCCTGAGTTTGGAGCGTATATGTTAATAAAAATCAGATTAAAAAGCTCATACCGGGCACTGACTACTAAAAGTCTGCCCTTTACTCTTTCATCCACAGTGTGGGACACAGACAGAATGTTTTTAGCAAATAGGAGTGCTACTTCTCCACTGGTGATGCTAACATGACTTAACAACCCCCCATCCCATTCCCTCCCCCAGTCCGTCTCGTTTAAAGTGTTGCTGTGTGTCTCGTGCAAATATGCTATATTTATTCTTTTAATCTTCAAAACCTCGAAGAGGCAAGCCCTCTTTCTCACATCTCTGCCAACATTTATATTGAGAGTGGAAATTGTAAAATGACTCATAATGTCATATGTGATGGGACAGATCCAAATCAGATAGGACACCAAGTTAAAGAGGGATGTCTTCATCATCTTCATCATTCATAAGCTCCAGTTTGATCCTCAGGACCAGTTTCTTTAATGGGTAGTACTCTGGTTCTGTGAAGCCTCCGTCCCCCCTCAGATTCATCTGAGCTCTTATCGAGGACAATAAAATGGCTTTGTCGTCAAAATGGTCGTCACGTATCACTTTTTGGTTGTTTTTAGTGTTCTGAAAGAACTTTTTAATTTGTTGTACTGGGTACAGCTCATCCTGCAACAAGCCCACAGAGACCTGCGAGTCAGTAAGAGGCTGACTGACTCCAGGACAAACCTCTTCCTCCTCCACCACCTCCCCCTCCATCACCTCCTCCCTCACTGATACTTTTTTGGCCTGAGAGACAGTTTTCTTGTCTTTTTGTTTTCTTTTTCTTTCCAGCCCCAGCTGAGCCAACCCTGCAGTCTAGGTTGTCCCCCTGATTATGACTAGGAGACCTGACTACTGACTCCTGTCCCGTCTGAGGCTAAACCACTGTCTGTTCTCCACCCTGACCTGGTTCATCATTTTCCCTTTCAGGTTCAGCTCTTTTCTGAGTTTTTTCAGGGCAGGCTCTCACTAAATGCCCCTCCCCTTCCACAGCCAAAGCACTTAACTGTCCCTGAATTAACAACTCTTCATCCATTTTATTTAGGACCATCAGCTTGTGAGACACGACATGTCTCAGCAGAGGAGACCTGCAGCCTGACGGCAGCATCCTGAACGGGGGCACTATCTTGCCGTACCGGCCCAGCTCCCTCTGCAGTACGTCATCCTGGATGAACGGCGGGATGTTGGAGACGGTGACTCTAGTAGGGCAGACCGGAGTCACCGAGATCAACGCATCATTAATAACGAGACCCGACTCCACCTCTCCGGGAACCATCACCTTATCGTGGTGGAGAGGTTTGTGTGTCCCTATGAACCTGAGGGCTGTGTTGTCTGGAGCTTTGTGCTCCTGGTAGGGTCTCCCATGGCAAAGTGGTCTCAGGGGAGGGGCCAGACAAAGAATGGTTCGAAAATCCTATGATAAATCGAGGAAGAGATCGAGGGACCCTGCCCGGAGGAAGCCCGGGGTCCCCGTCTGGAGCCAGGCCCAGACGGCGGGCTCGTCAGCGAGCGCCTGGTGGCCGGGTTTGCCACGGAGCCCGGTCGGGCACAGCCCGAAGAAGCTAAGTGGCTCCTCTCTCTCCATCCCATGGGCCCACCACCTAAGGGAGGAACCGCTGGTGTCGGGTGCGCTGCCATATGGGTGGCGGCGAAGGTCAGGGGCCTCGACGGACCAGACCTGGGCGGCAGAGGCTGGCTCTGGGAACGTGGAACGTCACCTCTCTGTGGGGGAAGGAGCCGGAACTTGTGCGGGAGGTGGAGAGCTACCAGTTAGATCTGGTGGGGCTTACCTCTACCTCTCTCGGTTCTGGAACCGTACTCCTGGATAGGGGTTGGACTCAACAACTGGAGTTGCCCAGGGTGTGAGGCGCCGGGTGGGTGTGGGGATACTCACAAGTGCCCGGCTGAGCGCTGCTGCGTTGGAGTTTACCCCGGTGGACGAGAGGGTCGCCTCCCTATGCCTACGGTTGATGGGGGGGAAAACTCTGACTGTTGTTTGTGCATATGCACCAAACAAGAGTTTGGAGTATTCGGCCTTCTTGGAGACCTTGAATGGAGTCCTGTATGGGGCTCCAGCGGGGGACTCCATTGTTCTGCCGGGGGACTTCAACGCACACGTGGCGTGATTGGGAGGAACGGCCTCCCTGATCTAAACCAGAGTGGTTGTGTGTTGTTGGACTTCTGTGCTAGTCATGGATTGTCCATCACAAACACAATGTTCGAACATAGGGATGCTCATAAGTATACGTGGTACCAGAGCACCCTAGGCCAAATATCAATGATCGATTTTATAATCGTTTCATCTGATCTGAGGCCGTATGTTTTGGACACTCGGGTGAAGAGAGGGGCGGAGCTGTCAACTGATCACCATCTGGTGGTGAGTTGGGTCAGGAGGTGGGAGAGGACTCTGGACAGACCTGGTAAGCCCAAACGCGTATTGCGGGTAAATTGGCAACGTCTGGAGGAGGCCCCTGTCCGACGGACGTTCAACTCACACCTCCGGCGGAGCTTTTCGTGCATCCCTGTGGAGGCTGGGGGCATTGAACCTGAGTGGACAATGTTCAAAGTTTCCATTGCTGAAGCTGCGGCGGGGAGCTGTGGTCTAAGAGTCTTAGGTGCCTCAAGGGGCGACAACCCACGAACACCCTGGTGGACACCGGTGGTCAGGGAAGCCGTCCGACTGAAGGAGTCTTTCCGGGATATGTTATCCCGGAGGACTCCGGAGGCAGTTGCAAGGTACCGACGGGCCCAAAGGGCTGCAGCCTCTGCCGTGACAGAAGCAAAGCAGCAGGTGTGGGAGAAGTTCGGAGAAGACATGGAGAAGGACTTTCGGTCGGCACCAAGGTGCTTCTGGAAAACCGTTCGCCACCTCAGGAGGGGGAAACGGGGAATCATCCAAGCTGTGTACAGTAAGGATGGGACGTTGTTAACATCAACTGGGGAGGTAATAGAGCGGTGGAAGGAGCACTTTGAGGAACTCCTAAATCCAGCTGATCTGTGGTGGAGGCAGAGCTGGAGGATGATGGGGGATTGTCGTCAATTTCCCTGTTGGAGGTCGCTGAGGTAGTCAAACAACTCCACAGCGGCAAAGCCCCAGGGATTGATGAAATCCGTCCAGAAATGCTGAAAGCTCTAACATTGCGTGGAAGTCTGGGACAGTGCCTAGGGAGTGGCAGACTGGGGTGGTGGTTCCCCTCTTCAAAAAGGGGGACCAGAGGGTGTGTGCCAATTACAGGGGTATCACACTTCTCAGCCTCCCTGGTAAAGTCTACTCCAAGGTGCTGGAAAAGAGGGTTCGGCCGAACCTCGAACCTAGTCGAACCTCGGATTGAAGAGGAACAATGCGGTTTCCGTCCTGGTCGTGGAACAATGGATCAGATCTTTACTCTTGCAAGGATCTTGGAGGGGGCCTGGGAGTATGCCCAACCAGTCTACATGTGTTTTGTGGATCTGGAGAAGGCGTATGACTGGGTCCCCCGGGAGAAACTGTGGGAGGTGCTGCGGGAGTATGGGGTGAGGGGGTCCCTTCTCAGGGCCATCCAATTCCTCTATGACCAAAGCGAGAGCTGTGTCTGGGTTCTCGGCAGTAAGTCAGACTCGTTCCAGGTGAGGGTTGGCCTCCGCCAGGGCTGCGCTTTGTCACCAATCCTGTTTATAATGTTTATGGACAGGATATCGAGGCGTAGTCGGGGCGGGGAGGGGTTTCAGTTCGGTGGGCTCAGGATCTCATCGCTGCTTTTTGCAGATGATGTGGTCCTGATGGCATCATCGGCCTGTGACCTTCAGCACTCATTGGATCGGTTCACAGCTGAGTGTGAAGCGGCTGGAATGAGGATCAGCACCTCTAAATCTGAGGCCATGGTTCTCAGCTGGAAACCGATGGAGTGCTTTCTTCGGGTAGGGAGTGAGTCCTTACCCCAAGTGAATGAGTTTAAATACCTTGGGCATGAGATTGGTCGGAGAATCGGAGCAGCTGGTGCGGTATTACATTCTGTTTATCGCACCGTTGTGACGAAAAGAGAGCTGAGCCAGAAGGCAAAGCTCTGGAACTACCGGGCAATTTTCGTTCCTACCCTCACCTATGGTCATGAAGGCTGGGTCATGACTGAAAGAACAAGATCCAGGGTACAAGTGGCCGAAATGGGTTTCCTCAGGAGGGTGGCTGGCGTCTCCCTTAGAGATAGGGTGAGAAGCTCAGTCATCCGAGAGGGGCTCGGAGTAGAGCCGCTGCTCCTTCGCGTCGGAAGGAGCCAGTTGAGGTGGTTCGGGCATCTGGTGAGGATGCCTCCTGGGTGCCTCCCTGGGGAGGTGTTCCAGGCACAACTGGCTGGGAGGAGGCCTCGGGGAAGACCCAGGACAAGGTGGAGAGATTATATCTCCAACCTGGCCTGGGAACGCCTCGGGATACCCCAGTCGGAGCTAGTTGATGTGGCCCGGGAAAGGGAAGTTTGGGGACCTCTACTGGAGCTGCTTCCCCCGCGACCCGCCACCGGATAAGCGGTCGAAGATGGATGGATGGATGGATGGATGGATGGACGACTCCACTACAGCAATAGCCTTGTCCACGCTGTCCACAAACACAACGACCGCTCCGTTCATCCGGGCGTCTGACCTGATGCTGCCGTGACTTTCTCCCCCCACGGCCCGGCTGCACTCCGCCACCGAGCACGGGAACCCCGGAGACACTCTGAACACGTGCTTACGGCTCTGCCGGCCTCTGTCACCAGATTTGTCACACAATCACAAACATATTCCTGGCGATTTTAAAATCGTTTCCCAAATCTACTGGCTCAAAAATGTTTGTCTAAGTAAGCACCACATCACAGCCACCTACAAAAAATAAAAGGTATAAAACTAATATAATCATTCAAGTTCGGATCGAGCTGATTTCGATCTTGTGGCAAAAATACATAAATAACACGCAAGTCTGCAGCTGTGTAAGACAACTCTTCGAGTCAACTATGTCAGCAACCAGGTAACATTTTGTTTTGGCTGATCTAAAACAACTGGTTACCTAGGCTTTGTTGAGGAAATACCCGATGATAGTTTCCACGTTTCTTTCCTCGCATCTACAATAATATTGACTACTACTACTTTAGTACAGCCACCTATATGCTTCACATTGTGACTGATACATATTTCTTAACAGTAACGATAACTCATAGTCAAATATTGTCGCAATTCACAATTGCTACCACCTAGCTAAGTCACTGAAAAGTGGTAATACACGACACAGTTTGAATGCATGGTCTGCCCTTATGTGTAGCCTAGCTGATATGGTATGGGATATAGTAGCCTAATATACCTCTGGAATGCAAAACAAAGGCTTGTAATAGAGTGTTAACCTACTGGAGTTTGGCTCCGAATTAACAAAGCATTCTAATGTGTCTTTAATCGGATAATTCCATCCAAACTGATGTGAACTTCTAAACTCAAACTCCGACACAGCAAAGTAGCTATTGATATTCTTTAACGAGTTTATTCATCTAGTGATATGATTGGGTTACCAATGGGATTGGGTTACCATACCAATGGGATATGGGTTTAACCAAGTCCGTCCCTTGTGGAAAAAATATGGCATATTACAACATGAGAAACATCACATTCATAGCCTTGAACATTACAAGCCATTTCCAAAAACGCATTCATAACAAATCAGTACAACTGCAACAAAAGGAAAGTTGATATATGCCTTAATCGCCTCAAAGTGATTGCTAAAATAAAAGCAACACTTTTTGTTGATCTGAAACAAGAATAGGCAATTTTCTCGCGTCTATTGTAATATATTATAGGCCCTCCACAACACAGTATGCAAAATAAATAGCCTAGCCTACCTTTTAAACAGTGATGACAAACAAAACTTTTAAAATTCACTTAATTGCTTACAAGAGACACTGGAATAGCTTAACCAATGTGTTACCTTCGGCGTGAGTTATCATTATACTTTAAAAAAATATGTAGGCTATCAGTCACAATGTGTAGTGTATAGGTGGCTGTGCTAAAGTAGTAGTAGTCAATATAATCGTAGATGCGAAGAAAGAAACGTGGAAACTATCATCGGGTATTTCCTCAACAAAGCCTAGGTAACCAGTTGTTTTAGATCAGCCAAAAAAATTTTTACCTGGTTGCTGACATAGTTGATAGACTAGTGACTGGAAGCTTTTTATTTACAGCTTTGGTAGCTTAATGCGTTGGGCAGCAGACTTGCGTGTTATTTATGTGTTTTTGCCACAAGATTGAAACCAGCTCGATCGAAACTTGAATGATTATATTGTTTTTATACCTTTTATTTTAGTTGTTTTTATACTTTTTATATTTGACTATGAGTTATCGTTACTGTTAAGATATATGTATCAGTCACAATGTGAAGCATATAGGTGGCTGTACTAAAGTAGTAGTAGTCAATATGATTGTAGATGCGAGGAAAGAAACGTGGAAATTATCATCGGGTATTTCCTCAACAAAGCCTAGGTAACCAGTTGTTTTAGATCAGCCAAAACAAAATGTTACCTGGTTGCTGACATAGTTGACTGGAAGAGTTGTCTTACACAGCTTCCGTAGCTTAATGCGTTTGGCAGCAGATTTGCGTGTTATTTATGTGTTTTTGCCACAAGATACATTCAAGTTGCAGAGCTTTACTCTTCAGAGCGTTGATGTATGAATGCTTCATGAGAACAGCCTGAGACAGAAACGTCTCGGCGTCACCTTTTCAGCATGCTGGCCGAGGGAATGAGCCCGGCACAGGCTGCAGAGCACGGCAGCCTCCTGGCCTGCCACCAGCGACCGTCTGATTGGTCGACAACCTCCAGCACGTCTCCTCTGCTGAACGCCATCCCCGCATCGGGACACGGGCTGGAGGAGTCCTGCAGGGGGCAGTAGTCCACCATCGCCTTCATGAACACCTGGCACACAAACACAGAGAAAGAGAGAGAATTGAAAGAGGAGAGACTTCTGTAATGTCTGAAGCAGCCTCCGAGATGCTAACGAGAGACTTCTGTAACGTCTGAAGTAGCCTCCGAGATGCTAATGAGAGACATCTGTAATGTCTGAAGCAGCCTCGAGATGCTAACGAGAGACTTCTGTAATGTCTGAAGTAGCCTCCGAGATGCTAACGAGAGACTTCTGTAACGTCTGAAGTAGCCTCCGAGATGCTAATGAGAGACATCTGTAATGTCTGAAGTAGCCTCCGAGATGCTAACGAGAGACTTCTGTAATGTCTGAAGTAGCCTCCGAGATGCTAACGAGAGACTTCTGTAATGTCTGAAATAGCCTCCGAGATGCTAATGAGAGACATCTGTAATGTCTGAAGCAGCCTCCGAGATGCTAACGAGAGACTTCTGTAATGTCTGAAGTAGCCTCCGAGATGCTAACGAGAGACTTCTGTAATGTCTGAAGTAGCCTCCAAGATGCTAACGAGAGACTTCTGTAATGTCTGAAGTAGCCTCGAGATGCTAACGAGAGACTTCTGTAATGTCTGAAGCAGCCTCGAGATGCTAACGAGAGACTTCTGTAATGTCTGAAGCAGCCTCGAGATGCTAACGAGAGACTTCTGTAATGTCTGAAGTAGCCTCCAAGATGCTAACGAGAGACTTATATATTATGTCGGAAGTAGCCTCTGAGATGCTAACGAGAGACTTCTGTAATGTCAACACAGTAAAAATGGACCTACCTAACAAAGTTGGTTCACTGCTGGCTACAAGTTAGCATCAAACACAACAAAGGCTGTCAGTTGAATGGTGTTTTGAGCTAACGTTAGCCATCAATCAACCATAGATAGCTACAACGTTTCTGAAATGATTTCCATCTTCTGTTATTTGTAATGACAAAACTGTATTATTTAATGGATTTCACAAATTTCAGTATGACAGTTATGTCGTAAACTGTTTAAGTCGGGGCATACACGACTCACATACACTCGACTCACACTGGGCAGGGACAGAGACCAAGAGAGGAACATGTCTGTACACACTGCCTCCAGGATATCGAAACAGATCCTATATACATGTCCCAAATATGAAGACTTAAAAACTAAATATTTCCAAAAATGTGAAAAACATAAACCAGGCTTCACTATCTACACTGAGGACAGACAGCTGCCTTTGTTATTGGAGGAAAAGACACAGCATGGCTTGCAGCTAAATATGTCTTCTCTTAACACAATACAAGCTAAATAAATAGAGAATTTTATATGTCATCATTTTTATTTTTCTACTCTTTTTTTATTGTTTCAAAGTACCCTTTGAGGGACATGCACATACTTTATTTAGTATCTACAAGTATCCTGTTTACTTGTATTGTTATATCAGATATATATATATATATATATATATATATATATATATATATATATATATATACATGGATATATATATATGAGAAAGAAATTTTAACTTTGCGGGAGCACCAAGTAGAAGTCCCAAGGTCCAGGTATAAACGGTGGGGTGATCAGGCTTTTGCAGTTGCTGCCCGAGACTCTGGAACAAGTTGATTTTGATTGATTGATTGAAAGGAAATGTCTTGCTATCAACCGTGCGTCTGTGCCACACTTGTGCGTAACGTTTAGCCTACTGTTTTGATTGAGTATTAACCTAAACAATAAATTAGGTAATCTGGCTTTCACAACTCAGTGCCTAGCCTCATTCTTACATCACCGCACGTCACTGTATTATCATCCATATTATATTATATTAATTATTAGCACTATGATATTATATATATTATTATGATTATGAGGGACATGCACATAATTTGTTTAGTATCTACAATTATATCATCAGTATCCCTGTTCACTTATATCAGATATATTATTCATATATATTATATTATAAATATTATTATATCAGAAATATTATTCATATATATTATTATATTATTATATCAGATGGATTTACTCCTTGTTGTTGCTTATATGTACGGTTGTTCTTTGGCAACACAGATTAATTGTCATGTTAATAAAACAACATGAAATTGAAAATTTAAATTGAAGGAGAACACTATAAATATATACTGTGTATATATATATATATATATATATATATATATATATATATATATATAAAGTATGAGTTTGTACTTCTTTGTATGAGTTTGTATGAGTTCTTACCGATGTCTGGCTGCCAACATTCTGAGCCGCATCAGGAATCACTTTAAACAGGATGGTTCCCTGGGAATTAATCTGCAAATACAACTTAGACTTAGACCAGACTTAGACTTAGACCAGACTTAGACTTAGACCAGACTTAGACTTAGACCAGACTAAGACTTAGACCAGACTAAGACTTATCTTTATTAATCCTTTTGGGATGACTCCCGCAAGGAAATTGAAATTTCCAGCAAAAAAATACAGTATGGAGAGAAAGAAGACAGTATAGATAATACATATTTATGTGAGTCCAGGTATGTGTGTGTATGTACTGTCTTCTTTACCCTATTTACCCTAACCCCCACAAGTGAGGAGTTAGAGGACTCCTACACATTGAAAATGAAAACCATCTTTACTCTTGGGCTTTATTTAGTAATAGTGTCTGGGTTTGTGAGGTCCAGTGTACCAGGATCTGGATCAGCTGTTCTGGTTCCAGGCCCATCACAGGGTTTCCATTCACCTCCACCAGCAGATCCCCGGGATGGAGGAGTCCTACAACACACACACACACATGCAAACACACACACATATACAAACCATGACTGACATCATTGTCTATATGACTGTATTCCACCTTGTATCTAACACATTTTTGACAGTTCTATCTCACCGCTGCGGTCGGCCAGTCCTCCGTGAATCACCCTGGCGATATAGATCTCTCCCGTCTCCTCGTCCCTCCGTATTGTAGCCCCCTGATTTGAAAACAAATTACATTTCTTAAAGAAATAAAAATGTTATGGTTATTCACAGTTACAGGGTTTCATCTGTAAATTCACAAACTGGTTTTAAAATCAAGACAAGCTGTCTGACAACACGAGTGCCACAGAAAGAAAGCGAGAGGATGACGATGGTCACAGTTTTACGGATAACTGGAAGACACGAGAGATGTTAGTTGAGAATATTTGTACCTTTAATTATTTATCTTTTTTCCCTCCAAGTGATAAATCCTGGTTTGATTTGTTGTGAAAGAACTGAAAAGATGCTTCAGCTTCTGGTTCATTGTTAAAGTTTCTTCTTAAACTAATAGTTGGGATGTGGATCTACATTTAAAGAAGGTGTTCAGTCCATTTAAAAGTCTTTTTTCCTATCAGACGATTGGTTGTCTGCCTACTTATTCTTTTTCTTCTTGGTTGTCAAGCAGCCCGTGTTGTTGCCATGGTGTTGGTCCTCCAGAGGATCTCCAGAAGCCGCTGCGTTGTTCGGCCTCGCCTGTCCTTTGCATCCCCTGCCACCTGCCCTGTGTGCAGCGTCAAACGTCCCCACCGTCCTCTTGGCGCCTCCATTAACTTGCTCCGGACTCCTTAACATCCGGACGCCTGCGCAGGAACTCATGGACGTAGAGGAAGACGAGGACGAGCAGGAAGAAGAGGAGAGGTGACATGGGTACGGCGTAGGTGGTTTGCAGACTGCTTTGGGAGACATGGAGGAGACCCTTGGTGGCGGCGGTGGCGGTGGTTGTTTGCGCCGGCATGGAGCGGTCACCTTGTTGGCTACGATCAGCCCTTGCAGCTTGTCCACCACCTCGGCGAGCAGGTTGAGTGCCTGGGCATTCTCTTCCCCGCTTATCATCTCCGTCGCCCCCGCCCGGCCGAGATGGCACATGTCCTGAGAGCCACGCACAATGCTGCCGGGCGCCATCTGCACGGTGCACCGGAGCTCGTTGATGCTGCCCTGTCTGGTGAGCTTGTTTTGTGTCTGCTGCACTTGCTTCTGACTTCCGTTTTGACGAGGACGGCCGCGCTGCCTGCCGCCGGACGCAAGAGTGCAGACCCCATGGTCCAGAGTAGAGCGGTGGGGCGCAGGACTAGACGGTGCTGTGTGTGCTCTCAAGTGGTTGGTCCCCGTCCAAGAGAAAGACGGGTTCCTGCCGGGTGTACGGATGGTCCTCGAGTGTCCCCCCGTTGCCTTTTTGTATAACACAGGGGAGTTGGGAAGACTGTACGCTGGCACTGGAGGCGGAGGGTAGGCGTAGTCATCGCTGCTCCCTCCAGAAGAGGTGCCTTCTCCGCCGCTTTGTTTGGGTTTCTCTAAAATGGAACCTCCATGTTGGGAGGCGGGTGAAGACAAGAAAGAAAGTGGCAGCAGAAAGGTGAACACATTGCTCAAAGGAAAGTCAAAAAATGATGATGAGATGAGAAGACTTTGATTGGCGGGTATGCTTGTGAGTTGAAAGAGACACAATGGATGAACCAAAAGATGGACTTTCCAAAGGAAAAGCAAATGCAGAGATGGATGAGTGAATAAAGGGATGGACCGAATAGTAGTGAACATATTGGGCCCGTTTTCATCATGCGTCAGAGGAAATATTTCGGAGGGCTCCAGACGAGTTGAGAGCTGGAAGAAGATTTGAATACTTGAATAATCTCTGATTATAAAGTCTGAAAAGTCGCAGGTGAAAAAAATTCTTTGAGAATTATTCCTGCAAGTTTTTGACTTTAATAAAAACATTCTGTGGTTACTTGCCTTTCTTTAAACCAGTCACAATCATCTTGGGCGGGAACGGAGCCACTGAAACGTTGTCGATTTAGATGTCTCTTTTGTCTTCATGGCACATTGGACAAAGGATGAATGAAAGAAAAAAATGGACGGATGATTGGTGATCACATTGACAGTTCTCTTGGTCTTACCAGTGCAGGGGGCCCGACTAAGGACAGAGGGAGCTGATTGGTTGAGCCCTTTGAGCTCTCCCGTTTTCGGACACAAACAGCGGCTTCCTGTTGACTCATATTGGGGCAGAAAGGGATGTGAGTTTCCTCCCCGGGGGAGGGGCAACGGCCAGGCTTCACTGGCAGTCGCTCGGAGCTCCTCCCGCGACCACGCCCTCCTGGCAGGGATGAGGCGGTCCAACGTGAGGCGACGGAGGCTGCTCCAACGACTGCCAGCCACTCGCTCTCCGTTTCCTACACTTCCTCTGCGCTCGCCTCCGATCTTGGTTGAACAAAAGATGAATAAAAGGGAAGATCTCTTCTCACGGGTCAGTAGCTATGTTTCCATCCACATGTTTTTATCCAAATTAATTCATATTGAATAAAAAATGCCCCATGGAAACAGTAAAATTTGATTCATATTGATTCAAATGAAATACGTTCATCGGATTTTCTCTTGATTGATATTCGGCTTATGAAATAAACGCTGATGGAAACATTATTTGCTAAATAAATAATGAATTGTAATTAAGTTTTAGGTCATTTCATGGTTGCAACCCGCCACAAAACGAAGAAGAAGTTTTAGTTGATTTCCGCCCAGGATTTCCTCTCTGTCTGCCACAATGGGGGGGGGGGCAACAAAGACAGATGGAAGTGGACAGACGAGGAGACGAGAGACTTTCTGAATTTAATTTACCAGGAACTCGCAAAGGAAATGGCCGACAAAGGTTAGGACAAGCCGTGGGACGTCCTCCGGAGTCAATGGAAGACGCTCAAACAGAGAGACATGCCTCAAAAAAGAGTCTCCTAGCGGTGCCGGAGGAACAATAAAAGACAAGTTGCATCTGCATCTTCATAACAATGTGTTGATAGCATCGTTGTTTTCTTATTATAGCTTGATATGTCTCTATCAGCTGGAACATGAGCACTATTACAACTTGTCCCATATTCATCATTTGTTGGTAGACGGGATCCATTTTGTCTAGAAAAACTTTGTTGTTGCTTGAATGTTGTACGATTCAGTGCGAAAATGAATGGAAACAAATCAATCCGATCTACCAACTTGATCACAAAACAGCTTGTGACGTCATCACTACAGGTTTTTATTGTCTTAAAACTGTTGGATGGAAACACACTTTCACCGGCTATTTTCACATGATTTTTTTACTGAACTTCAGATAATTAGATTGAGAAGTGGATCAAAACTTAGCTAGTGCTTCACCTTGCTGTCAGACGGGGAACTGAAGCCGTTATCTCGGCTCTCTTCAACAGATCATTTGTGTGACGCACGGATGAGGTGAATACAAACTAATGTCGTTAAACACTCAATGACCCACTCTGACATCTCTCATTAGTGCATGCATAGGTACTGAGCATGTGTGTGTAGTTCAGGCCTGTGTGTAATGTGTGTTAAAACAGTGTAAATTGTAATTTCCCCTTGTGGGACTAACAAAGTATACATTATTATTATTATTATTATTATTATTATTATTATTATTATTATTATTATTATTATTATTATTAACACCAACAAACTGAGCTGCAGCTCTGTGTTCTGCGAAGCAAAATGACTTTTGTAAAATGTTTTTGTGAAAGGAGTCTAGTGGCATGAAAGAGAGCTGAGGTAACGGCTTCACTTCCCCGTCATAAAGGGCATCAAACACCTTCTAAAACAACAACAACATCGAAATTGTCCATTTTAGTGCTACACCAGGATACTAAATTAAACTGTGGATTAATAAACTAGATATGGGAAATACACTGTAAATAATGGCTGTGAAATCTCCAGTTATTTCCTTTAGACTTCACAGTAACACTACTGTATATGATTTTTACAGTAGAATGCTGTAAAGTTACATTACAACCAAAATCACAGTAGTCTAAGTAGGGCTGCACAATTAATCAAATTTTAATCACAATCACGATTTTGACTTTCCACGATCAAATTTGCGTGATGGAACGATTCATTTCCATGCTCCAGTTTTTTTTGCAAAGCCAATATACCGCTCCCTAAACCACTGTCTGATCATGAGCCAGTCAGAGTAGTAGCAGCTTATTTTCTAGATGTATACAGTCACAGAGGACAGAGTAACGTGAGGAAAATTCAACAGATAGGAGTCGGTTATACGTCGGTCTCAAGGTTTACCAGTTTACCAGTAAACGCAACATTTTGTCCCGTCTGTGTTTTTCAGACAACAGCAGTGACCAGTGCTAGTTGGCACTAGTTAGTGTCTGTTAGCTAGGGCTCAAGGGCGTGAGTAATATTTTTCCTCTAGGTCACACCAGTGCACCTAATGTCCTCGCATCTGCAGCAATGTTGTTTATGGATATGGTTTAATTTTGCGTTACATGACCCATTTCTTCTGTAAAGCCGTGCCTGTGTTGGATCTCTCCTCTTACTCTCCGCACAGCCCCGCCACACAGCGGCTACCGGGCCACACTTCTGACATTTGTCCAGAGTTCTAATTATTATTAACACAGCCGTATATTGTTGATATGAGAGGCAAAGCTGTATTTGTAACAGTGTTTCCGCTGGTAACTGCTATTGCGGCGGCCAAGGTGAAAAACAGAAGAAGTTACTGAATGCAGCTAACTTCAGTTGGTAGAGTAACAGCATGTGAGACTGAGCCTGCTGGACCTGGGCCAGAGATGTGACCCATGGCCAGAATATCATAGCTCATTAAAATGCACAGTGACGATACAGACATTTCATACACACAACGTGTGTAATTCCGCTGACATCTCAAATGAATGCTGGATCCATTCATAACGAGTCACTTTCCCTAGCTCTTTTAATCAGTTATTGTAGAAAACAAGGGAAGGAGCTTTCTCAGAGATACATAAAAAAAAAATTCCTAGGCTATTTATTTCAGATAGCTAATTTTTATTTACATGTGTTGCAGCTTTATGTACAACATACAACTACAACATAAGAATGTAGCATAATGTGGATGTGAAAGCAGTTATAAATAGCCTATGTGACAATAAAATGTGTCTTGGTTAAAATCAACAAATAATCGTGAATTAATCGTGATCACAATATTGATCAAAATAATCGTGATTATCATTTTGGCCATAATCGTGCAGCCCTAAGTCTAAGTATTATGGTTGAAATCACAGTAGTCAAAGCATTACTGTAAAAACAATCCCAATATAGCCACTATAGTACAGTAAACTACTGTATTTTTACTTTTTTATCTTATTGTGTTTAATTGTTTTGTATTTCACAAAGAATACATAAAATACTGTAAATGGAAGTTGGTACCTGGTAGAATTCACAGTAACTTGCTGCCAATTGTTACTGTAAGTTACTGTAAACTTGACTTTAAATTTGTTACAGTGTAGAGAAGAGACTATATCTCACCAGCGGCTGATTGTTCTTTACCAAACAGATGACCCGCATGGCCTCCTCGTCCTCTGGCATGTCGTCAGGCAGAGGAGGCAACACGGGGCCGTAGTCAGACTGGGCCACGCTGTCCTGGGATGACAGGAGCGCCTGAGAGATGGGAACCCAGGTTATAACCATAGACAGTGGAAGAAATGGACCAACATGTCCCGTTGCTCTGGACGGACACCAGTGAAGTCTATTAGAAGCTCTTTCCCGGTGATGCTGAGCGTTACTGCGCAGCCTCCAACTGAGCTTGATGACGTAGATGTGACGTGAGCAACCTGTCTGAAAGTTGTAAGTCTTCTGGTAGCTGTGCAAGAGAAATCTCAATCATTCCCAATCAGCAGAGACGGAGAGGTAGGTATATGTTAGGAGATAACATAGGCACAGGCTAATTACTGATAACATGCTAGTTAACATTAACATAGGCACAGGCTAATTACTGCTAACTAACATGCTAGTTAACATTAACATAGGCACAGGCTAATTACTGCTAACTAACCTGCTATTTAACATTAACATAGTCACAGTCTAATTTCTGCTAACATGCTAGTTAACATTAACATAGGCACAGTCTAATTACCGCCAACTAACATGCTAGTTAACGTAATTAAACCTAAACAGCTGATATAAGTCCAAACTGTCTGCGAGCTTCTCCTGACAATACGGTAATTCCTCTACTATGCGACAGTAAGTCTCGTGGTTATGACACAATTGTTAGCCTATTTTAATAAAAATGCCTGCTACGTCTCATAAAGTGAGTTACAAGGTAACGGAGCCTTTTATACATTGTTGTGTTTCTTTACAAATAAACAACGGACAAAAAGAGTCTTTAACCCTTGTGTTGTCTTACCGGGTCAAAAACAGACAAAAATTTGACATTTTTGTCCTTTTTTCAGACTTTTTCACTACCACCACCTTACTACAATTAGTTTTAAACAATTTTGGAATTCATGATCAATAACCCTCATGTATATAGTATTGTACCTAATATTTCAGTTAAAAAAATCAAAATATTATGAACTTTTGACTAATAGTTAAGATTAAAGGAATGAAAGTGATCAATTGTATTTGTAAAGAGCGTTGTAATGAATCCAATCCATTTTTTGTGGTAATTTGGTTAAAAAGAAACCCATATTTCAGATAGACATTTTTTAACCCTTATACGGTATTCAGGTCAAATTGACCCATTTACCCACCTCTCTGGGAACCATCACCTTATCGTGGTGGAGAGGTTTGTGTGTCCCTATGAACCTGAGGTCTGTGTTCCTGGTAGGGTCTCCAATGGCAAAGTGGTCTCAGGGGAGGGGCCAGACAAAGAATGGTTCAAAGATCCTATGAGAAAGTGAGGAAGGGATCAAGGGACCCTGCCCGGAGGAAGCCCGGGAGGTGGAGTGCTGCCAGATAGATCTGGTGGGGTTCACCTCTACGCACAGTCTCATTCTGGAACCATGCTCCTGGATAGGGGTTGGACTCTGTCCTACTCCGGAGTTGCCCAGGGTGTGAGGCACCGGGCGGGTGTGGGGATACTCACAAGCCCCCGGCTGAGCGCCGCTGCGTTGGAGTTTACCCCGGTGGACAAGAGGGTTGCCTCCCTACGCCTGCGGGTGATGAGGGGGAAAACTGACTATTGTTTGTGCATATGCACCAAACAAGAGTTTGGAGTATTCGGCCTTCTTGGAGACCTTGAATAGATTCCTGTATGGGGTTCCAGTAGGGGACTCCATAGTTCTGCTGGGGGACTTCAACACATACGTGGGTGATGATGGAGATACTTGGAGAGGCGAGATTGGGAGGAACGGCCTCGCTGATCTAAACCAGAGTGGTTGTCTGTTGTTGGACTTCTGTGCTAGTCATGGATCGTCCATAACAAACACCATGTTCGAAGATAGGGATGCTCATAAGTGTACGTGGTACCAGACCACCTTAGGCCAAAGATCAGTGATCAATTTTATAATCGTTTCATCTGATCTGAAGCCGTATGTTTTGGACACTCGCGTGAAGACAGGAGCGGAGCTGTCAACTGATCACCATCTGGTGGTGAGTTGGGTCAGGGGATGGGGGAAGATTCTGGACAGACCTGGTAAACCCAAACGGGTAGTGCGGGTAAATTGGGAACGTCTGGAGGAGGCCCCTGTCCGACAGGCTTTCAACTCACATCTCCTATGCAGCTTTTCGTGCATCCATGTGGAGGCTGGGGGCATTGAACCTGAGTGGACAATGTTTAAAGTTTCCATTGCTGAAGCTGCGGCAGGAGCTTTGGTCTTAGGTGCCTCAAGGGGCAATAACCCACAAACACCCTGGCAGACACCAAGATGCTTCTGGAAAACCGTTCGCCACCTTAGGAGGGGGAAGCAGGGAATCATCCAAGCTCTGTACAGTAAGGATGGGATGTTGTTGACCTCATGAGGAGGTGATAGAGCGGTGGAAGGAGCACTTTGAGGAACGCCTAAATCCAGCTGACACGTCCTCTGTGGTAGAGACAGAGCTGGATGATGGGGAATTGTCGTCAATTTCCCTGGTGGAGGTCGCTGAGGTAGTCAAACAACTTCACAGTGGCAAAGCCCCAGGGATTGATGAAATCCGTCCAGAAATGCTGAAAGCTCTGGGTGTGGAAGGGCTGTCTTGGTTGACACGCCTCTTTAACATTGCATGGAAGTCTGGGACAGTGCCTAAGGAGTGGCAGAGGTTCCTCTCTTCAAAAAAAGGGGGACCAGAGGGTGTGTGACAATTACAGGGGTATCACACTTCTCAGCCTCCCTGGTAAAGTCTACTCCAAAGTGCTGGAAAGGAGGGTTCGGCCAATAGTTGAACCTTGGATTGAAGAGGATGCGGTTTCCGTTCTGGTCGTGGAACAACGGATAAGATCTTCACTCTCGCAAGGATCTTGGAGGGAACCTGGGAGTATGCCCAACCAGTCTACATGTGTTTTGTGGATCTGGAGAAGGCGTATGACCGGGTTCCCCGGGAGATACTGTGGGAGGTGATGTGGGAGTATGGGGTGAGGGGGTCCCTTCTCAGGGCCATCCAATCTCTGTATGACCAAAGCAAGAGCTGTGTCTGGGTTCTCGGCAGTAAGTCGGACTCGTTCCAGGTGAGGGTTGGCCTCCGCCAGGGCTGCGTTTTGTCACCAATCCTGTTTGTAGTATTTATGGACAGGATTTCGAGGCATAGTCAGGGTGGGGAGGGGTTTCAGTTTGGTGGGCTCAGGGTCTCATCACTGCTTTTTGTAGATGATGTGGTCCTGATGGCATCATCAGTCTGTGACCTTCAGCACTTACTGGATCGGTTCACAGCTGAGTGTAAAGTGGCTGGAATGAGGATCAGCACCTCTAAATCTGAGGCCATGGTTCTCAGCAGTAAACCGATGGAGCGCTTTGTTCAGGTAGGGAGTGAGTCCTTACCCCAAGTGAAGGAGTTTAAATACATTGGGGTCTTGTTCGCGAGTGAGGAGACCATGGAGCAGGAGATTGGTCGGGGGAATTGCAGCAGCGGGTGCGGTCTTACATTCCATTTAACTCACCGTTGTGATGAAAAGGGAGCTGAGCCAGAAGGCAAAGCTCTTTATCTACCGGTCAGTTTTTGTTCCTACCCTCACCTATGGTCATGAAGGCTGGGTCATGACAGAAAGAACGAGATCCAGGGTACAAGCGGCCAAAATGGGTTTCCTCAGAAGGGTGGCTGGCGTCTCCCTTAGAGATAGGGTGAGAAGCTTAGTCATCTGAGAGGAGCTCGGAGTAGAGCCGCTGCTCCTTCACGTCAAAAGGAGCCAGTTGAGGTGGTTCGGGCATCTGGTAAGGATGCCTCCTGGGCGCCTCCCTGGGGAGGTGTTCCAGGCACAACTGGCTGGGATGAGGCCTCGGGGAAGACCCAGGACTAGGTGGAGAGATTACATAGGGATGCACAATTAATCGAATTTTAATCACAACATTTCATAGAACGCTCCAGGTGTTTTTGCAAAGCCAATCGACCGCTCCATAAACCACTGTCTGATCATGAGCCAGTCAGAGTTGTTCCTGTACCGCGCCGCTTAGTTTCTAGATGTAGACAGTCACAAAGGACAGAGTATTGTGAGGAAAATTCAAGAGATAGCAGTTGGTCATACGTTGGTCTCAAGGTTTACCAGTTTACCAGTAAACGCAACATTTTGTCCTGTCTGTGTCATTTTTCGGAAAACAGCAGTGACCAGTGCTAGTCGGTGCTAGTTTGTGTCTGTTAGCTCACAGGACTCTAGAGTGTGAGTAATATTTTTCCTCTAGCTCAACCACGGGCAAAAGTAAAACGCCAGGCACCTCTGCCAGGATGTATGCAAACTCCTTCCCCCCAGACTGAAAAGGACGCTTGTGTGCAAAACCAAGCATTAACTGATATGTGCTGGGCCTAGGCTTCAGGACTAGTGACACTCATGACTTTTTCCCTGTGTTTTCAATTCTTCCTCAATTTATGTTGTGATAGACAATAGAAAAAGAATGGCAAATAAGCACTTAACTGCAAACTTAGCAAATTTAACATCCATGCTTCGTCAGCCACAGACTGTCCCAAATAATGAAAACACACCAATGCTAGCTTTACTAAACGTCAGGTCTTTGGCAGGAAAATCATTTTTAATCAATGATTTTATTATTAATCACAATCTAGATTTTATGTTTTTAACTGAAACCTGGTTAGACCATAATAACAGCGCTGCTGTTCTCATCGATTCAGCTCCCCTTAACTTCAGTTTTATGAGCGAGAATAGACTGAATAAGAAAGGAGGTGGAGTCGCCATTTTATTTAACGACTCATTGCACTGTACGCAAATATGTCATGGAAATTTTGCTTCTTTTGAATATGTGGCTCTTCATTTAAGGTTGTCCCCTCAAGCTATATTTCTAAATATCTACAGGCCACCTAAATATTGTGCAACCTTTATTGATGACTTCACTGAACTGCTGTCTATAATCTGCATTAACTTTGATTGTGTAATCATTGCGGTGGATTTTAACATTCATTTTGACAACCCCCAGGACAGGGGGACCAAAGAACTGTGTTGTGTTTTTGAGAACTTAGCATGTGACAGAGCCCACGCTAAATAAGGGGCACACTCTGGACTTAATTGTCTCCAAGGGTCTGAACATTTCCAAGGTTGTGGTGACTGACGTTGCTCTGTCTGATCATTCCTGTGTTTTCTTTAACGGCTCTATCTCTGTGCCCAAAAGTGTCCAAACAAAGATAATCAGAAAACGGTATATAACTGAAAACACCAGTGAAACATTTACTCAACTTTTCTCCTCCACACCCGCCCTCTCAGGGCTCTCAGTCACTGAGCTTGTAGATCATTTCAACTCTAAAATTACAAAAGATATTGATGCCATTGCTCCCACTAAGTCAAAGTTGTCTCTGGTAAGAAAAGGTCTCCATGGTTGGTAGAGTAATAGTGTGTGAGACGAAGCCTGCTGGACCTGGGCCAGAGATGTGAACCATGGCCAGAATATCATAGTTCATAAAAATGTACCGCAGTGACGGTACAGACATTTCATACACATGTGTGTGACTCCGCTGACCCGCCATTCGAGCCATGCAGGACCAGTTGACTCTGTGAGTAGCGTCAATCGCACTCTGAGCTTTCTCAGAGATACATTAAAAATACATATATCCTACGCTATTTATTTAAGATGGGTAATTTTCATTAACGTGTGTTGCAGCTGTAGGTCAATACAAAATACAACTTCAACATAAGAAGATTGTAACATAATATGGATGTGAAGGCAGTCATAAATAGCCTATGTGACAACAAAATATGTTTTGGTTAAAATCAACAAATAATGGTGATAATTAATCGTGATCACAATATTGATCAAAATAATCAAGATTATCATTTTGGCCATAATCGTGCAGCCCTAAGATTATATCTCCAACCTGGCCTGGGAACGCCTCGGGATCCCCCAGTCGGAGCTGGTTGATGTGGCTCGGGAAAGGGAAGTTTGGGGTCCCCTACTGGAGCTGCTGCCCCCACGACCCCATACCGGATAAGTAGATGAAGATGGATGGATGGATATAAAATGGTACAAGTACATTTTTTCTACCTGAAAATCAACGGCCTTACCTTATTTTCTGTGATAACCATGTATTCCTGACTTAATTCAAAAAACTATTTTGGATGTGACCACTTATGCTTTTTCCAAGATAAGAATTATCACATAGTGGATTTTTAACCTGAATTTTAACCTTATGACAAAAAACGAATCACACTTCCATTTTTAATGTGTTCTAGTAGAGACTAATTGCATTCCCTAGACCTAAATGTTATCCCAATTGTTTGAAATTGAGATAAAGACAATATTTGTTAATAGATTATGAAGTAAAATGTTATTTCAGAATTGTTTTTCAAACCCCAAATAAGTCACAGGGATACGAGAGGGTCCAGAAAGTGAAGACAATACAAGGGTTAAACGCTTCAGATGTAAAGTTATTCACTGTCAAAATGAATGGGAGTCAATGGGATGCTAACTGCAGGTGATGGATTCGTAGCATTAAAATGGCCCTATGGGAGCTACGTTTAGAGAGGAGAGGAGAGGCTGACCCCCCCCCGCCATCCAGTACGAGGGATGGAGGCGCTCATGGTGAAGTGATACGCACCTGGATGTGTGGAGAGCTGAGGAGGCTGTAGAGCTCTCGGGCTTCAGCTGACGGACGGTGGACCTTCTGTATCACACTCATGATCTGATGGACCAAGAGACAGACAGACAGACACACAGACAGACGCACAGACAGACATAGAGACACACAGGCAGACAGACACACAGACATTCAGTCAGAGAGATCCTAGGCAGTGTTGCCAGATCTTGCGAGACAAATAAGCAACCAGGCTTGTGAAAACAAGCAACTTTTTCTACAGAACTCCCCTAAGATCCTGGAAAATAAAAATAAATAAACGGTGTGCACAGTTTTACAATCCGTGGGGACGGATTGTCAGTTTCCATCCATGTGGACAGATTGGTAAACATGTTAGAGTTTTATTTTCTCCCCCTGAGCTTCAGGACCACAGGAGGGAGTTAAACCACCTTTTAACATTATTCAAAATTAGAAAACTGATGGGCTATCCCTTTGATAATAATTTATTGTCTTTATTTGACAAATGCTCTTATTGTTGTTATTATTATTACTGTTATTTTGTTGTCTTCATACTGTCTTTTTCATCTATTTTTTTCTTGTTAAAACTGCTGCTGGAAGTTTCAATTTCCTCGCGGGAGTCATCCCAAAAGGATTAATAACGAGAAGTCAAAGTCTAAATAGACACTTTTTCACAGTGAATTTGAATTGTTCCCCATGACGGGTTGAATCCATTCTTTTACTCCTTTCTCTTTCTCCCAGTCTTTGTTATATTTCTTCCCGTATTTCACCCACTTTATCCCGGGCATTATTACTACAAAAACTCTACAACAGTCCAGTCACCATCAATCGCTACTCGCGCTTTTTCCTAACCAGAAAGAAACGGATTGCCCTGCTCTGCCTCTGATTGGCTGGTACACGTTGCCACCTTGGTCAGAGCCAATTAGAAGCAGGAGGTGGGCGGGAAATAACTCTGCTGTCTCAAGTGTGTATGGGGAAAGGGGAGGGACCGAGGGAACAGGCAAGACAAACTCCTACGTTTAAATAACATAAAATACCTGGGGCCTGTTGCACAAAACCAGGATAAGGGATTAAGCCGGGATATTCAAGTTATCCTGAATGAATTTAGCTTTGACTCGGTTGCACGAAACCAGGTTGAGTAACCATGGAGATATATTCTTTGCGGCTAGCCTGGTCCAGAGCAGGCTAACAGCCAGGCTAAGATTAATCCTGAAGTCTCATGTGTTAAATCAGCTGCCGCTCTGATCCGAAATAAACGTGTTTAACAGTTATTCCGTTGTCTTCTGCATGTGTTCTGCTTTATTTTTATTAACATGCATTATTTGTCACTATTGTTGTCATGAGTTTGATTTAAACCCTACTGTAGCAGTTGTTTAGATGGTTAGAAATGGTTGCACTGGAACCCAGATGGGGAGTGGAAATCAGGAGAGTCAGGACTTTTCCCGGCGGGACGGTAGTGTGTCGAGGCTGCCTGGCATGCGGCCGCTGCCCGGTGGCCGCTGCCTGTCGGCCGCTGCCCGGTGGCCGCTGCCCGGTGGCCGCTGCCTGCCGGCCGCTGCCCGGTGGCCGCTGCCCGGTGGCCGCTGCCTGCCGGCCGCTGCCCGGTGGCCGCTGCCTGCCGGCCGCTGCCTGCCGGCCGCTGCCCGGTGGCTGCTACCTGCCGGCCGGTGGCCGCTGCCCGGTGGCCGCTGTCTGCCGGCCGCTGCCCGGTGGCCGCTGCCTGCCGGCCGCTGCCCGGTGGCCGCTACCTGCCGGCCGGTGGCCGCTGCCCGGTGGCCGCTGTCTGCCGGCCGCTGCCCGGTGGCTGCTGCCTGCCGGCCGCTGCCCGGTGGCCGCTGCCTGCCGGCCGGTGGCCGCTGCCCGGTGGCCGCTGCCTGCCGGCCGCTGCCTGCCGGCCGCTGCCCGGTGGCTGCTACCTGCCGGCCGGTGGCCGCTGCCCGGTGGCCGCTGTCTGCCGGCCGCTGCCCGGTGGCCGCTGCCTGCCGGCCGCCCGGTGGCCGCTACCTGCCGGCCGGTGGCCGCTGCCCGGTGGCCGCTGTCTGCCGGCCGCTGCCCGGTGGCCGCTGCCTGCCGGCCGCTGCCCGGTGGCCGCTGCCTGCCGGCCGGTGGCCGCTGCCCGATGGCCGCTGCCTGCCGGCCGCTGCCCGGTGGCCGCTGCCCGGTGGCCGCTGCCTAGTGACCACTGCCTTCCAGCAGACCTGTGCATCACGTCAGTGTCCACTCTCTCTGTAAAAGTAAAGATGAGCAGCGCGGCGTCCGTGGTCTGTGCAGCTTCAGGTTTATACAGGACGCTCCGGAGATTAAGTGGGACAATGGCGCTGGTCTCTGACCAGTCTACCATTAATATCATATCTGGGACAATTCCCAGATATGATATTAATGGTAGACTGGTCAGAGACCAATACATTTATGATTTCATTTTCTTGTTTCTTGTCCTTCTCTAATAAAGGAGAGTTTGTGTCCGTAATATGTAAGCTGATGTTTTTTATTATAACTTACTTTGGTTTCATAACCTTCTCAATAAGTCTTACATCCCTGGACCAATAACGTGGCCTATATACGTATATAGTGTAGTTTACATTCAGCACACAGGGAACACCCCAATGCTTCTTAATATATTTATTTTGATGCTGTTTCTTGTCAGAAGAATAAAAAAAAGAAAACACGAATATTGTTTTACACATATGCTCACAGTGTGTATTGAAGTCACTTACTTCTTTTTCTAGTTTGTGTCCCTTTCTTATTGTTCTGTATGAACATTAATTGTACAAAGATATTTAGAATTAGACATAGCTTATAGAGATTTGTGCATATGGTTGTAAAACATGTTCTGGCGTTGTGAATAAGGGTTTGAAGTTAAGCCTAGAGTCCTTAGGGTACATCTCCCAGGGAACATTAATTCCCTCTGCTCACTTTTGAGGAAAAGTAAGTGAAATAATCCATTTTATTTATATTGTGCTTTACATGGTAGGCTACTCAAAGACACTTTACGGTAAAACCAGCACATTTATCACATAAAAACAAAACATGAAACTAGCATATTTAAAGCAATTAAAACACAGTGTAGCCTACAACTTTGTAAAATGCTGCTGCTGTAATAAGGAAATTTCCCCATTGTGGGATAAATAAAGTATAATCTAATCTAATCTAATCTAATCTAAATAAAAAAAGTGGAGTGATAGGCTAAGTAGATATTTTTACATCCTTACGCATTCAGTCAGTCCGCTATAGTCTGTTGGGCTTTTCTCTCCGTTTGATAACAGCCGTATTTCCCTTTCTGCATATTATATGCTTCACCTCCTCGTTACTTTCCATTAGAAGCTGCTGCTCATTGGGTGAAACATATGACGCATGCGTTGTCTCCATTTCTGCATCAGTAAATTTGTGATCGATACCGTGGTCTATTTACGAAAGCTGTGAACGTGCACTTATCCCAGCTATCTACACCTGGCTGGACATAGCTCCACCTGTTCATCCTGGTTATCTACACCTGGCTGGACATAGCTCCACCTGTTCATCCCGGTTATCTACACCTGGCTGGACATAGCTCCACCTGTTCATCCCGGTTATCTACACCCGGCTGGACATAGCTTCACCTGTTCATCCCGGTTATCTACACCCGGCTGGACATAGCTCCACCTGTTCATCCCGGTTATCTACACCCGGCTGGACATAGCTCCACCTGTTCATCCCGGTTATCTACACCCGGCTGGACATAGCTCCACCTGTTCATCCCGGCTATCTACACCCGGCTGGACATAGCTCCACCTGTTCATCCCGGCTATCTACACCCGGCTGGACATAGCTCCACCTGTTCATCCCGGCTATCTACACCCGGCTGGACATAGCTCCACCTGTTCATCCCGGCTATCTACACCCGGCTGGACATAGCTCCACCTGTTCATCTCGGCTATCTACACCCGGCTGGACATAGCTCCACCTTCTCATCCTGGTTATCTACACCAGGCTGGACATAGCTTCACCTGTTCATCCCGGCTATCTACACCCGGCTGGACATAGCTCCACCTTCTCATCCTGGTTATCTACACCTGGCTGGACATAGCTTCACCTTCTCATCCTGGTTATCTACACCTGGCTGGACATAGCTTCACCTGTTCATCCCGGTTATCTACACCTGGCTGGACATAGCTTCACCTGTTCATCCCGGTTATCTACACCTGGCTGGACATAGCTCCACCTGTTCATCCTGGCTCGGCAAACCGCTTTTTCACTCATCCTGGATATCTTTATTCTACTTTCGTGCAACAGGCCCCTGCTTGACAACTTATTATGGAGCTCGGAACAAGCCCAAAAAAGCAACTACACTTTAGTAAAAAGCCCAAGAAAACAACAACCCGCGACTACCAATATTTGTAAGCAACTTTACAGAAAAACAAGCCCAAAGTCGCTTAGGATAAGCGGACTTGGCAACACTGATCCTGATCGGTTAACCGTTGAGTCGGACTGACCGCTTCCCCGAGTCCAAAAAACACCTCGGAACACACCAACGTGACGCGAACTTGAGTGTACGTTCTGCGCGTGCGTGAGACGTAACACATCTCCATAACAGCAGTAGGGGAGCGGGAAAACAATCAATATAGCATAGTATCGCAATATTTTCAGTGGCTATATTGATACACAGGCTCCAAGTATGGATCTATTATTATATATTATATGCGTGTTGGTCAGTTTGTCCCATTATGCAGCAATAACATTGAAGTGAGATGAACAAACAGAAAAGTTTCTTTTTAGATGAAACAGATGTTGATAAAGTTTCCTTTTAGGGACGTCATTTGAAATCGGAAAAATTAGAAGTTGGAAAAAAGGTTCTAAATTGCAATATATTGCCAAACTGTCCGATTATCGGGTTGGTGCGTCAGAGACTTAAAATGTCAGAAAATTGTGAAAAATGTGGCTCCTCAAAAAATAATCTTAAAAGATCTAAAAGACACAATGTCAGAGGTTAACTGTATTTTCCTGAAACTGGCTGCATGGAAAAAGATGAGCTCAGACTTGAGGAGCACATGTAGTTTAATGTGATTTTCCTAATCCTCCTGTCTTCAAATTTGACCCCTTTCCAAAAAGTTTCTATATCACAAATTTGTGTTTCTTTCAAACATATTTTCCAAAAGTGAACTGAAAAGTGAAAAACGTGAATGGTTCCCAACAACGCTCCACATAAGTTAAATAAATAATCAGTTCACTACTTTCATTGAATTTGGGTGTTTTTTGTCAATTGGAGAAAAAACAATCTTTTAAAAAAAAAAGTGAGAAAAAGAGAGTGTCAAATAAAGTGACAAAAATGTAAAAAAAAAAAAAAAAAGTTTTAAAAATTTGAGGAAAATCCCACTGAAATTTCAAAAGGCTCAGAAAAAGTCGACAAACTTTGAAAAAGTGACAAAATCATTTAGGGAAAGACAAAAGGGTTAAAAAAGACGACAATAACGTTGATAAAAAGGTTTTCATTTTAAATTTCCAGGTCGGCAGGATTAAAGGGTTAAAGATTATTTTCAGCCTTTATTGTTGCGTCTGTGGTCATGGTTTTAGAAGCTGGATACATGTGATAAAAAACACAGGCTGGTCTTAAAGCTGCGTTCTCTGTCTCTTCCACCAGCTCCAACAAGAAGTCTGTTTCTGTAGAAGTCTCTGAGGAAGTGATCCACTTCTTTCTTGATTTCAGTCAACATTTTCATAATGAGTTCATGGTCTCAATTGCTAGATTTAAGTCTTCTCAACACATAAGGATATTAATTTTTTTAATTATGATCTTGTTGATTTTAAAAGCAGGGGGTGCTAAATTATGGATGTGTGTGCATGTGTGTGTGTGTGTGTGTGTGTGTGTGTGTGTGTGTGTGTGTGTGTGTGTGCGTGTCTGTGTGTGTGTGTTTCTGTTTGTGTGTGTGTTTGTGCGTGTGTGTAAATGTATGTCTGTGTTTGTGTGTGTGCGTCCGTGCGTGCATGTGTGCGTGCGTGAAACCTCATTCGAGAGTCCAGAGGCGTAGGGCACAATGGGCGTGGGTGTCGACCTTTGGAACTGCAGCAGACACTCATAAATCTGGAGAGACAAAACAGGAAATGATGTCATGGCTGAGGTGTGTTTTCCTTCAGGGCGGCGGCCGCTGAGCGGGTTCATACCTGCAGCAGAGCGCGCAGCCACGGTGCACCCAGCAGCTCATGCAGAAGCTCAGCGCCGCCAATGTTCCTGCCGACGGCGTGATTGACGTCGTCCACCACACTGGACAGCACCTCACTGACAGCTGCAGCAGTGGAAGAAATGATTTGTATCAGGAATATGCATTCAAATAAACAATAAATATAAATATTTATTATTATATTATGAATAAATATAAATACATCCACAACAAAGGCAACTGATTTAAAAGGGAGAGTTTGTGTCCATAATATGTAAGCTGTTGTAAGATGTTTTTTATTATAACTTACTTTGGTTTCATAACCTTCTCAATAAGTCTTACATCACTGGACCAATAACGTGGCCTATATACGTATATAGTGTAGTTTACATTCAGCACACAGGGAACACCACAATGCTTCTTAATATATTTATTTTGATGCTGTTACTTGTCAGAAGAATAAAAAAAAAAAAAACATGAATATTGTTTTACACATATGCTCACAGCGTCTATTGAAGTCACTTACTTCTTTTTCTAGTTTGTGTCCCTTTCTTATTGTTCTGTATGAACATTAATTGTACAAAGATATTTAGAATTAGACATAGCTTATAGAGATTTGTGCATATGGTTGTAAAACATGTTCTGGCGTTGTGAATAAGGGTTTGAAGTTAAGCCTAGAGTCCTTAGGGTACATCTCCCAGGGAACATTAATTCCCTCTGCTCACTTTTGAGGAAAAGTAAGTGAAATAATCCATTTTATTTATATTGTGCTTTACATGGTAGGCTACTCAAAGACACTTTACGGTAAAACCAGCACATTTATCACATAAAAACAAAATATGACCCTAGCATATTTAAAGCAATTAAAACACAGTGTAGCCTACAACTTTGTAAAATAAAAAGAAAGTGAGAGGCAAGGGCGAGCGTCCAAAGTCTCAAAAGTGAATGTCAAAAGCGAGCGGTGAAAGGGAGCGTAGAAGGCAAAGCCGAGTGGCGAGGGCGAGTGGCGAGGGCGAGTGTCGCGATCGAGCGGCGGGATCAAGCGGCAAGGGCCAAGGGCAAGGGCAAGGGCAAGCGGCAAGGGCGAGGGTAGAAAACGAGCATCGAAGGCGAGCGTCAAAGGCAAGCGGCGAAGGCGAGTATCGAGGGTCAAAAGCGAGCGGCAAAAGCAAGCGTCCAAAATCCCAGATAAGGGTAAAACAAAGTATTGCAAGCGACAGACAGAAGGGTTCCTGATGTAGGTGCTATACAAATAAAGTTATTATTTTAATAAATGTATAAGATAAAGAGGTGTAGGGCACCATGTTACATCTGATTTATTACAAGAATTAACAGCAGACTAAATATTCTACAGCAGATGTTTGAGGCTGGAAACAGACACGATGGGAGCAGACGGGATTACAGTGAGTGGGGGGGGGGGAGGGTTGAGATGACAATAAACAATGAACACAGTCAATGTCGGTCAGATATACAGCTGTCTGTGTGTGTGTGTGTGTGTGTGTGTGTGTGTATGTGTGTGTGTGTGTGTATGTGTGTGAAACTGTGTGAGAGTGTGTGTGTGTGTGTGTGTGTTTGTGTGTCTGTTTGCATGTGTTTGTGTGTGTGTCTGTTTGTGTGTGTGTGTGTGTGTGTGTGTGTGTGAGAGTGTGTGTGTGTCTCTGTGTGTGTAATAGAGTGTGTGTGTGTGTGTGTGTGTGTGTGTGTGTGTGTGTGTGTGTGTGTGTGTGTGTGTGTGTTAGGGCTTTGACTTTTGCCCAATATCTTATTTGTCTGTTTTTTAATATTAAAATACATTTGAATATTTATTAATATAATTCTACCATCAAATGCCTTTTGTATTGTAGATGTTCTATCCACCGTGACAGTGTCTCATGTCAGTAGGCAGCCAGTGATGTTTTCAGAAGAAAAACCCTGTCCTGACTCTTCTTTTTAATTAAAAGTCAGACCAGAGCTTGAAGTTAATTCTTTTAAATCTTCTTCAGTTTTTTTTTGCCTCATAAAGGGGAAAAACGGGAATTGCTGTGTCTGTATGATCCTGTCCTGTCCTATTCATGGTAGCCTACTCGTGGACATTGCGCCGTCATCACGTGCTGTAGTAGAGGGGGTATCATGTCCTATTCTGGGCTGGGACACATATTCATACGGTTTTAATAAAGAACTTATCGGACTTTAACTTATTATTACACCTACAATAATGTAGCTGTCCTCAATTTAGGTCGTCCTGATCGTCTCACCTGTGGTTCTTCCTGCATCCACCGTGTGTGATTGTGTGTGTGTGTTTGTGTGTGTGCATGCATCAGTCACGGAGGGAACGTGTGTCTGTGTGTGTGAGTGTATGTGTGTGCGAGTGCGAGAGAGTGTGTGTATGTGTGTGTCTGTGTGTGTGTGTGTGTGTGTGTGTCTGTAGAATGTGTGTGTATGCATGTGTGTGTGTATGTATGTGTGTCTGTGTCTGTGTCTTTCTCACCCTCCTCCAAAACTTGTGACATGGTGATTGTCCAGACTCCCCGCAGAGGAAGAAAGTCTTACTTCACTGAAAAAAAAGGACAACAACTCTTAATGTCAATTGATCTGATATGATGATCATAACCTAAAAGGGAGTTTTTCCTCGCCAATGTCGCACTGTTGCTTGCTCTGGAGGGAACTACTAGAACTGTTGGGTCCTTGTAAATTATGGAGTATGGTCTTGACCTACTCTATCTGTAAAGTGTCTCGAGATAACTCTTGTTATCAATTGATACTATAAATAAAATTGAATTGAAATTGAATTGAATTGAATAACCTAAACTTCAACGTGACTTAATAGGAAACCTTTTATCAGGGCCCGAGCACTGAAGGACGGTGTAAGGACCCGTTAATCACTCTCCGAAATCTGCACATGCATCAGGACTGATTGAAAAAGTCAACATTTTATGGGTTTTGTGCTTGGCTGTGAAAACATGGCATAATATGTAACAGTTTCCTATCTATATATCTATCTATCTCACATCAATGTACCCTTTCCTGATTTCTGAATGTCCACCTGATAAACGTTTGACATACTGTCTCTTTAGCTGCTAGATAGATAGATACAGTGGGGCTCAAAAGTTTGGGCACCCCAGGTAAAAATTTGTATTAATATGCATAAAGAAGCCAAGAAAAGATGGAAAAATCAAAAGGAATCAAATGACAGATTATAATATGTCACAAAAAGTCAGATTTTATTTCCATCATTTACACTTTCAAAATAACAGAAAACAAAAAAATGGCGTCTGCACAAATTTGGGCCCCCTGCAGAGTTAATACCTTGTACCTCCCTCTTTCCCAGCTTGGAAACGCTTCTTGTAGCAGCCAAGAGTCTTTTAATTCTTGTTTGAGGTACACTACCGTTCAAAGGTTTGGGGTCACCCAAACAATTTTGTGTTTTCCTGAAAAGTCACACTTATTCACCACCATACGTTGTGAAATGAATAGAAAATAGAGTCAAGACATTGACAAGGTTAGAAATAATGATTTGTATTTGAAATAAGATTTTTTTTACATCAAACTTTGCTTTCGTCAAAGAATCCTCCATTTGCAGCAATTACAGCATTGCAGACCTTTGGCATTCTAGCTGTTAATTTGTTGATGTAATCTGGAGAAATTGCACCCCACGCTTCCAGAAGCAGCTCCCACAAGTTGGATTGGTTGGATGGGCACTTCTTGCGTACCATACGGTCAAGCTGCTCCCACAACAGCTCAATGGGGTTCAGATCTGGTGACTGCGCTGGATAGAATACCATCCATTACCAAAGCAACCCCAGCAGGTTGCTAAATGTGGGCTAATTTGATGTTACGTATCCTCTTTAGCTTCTTAGCTTGGCTTTCCAGAAAGAGCTTCCGTTAACTAGATCTGAAAATCATCGAAAGACACTTAGATAAATCTGAGCCGGTCAGTGGTAAAAAACACTTTTAGTGAACGTACATTATGGTTTGCGGCCGGCGGCTGTTCTTGGACCATTTTAATATTATTTTTATTTTTAAAGATTTTTTGGGGCATTTTAGCCCTTTAATGACTATTTTATGGTAAATGTCTTTTTATGTCTTTTTATAGCCAAACGTTTTTATTATTATTATTATTATTATTATTATTATTATTATTATTATTATTATTATTATAATGTATTTTTCTTTGCTGCTGGAAATTTTTATTTCAATTTAAAAGGATTAATAAAGAGCAGTCTAAGTCTAAGGCTGAATCCTATTTCTCCATCTTACCCCTACCCCCTTACCCCTACCCCTTGGCCCTAGAAAACAAGGGGTAACACACAGGGGTGGTGTCCCATTTCATAGGGGTGAACACACACCCCTATGAAATGGGACACCACCCTTCCAAGATGCCGTCTGTCTGTCGATTGCGTAGGTTTTGACAACAGTGTCATTTGCATTTCAGTTATCACCGTTATAAATGTCATAGATGTTCAGAAAAACATTTCGTTAACAAAAATCTGTCTCTATTGCCCAATAAATTAAACATAACAGGCAAAAACATTACATAAAATATGTTATGTTACAGAACCATTATCAACTATTAGAACCATAACTTACATGTCACACACACAAATGGCACTCAAATGTGTAACATTTGTTATATGACACTAGAGAGGACCGAGCGCGTGTTATAAGACACTAAAACACTAAAGGAGACGACCGAGCGCGTGTTATAAGACACTAAAACACTAAAGGAGACGACCGAGCGCGTGTTATAAGACACTAAAACACTAAAGGAGACGACCGAGCGCGTGTTATAAGACACTAAAACACTAAAGGAGACGACCGAACGCGTGTTATAAGACACTAAAACACTAAAGGAGACGACCGAGCGCGTGTTATAAGACACTAAAACACTAAAGGAGACGACCGAGCGCGTGTTATAAGACACTAAAACACTAAAGGAGACGACCGAGCGCGTGTTATAAGACACTAAAACACTAAAGGAGACGACCGAGCACGTGTTATAAGACACTAAAACACTAAAGGAGACGACCGAGCACGTGTTATAAGACACTAAAACACTAAAGGAGATGACCGAGCACGTGTTATAAGACACTAAAACACTAAAGGAGATGACCGAGCACGTGTTATAAGACACTAAAACACTAAAGGAGATGACCGAGCACGTGTTATAAGACACTAAAACACTAAAGGAGATGACCGAGCACGTGTTATAAGACACTAAAACACTAAAGGAGACGACCGAGCGTGTGTTGATTCTGCAGCTTCTGCATGGCATATGCTGCCAACTGATTCATGTTAAACGCTTTCAAATCCAATAGCCTACTGAAATAATTTCTTACGATTTTAATGGTTCAATATACCTGACTATGGAACTGACTCTTTAAATTTCTCTTTTGAAATGTGAGTTACCTTTGCTTGATCTTTTTCTTGATGATATTGCCTCCTTTTACTCCGTTTACTGTCTGTTTGTAGTTATGTTGCTGCCTGTCTTAACCAGGTCTCCCTTAAAAACAAATTTGAGTCTTAGAGTGCCCATATTATGAAAAAAATCCCTTTTTCTGGGATTTGGGGGGTTATTTTGTGTCTCTGGTGCTTTCACACACACAAAAACCATCCATGCTAATGAGTGATATCCGTTTTCTGAATGTCCTCTGTCTTCAGACTCCGGGTGAGCTGTTAAATATCTGCACAGCTTTCTACGTCGCTAGAGACGAGGTGGCTAACCGTAGCATGCTAGCTCATTGTCATTAGGCTTGTTGGAGATGAACTGCGCCTCGCCTGTAAAGTGGACGAGAGGCGGCAGCAGCAGGGGGGGGGGGACAAAAAGCTGCGGTGAAGTCAGACAGTTTCCATCCGATTCCAGCAGCCTACAGACTGGACAGGAAGTGACAAAAACACTGTGGTGCGATTATGATTTAATAAAATATAATCAGACCCACATATCAGCTGGTACACACTCTCTAGTTGTTTTAATTATGACAGAGTAGCTCTCAGAATGTTTTACATGCAATCTGTTGCTGATTTTTATTAACAACAGACTGGAGATGATCAGTGATCTGAACGGATTTAATCTCTCTGACTTCTTAACATCACTATCAGCCACATAAGGTGTGTTCTGTACAGAATAAGCCTTTAAATCAGACAAATAGCAATTAAAATCCCTCCGATTCAAAAACGATAAAAAGTTTATATAAAACGTCATCATAAAACGCAGACCTGGCTCATCTCGAACGAGCCTAATGGCAACACACTAGGCTCGTTCGAGATGAGCCAGGTCTGCGCAGAATCGATCACCGGTGATCGGCGCCCGTTGCATGCCGGTTAGATTTGTGTCCAACTTGATCCCGACTTGCTCTGACGTCATGCACACGTGGGCGACGGAAATCTCACGAGAGCAAGGCGGCCGCAGGTCTGAGACGCAGGCAGCGCAGTTGCTTTTCACCGACTGCAAGAGCCAGGCGGACCCAGAGCATGCTGGGAAACGCCGGCTTCTCAGCTGATTTAACAGCTGATTGGTTTACAACATGATGACGTTTTATATAAACTTTTTATTGTTTATTTAATCGGAGGGATTTTAGTTGCTATTTGTCTGATTTAAAGACTTATTCTGTACAGAACACACCTTATGTGGCTGATAGTGACGTTAAGAAGTCAGAGAGACTAAATCCGTTCAGATCACGGATCATCTACAGTCTGTTGTTAATAAAAATCAGCAACAGATCTCATGTAGAACATTCTGAGAGCTACTCTGTCATAATTAAAACAACTAGAGAGTGTGTACCAACTGATATGTGGGTCTGATAACATTTTATTAAATCGGAATCGCACCACAGTGTTTTTGTCACTTCTTGTCCAGTCTGAAGGCGGCTGGAATCAGATGGAAACTGTCCGACTTTACTGCAGCTTTTTGTCACCGCCCCCTGCTGCTGCCGCCTGCTCTCGTCTACTTTACAGGCGAGGCGCAGTTCATCTCGAACGAGCCTATCGTTCCAGCAGCCCCTAGTTGACCATGATCTCCAAAAGAACTACTTCCTGTCCCTGTTCTACTTCCTGTCCCTGTTGTGCAGGTATTCCACAAGTGGCCCTTGTCTAGAAGAAGTCTCCCAGCTAATCCTGCCTTGGACTGACCAAAGCTGGAGAAAGAGTTATCTAGCTGATGGGATCTTACCGAGCTACTGAGCATGTGCAGCTCCCAACAAAGATAGGATAGAAGTGTGATGTCTCACTCTGGAGCTAAAACTAGTGAGATGTCTCACTCTGTAAAACAAGTGAGATGTCTCACTCGGGTGCTAAAACTAGTGAGATGTCTCACTCTGGAGCTAAAACAGAGATCTAAACACACAGGGTACAACAAAATTATGGTGTTTTTTGAAAAAAAAAAAAACATGGAAACCTATCCTGGTACAACCTCAAAATACAATTATGTACCTGAAAATGAGCAGAATATGGGCTAAATATGGGGATAACTGAATGGGACTCTCCTGGTTAAAGAAATAAATCGGAACGTTTAATTAATGTAAGTTTATCATGCTTGTTGCACCCGCCGTGGTAAAATAGACAAGAACAGCCAGTTCTCATGAACCATTTGTTCAAATATCATACGTTTTGGTCTGCATACATTTTTGTACGACATCATACGGACACGTTCATGAATAGCTCCTTCAGCAGCAGACTGATACACCCACGGTGTAAGAAGGAGAGGTACCGCAGGTCCTTCATCCCGGCCACTGTCAGACTCTACAACACCTGCACTACCTGACAATGTTGTAGTTTCTGTTCCTGTTTTTCATTTAATCCAGACTTCCTGTATATCTTTATTATCTGTATTTATATTTTTCCATTACAAGTACTTATTTTTTCTAAATTATTTATGGTCACAGGTATATATAATTTATATTATGGTTACCTACTTTAGCTATATTATTTTAATTACATATTCAATTTAATTTTAACATTACTCACTTACACTGCAATATTGTTTTTCTGTACTATGGCAACCGCACTTTACAAAACCTTTACTTGACTCCACTTTACATTCAGCCATACCTTCTGCTCATTGTCTGTTTGCTTGTTTGTTGTGTGTGTACTTGTGTGTTTGTTTGTTTTACTTTTATTGTAGAAAATGTTGCTGTAATAAGGGAATTTCCCCGCTGTGGGATGAATAAAGTATAATCTAATCTAATCTAATCTAATGAGGCGTTGACTTCAGTGCCCCCGTTGGGAAATTTCTTCTGCAGTTCCATAGAAGATCAAATTGTGCACGCTGCAGCTCAACAACACGTTATTGTTGATAATCTTAATGGACATAAATGTGTTTGCACGCTTAAAAATTCTTTGTATAAGCATTCAATGAAACGTCAATGAAGATATTAAACTGGAAATCCCTTCCGGGATCCAGAGACGTTCAGAAAGTGTGCGCTCATTGTTGAGCTTTATGGGATGGATTGCCACAACATTTGGAACACATACCAAGTAGATGACTTTCCTTGCACGGCAGATGGATATTTTCCAGGCTTCAAGTACTCTTGCATGGCCTAGAAAGACTATTTTCCAGAGACTATCAAGAAGAAAGAGACATCTGGAAAATCAGTGGAGACATTTTTTTAAGCTTCACAACCCCCGAGAAATAACTTTTCACTGTTAGAGTTTGATCCGTTCGGTCTGACAACATTTGAAAAGTCTTGAAAACCTGCCCAATTAAATCATTTAAGGTCCCATGGCATGGTGCTCTTTGGATGCTTTTATATTGACCTTAGTGGTCCCCTAATACTGTATCTGAAGTCTCTTTTATATAGACCTTAGTGGTCCCCTAATACTTTATCTGAAGTCTCTTTTATATAGACCTTAGTGGTCCCCTAATACTTTATCTGAAGTCTATTTTTATATAGACCTTAGTGGTCCCCTAATACTGTATCTGAAGTCTCTTTTATATAGACCTTAGTGGTCCCCTAATACTGTATCTGAAGTCTCTTTTATATAGACCTTAGTGGTCCCCTAATACTTTATCTGAAGTCTCTTTTATATAGACCTTAGTGGTCCCCTAATATTGTATCTGAAGTCTCTTTTATATAGACCTTAGTGGTCCCCTAATACTTTATCTGAAGTCTCTTTTATATAGACCTTAGTGGTCCCCTAATACTGTATCTGAAGTCTCTTTTATATAGACCTTAGTGGTCCCCTAATACTGTATCTGAAGTCTCTTTTATATAGACCTTAGTGGTCCCCTAATACTGTATCTGAAGTCTCTTTTATATAGACCTTAGTGGTCCCCTAATACTGTATCTGAAGTCTCTTTTATATAGACCTTAGTGGTCCCCTAATACTTTATCTGAAGTCTCTTTTTATATAGACTTTAGTGGTCCTCTAATACTTTATCTGAAGTCTCTTTTTATATAGACCTTAGTGGTCCCCTAATATTGTATCTGAAGTCTCTTTCCCAAAATTCAGTCTTGGTGCAGAATTCCAGCCACTAGAGCCAGTCCCACAATGAGCTTTCCTTAGTATGTGCCATTTCTGAGTCTGTAGCTATTGAGGAGGAGGGGGGGTGTGTCCTTGACCAACTGCCACTTTGTTTGTTTGAAAGCCATGATGTCTCTTTCTCATGGGGGAATTCTCTGGGCAGACAAAGCAGAGAAAGGGAGGTAACCTTGCCCCTTATGACATCATAAGGGGAAGATTCCAGATCGGCCCATCTGAGCTTTCATTTTCTCAAAGGCTGAGCAGGATACCCAGGGCTCGGTTTACACCTATCACCATTTTTAGCCACTGGGGGGCCATAGGCAGGCTGGGGGAACGCATGTTAATGTTAAAAAACCTCATAAATTGAGGTTTTCATGCAGTGGGCTGGCGGAGGTCCCTAGTGCGCATCATCCAGGTAATATCTGGCTCCATGAAGGTTTCATACGCCCGTGTGTCACTCAAGACTGAATGGGACTCCAACGCTGTATCCGGTTTTTATTATACATCATTATGACTCCTTTTCCCAAACAGTTCCCAGTAATGGCTTCTCAGATGGTAATAATAAAAATAATAATAAAAATAATAATAATAATTTATTAAAAGGAAATTATTCTGTTGTTATTATTATTATACACATTCACACAGGCCTCAACTACAGTACCTATTCATGCACTAATGGAGAGATGTCAGAGTAGGGGGGCTGCCCATGGAAAGGTGCCTCAAGCAGTTGGGGGTTCGTGCCTTGCTCAAGAGCACCTTGGCAGTGCGCAGGAGGTGAACTGGCACCTCTCCAGCTACCAGTCCACCACAAAACGTGGTTCTGTGTTAATGAAACCATCTGATGCGTCAGGTTAACAAATGACACCACTCAATATATTAACATATCCCTGTTAGCATGCTGTTAGCATTTAGCCTCATGGAGCTGCAGACTCCCTAGTCCTCCTTTAAAAACGTCACTCACACACATTGTCAGTATTAACTGCAAAATACAACTCACCGCCTCTTCGTCGTCCTCTTCCTCTGGTTCAGTTTGTTTCAGTGTGTGAATCCGCAAGTGGTGACTGACATGTATGTGATTTTACTACCAACCCAAAACAGACACTAATCCTCTCTAACCCGATTTAATCCACCAACCACCTCTCTCCCTTCTCTCTTTCTCTATTCCCCTTCTTCTCTGTTTCTCTTTGCTTTCTTCTGTTATATTAAAACATTTTTTTTCCTGCCCGTCTTTCTGTCACAATCTGTTTCTCTCTGGTTCTTTCTACTCCTCATTACTTTCTCGCTCATTTACCCTGTCGCTCCATCGCTCACTTTAAGCACTTCTACAACAGATCACAAAGCTTCTTAACTCTTAGCTGCTTTTAGACACACACACACACACACACACACACACGCACACACTCACGGCAGGTCAGATAGCACAGCACTAGCAGGCAACACAGTGTTAAGAGGGCAGCAGTAGTTGTGATGCATTAAATCCTGCTGCAACATCTGGGTCTTCAAGAGGCCAGCTGTGTGTGTGTGTGTGTGTGTGTGTGTGTGTGTGTGTGTGTGTGTGTGTGTGTGTGTGTGTGTGTGTGTGTTGGGGGTGAGGGTCACTGGGTCAACTACTCAGAGATTAACACTGATCCTTCAGAAACAGCCAGACGTAAGAGACATGGCTCCCAATGTCAAAATATCAAACCTGTCAAGGATTCACCAATAACTGCTCAGATAAAGAAAAACTAATATATATGCTGTAGATATACAATATATATCATATATATATATATATATATATATATATATATATATATATATACATATACACTATTAAATCATGTCAAGTCAAAGATTATTATAGCCCAGTATCATTAAACTGTACATATAAAAAACAGTGATGTTTATATAGATCCACCCACGTTGAGTGTTCTGTGAGTGAGTTATGAAATAGAGAAAGTGACAATATACTTTCCTGTCTAAGTCTAAATTGTGTGTGATCAACAATTGAAAGGCCTGTTCTTCAGCTTTATCATGTTGTGTATTGTGTCTCTCTGATGCTGCTGCATTTAAAGAAAGAGTCATAAGCACCAGATACTGTTTCTTGGTAATCACCCAGTTTAATGCAAGCTTTAAATTCACACATGTATGACACGTATGAAGAGTCTTTTTTTCCCAGGGAAACTTTTTTCCTTTGTGGTCGGAATTATTTGAACACTCCCCAACAATGCAAACTTTAAATTCACACGTATGAGATACATATGTGAATGTGATGCAGACGGATCATTTTTCATTTTTATTTTCACAAAGCGCTGCAGGATCACATCAGGCCATATTATTAACTTCATTAACAAGCAACACAGGTGTCTCTGAAATAACTGAAATGTTCCCATTATTACTTGTCCTGAAGAATACTTACTACAAAGGACTCAGCAGCATGTGTGTCTGTGGCCTAAATGAAAATGAGGCCACAGACACAGGCATAGGGAGGCGACCCTCTCGTCCACCGGGGTAAACTCCAACTCCAAAGTTCCGGCTCCTTCCCCCACAGAGAGGTGACATTCCACGTCCCCAGAGCCAGCCTCTGCCGGTGTGTGTGTGTGTGTGTGTGTGTGTGTGTGTGTGTGTGTGTGTGTGTGTGTGTGTGTGTGTGTGTGTGTGTGTGTGATATATACATTAAAAAAAAAAAAAAATCCCCCTCTCACCCCTTGTGGGGTGGGATGTGTCATCCTCAAGCTCGGGTCCTCTACCAGAGGCCTGGGAGTTTGAGGGTTCTGCGCAGTATCTTAGCTGTTCCTAGGACTGCACTCTTCTGGACAGAGACCTCTGATGTTTTACCTGGAATCTGCTGGAGCCACTCTCCCAGTTTGGGGGTCACAGCCCCCAGTGCTCCGATTACCACCGGCACCACTGTTGCTCTTACTTTCCACATATTTTCTAGCTCCTCTTTCAGCCTCTTCCTGCCTGCATCTTACACCCTGCTGTTATGTGCTGTACTGTCTCAGGGGCATCCTTGCACAGTCTGCACCTGGGGTCCTGCCTGGTGTGGTAGAGCCCAGCCTCTATTGATCTTTTACTGAGTGCTTGTTCTTGTGCTGCCATGATTAGTGCCTCTGTGCTGTCCTTCAGTCCAGCCTTTTCCAGCCACTGGTAGGATTTCTTGATATCAGCCACTTCTTCTATTTGTCTGTGGTACATGCCGTGCAGCAGCTTGTCCCTCCATGATGGTTCTTCATCTTCCTTGTCCTCACCTTCAGGTTTCTGCTGCCTGAGGTATTCACTAACCCCTCATCTTTGGGGGCCATCTTTCTGATGTACTACTGGATCTTCGTTGTTTCATCCTGGATAGTGGTCTTGACACTCACTAGCCCTCGGCCTCCCTCACTACGCTTGGTGTACAGTCTCCGTGTGCTGGATTTGGGGTGAAACCCTCCATGCATTGTGAGGAGCTTTCTTGTCTTGATGTCAGTAGCCTCTATCTCCTCCTTTGGCCAGTTTATTATACCAGCGGGGTATCTGATGACTGGCATATTGGTTAATGTCCATTGTCTAAGAGCTGTATGTAACACCTATGATACAGCCCTTTACAACGGGGAACTGAAGCCATTATCTCTGCTCTGTTTAAAGCAACCAGACTCCTTTGACAAAAACAGTAATTTTACGTGTAGATCCCGGGAGATGCTGCTCTACCACGGCCTCCAATGGTAACTTTGTTTGTCTTATTGTGGGACTTTAGTGTTAAAGGTGAAATCCCTTTTACTATGAACGTAACTACAGTGTGTATTTCTAGCACATTTTTACTCCCATCGCACCAGAAAGCGATGCTTGGTCAGGTGCCTTTGGCGTTGTTGCTGACCCAACCACAAACGATCCTTCAGCGTCATATTTAGACTCTTGGCATCAGTGTTGGACGCTCTCGGGACTTGCATCTAGCTGTATGGCGTTTAGAAAAAGATTGTGGTTTGGGTAAAAATCAAATGTTACTTTCCCTCTGGTTACGCAAGTGATGTTGAATGTGGCCCTCTGTGTGTGTGTGTGTGTGTGCGTGTGCTTGTGTGTGTCTTAAATATCTCAAGAACTGTTCTTCCGATTTACTACACACGCTTCCTGGGTATCCTATGAACATGCGTTTGGGTTAGTTAGTTATTTAGGGTTAACTTGGAGCTGTTTGGATAGCGTTAGATATTGAATATTAATTAATAAATAAACTTCATTCAGAGCATTTTATTAAGAGGAAACTCAATAAAAAGCCTTTTTTTGCTGACACTATATCATACTGAGTTGCATATACAGTGCTTTGGGGTCCATTTGCAAGTAGTTTTGGTTTTGGAGAAAGCTGCAAGCAGCAATACCAGAGGCCAAGCAATCGGCCCGTCCCAAACAGGCCCATTTTCAATGGGCACCGAACTAGTCTTTTAATTTTCAGGAAAGATTGCAGATATATAAGCTTCTGGCTTGAGTGTTTTGTTTAGTCTACATTTCTCTCTTCCTTAAAGAACAACGAGGCTCTCTATCCTTCCACGTCACATGCATGCCATGACGACATTTGTTTTAGCTGTATTGTTGTCTGGATGGAAACTGTATACCTTTAGAGTCTTAGAGCTTAAACTCGCTGTGTTGTGCCAAAAATAGGTTGATATGACAAAAAGGAAAAAATTTTGAATATGTATCATAAATTGGGAGAAATATAGGAGAGGGCAATGAACAACAGCATTCTCCCAGGGAAAATGGGGAGGCTTGGTTGAGTTTAGAGTTTAGCTGGTAGCTCTGGAGCTCTCAATATATCATCATACAAGTGTTTATTTGATGTGATAAGTGTGTTTTTATATTCTTTTGTAAGGTTTAGAAGTGGAGTTAATTTATGTTTGGAAAGTTATAAGGCTCAGAATTTAATGTATTTTATATTTGAGTTTATTTACTAGAAAATGTATTTACAATGTTTAGTCAGTTAAACATTTACATATTTATGTTACACAATTATTAGTTACATATTTACATGTTTAAATATTTAACAGTCAGAATATTCTGTTGAATCTGCCTCCTTGATTTCCTCACATTTACCTGGGTTTAAGGTCTTGCTTCTGATTGGTTAGGAGAGTCATGTGCAAGACGGGGAACCAGGAAGTTTGGTTGTTATGATGTGTGTTCAGTAAAAGTACAATACTGAGAAAGTTATCCGTCTCCATCTTGCTGTTTACTCCCATAAAGAGTGATCCACCACCACATATCGAACCCTCACATTACATTTGGTGGCAGCATGGTGCTATTTTGGTGGTCTTTGCGCATTTGGTGAGTTTTACACCTACAATCTGTGGATGTTGTCACTTTTGTGCCATCTGGATTTTACACTCTTCGGGAGCAGCGGATTACTTGAAAAATAGTTTGGAGATATTAAGGGATTTATTTTTCTACTTTACGTGCTTTTTGTGATTTTTTTGGACTGGACATTTTGTCACCATGTCGGCTGATGAAAGTGACGCTGTGCTGCAGTCTCCTCCCTCGCAACAACGGCAAGATGTCGCAGGGACTGGTGCTGCTTCTCTAGCCACACGTGCTGTCGCCAGTGCCTTGAAAATTGACCTTCCACTTGCTTTTAAAGGAGATGGGACTGAATCATTCACAAGTTGGTCTCGGCGATTTGAAGTGGCAGTGCAGGCTATGAGTTCACATGATGCAGATCTACCCACACTGATGGCCTCCGTCCTCCCTACTCGCCTGGCAGATGCTGCATTTCTGTATTGGGACAGCCTTCCTTCTTTGATCCAGAGGGACTATGAGTTGGTGAAGGAGAAACTCAGGGACGTTTTTGGACCAATATACTCCCTGCCATTCTTCCAGACACATGTGAATGCTCAACCTCGTAAACCAGGACCCATATCTTCAGTCAAAAGTCCATGAGATGGGTGCTGAGGATCTTGAGGGAGCCCTGCGTGTTGCCAGCCGCTGTGAGAGAGCACGTGCAGCGCTCCAACAAACGACTGTAGGGTCTCCACACACTCAATCATCGGAGCAAGTAGCTATGGTTCGTTCTAAACAACAAGCTTCTGCATGCAGTTGAGCTGCTGACTCTTACTGTCAATAGCTTACAAAGTGAAGTACACCTGTTACGTGAAAAACACAGTTACCTGGCTCAGCGTGTGGACTCCACACCTGAAAGGTTTTCCTCCAACAATGTTCAATACAGTGCACGCAGTGTCTCTCCACAACCCTACCGTGACACACAGCACCACAGAGACGACTACTTACCTGAGCAGCATCATGGTCGTGATACAAGGCCCTGCTATGAACGTTGTCCTCCTTCCCCTGTTGCTCAGAGGGACCGTCAGTGGCATGACGATGGCAGACGTGACCGGCATCGCTCTCCCTCACGTCAGTCCTATCAGCACTCCAGGTATGGTCTCCATGACAACGATGACACAAACAGATTCAGCCGCAGCCCTAGTCCTGCTCCGCAGAGAAACAGGGATGCAAGTCCACACACTAAGGGCAGTGTTCGCTTCCAGTCTCCTGAAAGATATTCACACCCTGTCTCCAACCGGCAGGGAAACTTCCGTTAGCTGCTGTTGAGGGGCAAACATCAGCTACTGTCTCACTGCCCCGTAAGGATTTCCCCAAGTTCATGCCTGACAAGAATGACTCACAACCTGATGATTCTGTCTCTTCTACAATCTTGGCTATTATTGAAGGCATTGAAGTGTGCACTTTAATTGACTCTGGTTCTACTGTCTCCATTGTGAGCGAAGATTTTCGTAACTCTCACCCAGCATTGAGGAAACGCCCCATGACACCCTCCTCTCTGCCAGCTCGCTCAGTCAATGGACAGTGCCTGGACATTTTAGGCAAGTTAACAATTGGGATCAGACTGGGACATCAGGTATGGCAACAGGACTTTGAAATTCTCCGAGGTGCTTGCCAGCCAGTCATTCTTGGTTTTGATTTTCTGCTGCAACACCATGCCCTCCTGGACATCAAAAACAAAATGCTGCAACTTTGGGACATGAAAATTCCTCTCCTGCCCAAAGGACATGAAGTGGCCGCCTGCTGTAATGTGTCGGTGCTAGCGCCCACTAAGATTCCAGCTATGAGTGAAACCCTCATTACAGCCTGTGTGTCAGCAGCCACACCTGCTTCCCCCATGCCAACTGACTACTGTGGTGTTCTCATGCCCAACACATCGTGTGACATCATCGTGGCACATTCTCTCAGTGAGGATCAAAATGGCACGACTGTTGTTCGACTCTTAAATCCCTCCAGAGATGGGTGAATTTCATTCGGCGTCATCTGTTGACATCATATCAGGTGAAAGGTCATGCTGTTCAGTCTCCCTCGGACATGATTTGGCTCCTCCTGTCCAGATACATGACAACGACCTGTCACCTTCCCAGGTTCAATCTCTGAGATCACTACTTCGGAAGTACTTGGCAGTATTCAGTAAACACTCAGAAGACAGAGGTTGCACTAACATCATCAGGCATCAAATCCGCACTGGTGATGCTACACCAATTAAACAGAGAGCCTACAGGGTGACACCAGAACAGAGAGCTGAAATACATACTCAAGTTGAAAGCCTGTTAGAAGCAGATGTCATTGAAGAAAGCTACAGTCCCTGGGCTGCGCCAGTTGTTTTGGTGCGCAAGAAAAATGGCACACGGCGTTTCTGCCTGGACTACAGAAAACTCAATGCAGTGACAATCAAGGATTCCCACCCACTTCCAAGAGTCGACGATGCACTGGATGCTTTGTCGGGCTCTGCCTGGTTCTCCACAATGGACCTGCAACATGGCTATTGGCAAGTTGAGTTGGATGAGGAAGATCGTGAAAAGACAGCATTCACAACAGGTAGTGGCCTTTACCACTTTAAAGTGATGCCAATGGGTCTCACCAATGCCCCAGCCACATGCCAGCGCTTGATGGAAATGGTGCTTCGTGGCCTTCCGTGGAAAACCTGCCTAGTGTATGTGGATGATGTCCTCATCTACAGCCGCTCTTTCAGTGAACATCTCCAGCACCTGGAAGAAATTCTCTCCAGATTCCAGTCAAGTGGCCTGAAGCTGAATCCCTCAAAATGCTGTTTTGCCAGAGATCAGGTACAGTTTCTGGGCCATGTTGTATCCAAAGATGTCATTCAGCCAGACCCGCGAAATGTGAAAAGTGTTCAAGACTGGCCGGTTCCACGGTCAGCTACAGAAGTAAGAGCATTTCTTGGACTTTATTCATATTACCGCAAGTTCATCAGAAGCTTTGCACATCACAGTGTTCCCCTACATGCCCTCACAGAGAAGAATGCACCTTTTCAATGGACTTTTCAATGTCAGGATGCATTCACTTATCTGAAACATGCACTCACAAACCCTCCAGTGGTTGCATTCCCTAACTTCACTGTGCCATTTTCCCTCTATACAGATGCTTCGGGCTCTGCTATTGGTGCTGTGCTTGCTCAGAGACAAGGGAATCAAGAAAAAGTGATTGCTTATGCCAGTCATGTCCTTACAAAAGCAGAAAGAAAATGGTCAACGTATGACAGAGAACTCTGGGCCTTTGTCTGGGCCGTGCAACATTTCCGCCACTACCTTTACAAACAGCCCTTTGTTATTGTCACTGACCACAAACCTCTCCTGGGTCTCAGGAAAATACCAATTGACAATGACCAAACTGGTCTTCGTGCACGCTGGGCTCTTGAACTTGATCCTTTTGAATGGACTGTTATTCACAAGGATGGCCACAGTCACCTCAATGCTGATGCAACGTAACGTCGCCCAGCTGACATCAGACCAACAGAGCAGAACACCTTCTCCAGTGCTCCTGGTAATACAAGCTCTGACAAGAGATATTCTAGCCAAAGTCCTATAAGTCTGTCTAGTCCTGTCAGTTCTGTACATCACAGTCTCTGCAGTACTGACACAGAGACTATTTGCTGTAACCTGACTGGACCACAGTCTCCTCCAGCCTCCTCACAATGTGTTTCAGAGTCTGTCTCCGCCACATTTGTCCTTCAGCTCCCTGAAGATGACTTCAAAAAGGAACAACAGGAAGACGCCATCCTGTCAGAGGTCATTAGCTGGAAAGTTGAAGGACAGAAACCACCGCACACTTGCTGAGAAGGCACTTTGGCACGAGTTCCACAGACTTAACTTTCATAATGGTGTACTCTGCCGTACAGTTTTCAACCCATCCACAAAATCTGTGCTCCATCAAATGATTGTCCCTCATGCTTTGAAAGACACTGTTCTGAAGATGTTGCATGGAAATCCAGTATCTGGTCATTTATCTGCTGATAAAGTTCTGAAACGTGCTCAACAACTGTGTTACTGGCCCTTTATGTCACGTGACATCAAGATGTGGTGCAAGCAATGTACCCCATGTGACGCGAGACGGAGTCCCTCACCTCATCAGAGAGCTCCAATCAGAACAATTGTTGCTACTGAGCCATTCCAAAAGGTTGCAGCTGACCTACTTGAGCTCCCCATCACAGGTCGAGGAAACAGGTATGTGCTTGTTGTCCAAGATTATTTTTCCAAGTATGTCAACCTCTATGCCATTCCAGATCAGCGCTCTATAACAGTGGCAAAATGTCTGTTTGAACACTTCATCTGTGAACATGGTATCCCGGAGATGCTTCACACTGATCAGGGACGTCAATTTGAGTCTGACCTGGTGAAACATCTGTGTGAACTGCTGGGCATGCAGAAAACACGTACCAGCCCATATCATCCAGTGATGGCATGATTGAGAGGTTTAATAGGACACTTATTGATCAGTTAGCCAAGACACTTCTTCAATGTCCTGGTGACTGGGATGACTGCCTCAACCAAGTTGCTTTGGCTTACAATACCAACCCTCACTCTACAACAGGTTTCACACCATTCTTCCTCACACATGGTCATGAAGCCAGGATGCCTGCCAACATGCTGTTACCTCAAAATACACCATCTTCATCTACTATGGCTTCTCCTGCTGACAATGTTGCCCAATTGATGCAGAAACTTCAGTTCGCTTTCAGTTCTGCTGCACGGAACAGAGATCATGCCCACAATCAGCAAAAACGACAGTATGACAAGAGTGTTAAGCACACTCCCTATGCTCCGGGAGACCTTGTCTGGTTAAATGATCCCACTACAACAAAACAGAAACTCGCTCCTCACTGGAAAGGCCCCTTTGAAATACTGGAGTGCCTTGGATCTGATGTGAATTCTCCTGGAGTGACCTATAGGATTCACTACCTCTTGGATCAGTCTGATATGTCCCAGATTGTCCACTACAATCGTCTCAGACCCTACCATGCTCCTGTGCCAGATCATGGACATGAGACACCTGCATGTGACTCGTTGCAACCTCAACTCCCTCGTTTGACTGCATTGTCAGGTGCTTTGCCCTTTAAGCCTTCAAAGTTGGGAGCCACGGGGAGGTACAACTTATCTGGCCGCTGCAGTATTCCCTCATTATCCCCTCCTACTGGCCAGTCACAACCCCTGCCACAGCCCCAATCCCATTCCCCCCTGACCCAGTCTTGGGCTGATTCCCATTTCTTCCCCTTACCCCTTCCCCTTGGCCCTTACCCCTACCCCTTGGCCCTCAAAACCAAGGGGTAAGGGCTAGGGGTGAAAACATACCCCTATGAAACGGGACACCACTTGGTGACATCACCATACAGTATTGATCACAAACTTCCAAGATGGCGTCTCTGTTGATTGTGTGGGTTTTGAGTGTCAACAGTGTCATATGCATTTATATATGTTTTAGGTATGTTATGTTCCCTATGGTGGTGCAGAGGCAGATGTTTTCTGTGTAATACTTAGGTCTGTTTGCAATACATATGTGTACACACACACACACACACACACACACACACACACACACACACAGTGTGTTGTATATCTGTTTCAGTTATCACCATTTTGAATGTCATTGATGTTCAGAAAAACATTTTAACAAAATTCTGTCTTTATTGCCTGATAAATTAAACATAACAGGCAAAAACATTACATTAAATATATCATATCACAGAACCATTATTAACTATTAGAACCATAACTTATATGTCACACACATAAAAAGGCTTCAAATGTATAAAACTAAAAAAAGACACAAGACCACAAACAAACAAATTAACTACAGCTGTTATTCTATTCCAGACCAGTCTGATGCCTGTTGGCCAGTAACCCCCCCCCCCCACAAATCATCAGTGTCCCTATCATAACCAACAACAATATACAAGTGCATGAACAGGAATTACAAATGATTACAATAATACAGTACCAATGCAATAATGAACAGGTACAACATGAACACATGATTTAAGAAACGTCTCCTCGTTTTCAGCTCGAAAGTGTTGGGAAGCTGCTGGGTTTCCTCCTGGTCCCTGTCTGATACAGGACAGTATATATAGTATAAAGTGGACCAGCTGCTGGGTCCTCCTGGTCCCTGTGTGATACAGGACAGTATATATAGTATAAAGTGGACCAGCTGCTGGGTCCTCCTGGTCCCTGTGTGATATAGGACGGTATACGTAAAGCACGTAGCGATGTATCATAGATTAATATTAATATATACAGTCTATGCGATGTATACAGTTCATTCAAGGCAGAGAAATGCGGGACTGTTGTTCAAATCAACGTTAGCGTTAGCGATTAGCGTTAGCGATTAGCGTTAACGATTAGCGTTAGCGCAAGCTAGCGATTTTTAAAAAGTTTTAATTAACGTTGTTGCAAGTATACATGTACAGGACTGCATAGACCACAAAACAAGACTGTCGTAACTTTTAAATCAATTGTTTAAGCCGAAAATATTTACATTTATGTGTCTCTCTTGTAGATGTGGCAGCCATTGTTGCTTCTGTGTTTACAAGTGAGCTCCAGATCTGACTTGCTTTCTAGGGCCATACACCCCTTGATCCTTCACCTAGCACTCGGTCACTTCAAGGAATGGGACACCACTAGGTCCCGCGTGAATGCGCAAAAACGAGGGGAAGGGGGAAGGGGAAGGGGTAAGGGGAAGAAATGAGATTCAGCCTTGGTCTGCCCTCCCCCTTGGCCCTGTACGCCGGTCTGACGCTGTCCCCTCTGCCACTCCTCAAGTTGCTTTTTTCTCGCTACGCTCTGGGAAACGTCCAGTTAGGCCTCCCAGATTCCTTGAGGACTATGTTTTGAAGTGACATAGTGGCTTTATTGTTGTTTGCAGATAATTGTTTGTCTATGTCTTTAATGGGAAACGGGGACGTTTCTTTTGTGGGAGGGGGAGGAAATGTAAGGTTTAGAAGTGGAGTTAATTTATGTTTGGAAAGTTATAAGGCTCAGAATTTAATGTATTTTATATTTGAGTTTATTTACTAGAAAATGTATTTACAATGTTTAGTCAGTTAATCATTTACATATTTATGTTACACAATTATTAGTTACATATTTACATGTTTAAATATTTAAGTCAGAATATTCTGTTGAATCTGCCTCCTTGATTTCCTCACATTTACCTGGGTTTAAGGTCTTGCTTCTGATTGGTTAGGAGAGTCATGTGCAAGACGGGGAACCAGGAAGTGTGGTTGTTATGATGTGTGTTCAGTAAAAGTACAGTACTGAGAAAGTTATCTGTCTCCATCTTGCTGTTTACTCCCATAAAGAGTGATCCACCACCACATATCGAACCCTCACCTTACACTTTTAAAATAAATATGAAATAAAATGGTAATTTACTTAATTTGCCTGTTTAGTGAGCCTCGTCATACACACAAGGTCCCGTGAGATTTCTGCCTCACTATGAACGATGTTTTGCAGCCCATTAGTGGCTCCTAAAGGTGGTGTACTAAACCCCTCTGGACAGGAAGTTTGTTCACACCTGTTAGTTAGTCAGATGATGACATCTCGACCAATGAGGTGTCACTGCAATCAAAGGTGTGAAGACAGCATGAAAAAAATCAACATCTGATGCAATCATTACTGAACAGTGATGTTTTTAGTTGATATTGTGTTTGCCATAAGTACAATAATTTAATCAATCGGAATGTTTTAGATCTTTAATAATCAAAGGGATTCAATAACCATGTGTGATGTCAGATAGGTTGCTGTCAGTCACAAATCCACATGGAATTATCTCCCGACTCTGCAGATCCTCTCAGCTTCACAAAGGGTTTTTAACTCACTGATTTTTAAGGTTTTTAAGGCCCAAAATGTTACTATTTTCTTCATTCTCACAGTTTTCATGAGCTAACTTTTTTTAGAACTCTCTAAATACCCTCTGTGCCAAAGTGTGGTGCTGCTCAGCTGCACAAAGACACAGTTAGAGGTAAATAGGGTTAGGGTTGTAGCGCAGCCGGAGCGTACAATAATGTACGGGATAGTGGCCAAAGCTAATTTGATGGGAGAAAAGAAGGAAGTATGGTCATGTTGTAACAGAATTGGGCTTGGCATTGTTTTGCTGAAATAAGCAGCAATGTCCATGAAAAAGACGTTGCTTGGATGGCAGCCCATTTGCTCCAAAGTTGCTCCATAACTTCATGTACCTTTCAGCATTAATGGTGCCTTCGCAGATGTGCAAGTTACCCATGCCATGGGCAATAACACACCCCAGTACAATCACAGATGCTGGCTTTTGAACTTTGCGCTGATAACAATATGGATGGTCCTTTACCTCCTTGGCCCGGAGGACATGATGTCCATGATTTCCAAAAACAATTTAAAATGTGGACTCGTCAGACAACAGCACACTTTTCCACTTTGCATCAGTGCATCTCAGATGAGCTCAGGCCCAGAGAATCCAGTGGCATTACTGGGTGTTGTAGATATATGTCTATCACTTTGCATTGTAGAGTTTTACCTTGCACTTGTAGATGTAGCGATGGACTGTGTTAACTGGCAATGGATTTCCAAAGTGTTCCTGAGCCACATGGTAATAATGTCCTTTACATAATGATGCTGGTTTTTAATGCAATACCGTCTGAGGGATGTCATGGGCATTCAATGTTGTTTTTTTGCCTTGCCAGCTTACATGCAGAGATTTCTCCGGACTGTCTGGGTCCAGTGATGGACTGGGAACATAAAAGTTTTTTTTTTAAAGTTCTTTCAAAAATTAAATCCTTAACATGAATCCAGGGTATCTGGGGGTATCTGGTGGCATGTCTAGAAAGATCCATAGATCTGCATGGGCGCGGGGAAAGTGAGAGGCTGATGGAACAGAATAAAAACTACTGAGGCAGCCGTCGAGACACTGAGATGGCCCGGCAGGTTTAAACTAGACAGGCCGTTCTCATCAACCATTCATACATATAGCTACGGAAAGTAAAGCACGGTATTTCATATGTATATCCCGTTATATTCCTGTCAGCACCACACAGACTGATACAGTATAAGACCTGGAAGATCCGCGTAGGGAGGAGGTCAGCGTGGATGTCCCAAAACACAGGGCTTTCTAGCCGGAGAGGAGAGTTCATGTCCCGTAAGAAGTTAAGGAGAAAACACAAGACTTTCAACCACTAAATATGTGTTTGTGTCTCGGGAGTACTACTTAAGTGGACTACCCAAACTTACCTAGTCATTTTGGTTTTTAAATGTAACTGCTCTTATGATGGTCACCTTTTGTCATCTATGCTTAACTGTAACAGCTGCTGTCAAGACCGTCAACTCACGCTGACCGGTTCCCAACTCAACTCAGCTCAACTGCCACGTGACCGGTTGGCTGTTAGCTTTCAGCAGCCAACATATTTACGGTAGAGGTCATACCAATTGCATTCATGAGAATGCTTTGCATCAGATTACACACCTGGTTCCTCTTAAGGTCCTACAGCCATTTTTAACATTCAAGTGACCTCACTGCAACCCAAATATTCTAATAACTTAGTTTGTCCTGAAAAAAATGATGTTCTTGACTGTAGACACCAGGGTTGATGTTTTACAAGCTTTTTTATAAAATAAATCCAGACGGGACAATGAAGTGTAAAAATGGCCTTAGGGTTCAGAGGGTTAAAAATGGAAGGGACAGTGCAATCTGTTGTGTCTTCAAACATATGAGAAGCTCACTCGTTTGTAGTTGCATATTACCCCATCGCTTCAATTTTGTGCTGTCACCCAAAATGGCAATCTGGGAACTCCAGATCTGGAATTTTCCCTTTCATTGGGGAGATTTGGATTGTTTGTGTCTTTATACATTACTGTATGGCGAAATAATACAAGCAGCAGAGAAGGCCAGAGGAACCTCTGTTTGCTAAACGGGGGTCTAAAAGACAATGCATGGGGCTTTTACTAGGAAGGGTTTGAAGAGTTAAGGGTTCAGTAAGCTTGAAACAAACTAAATTATCTGACCTTTCATCCAACTGTCTAAAGATAAATGTGCTTATACATTCTCCAGGTTGTTGCAGGTGTTCAGCTGGGTCGACATCTGGAAAGAGGATAGGGTAACAGAAGATTTACAGAAAGTCAGAACACCAGAAATTATTATTATTGAAAACACCCATCTGTATCTTCTGCTGTGTTGCAAGCTGGAAGGAATAAATTAAAGATGCATCAAACTGAGAAACTTAAATTATCCACCAGCAAACAATGCATAATCTCAGGACCACTGCCCTCCCCAGTTTTGGCGTTGTAAAGTTTAGCCCATTAAAGCAACTACACAAATGGCTTAAGGGCTACTGCTATACCAAAAAACAAACCCTGCGTGGACAATTTCACTACCTTCTACCACAGAACTGACCTCTTCAAACATGGTTGCCTGGATCAAACAGGATGTTGTCTTTTATCCATGAACATGTTAGGGTGCTACATGTGACCATCTGCATTACACAAACAGAATCACAGGGAGAAGAGATAAACTCTGTGTTTGTCTGTGTTGGCTCTGTTCATTTCATACAGCATTCTCTTTGTAAAAGATCTCCCAACTCAACCAGAAAGATCAAAATCCTGCAATTGAAATCAAAACTTCTGCTGTTATTTTGGTGAAAGTAACACAAAAGTAACACAAAAGTAATGTAAAGCAGTACAATTCAGAGACAGTGATATTGTAATATCACCATTTACTCTCAAATCACAGAAAATAGTAATCTATTACATTATAAAAGTAACTTGCCCACTGTCTGCCAGTAGATCTGCACAGGACGCTGATTGGCTGGGCCTAGGTGGCTCGTACACAAACCATAGAATGTTAATACAATGGACTTAGCATCAGAAACTTCTCCCATTGGTTTGTGGACTTATAAAGCTAGTAGTTAGCATTTTGCATCTTGCTATTTTGGAGCCAGAAATGACCATATTGGGACAGGAGGGCGTAGCTGGGAAGAATAATGAATCGTAGCCACCATTGTGTATGGTTCCTATGCCGCTAGACTAACCTACATGCTAGAGAGGGAACATCGCAGATTTTTTACCGGTTGATGAGAGTCACCCAACTGACTTTTGCAGAGGGGTAAATATGTACATCTGTGCCAATTGGTTGTATTGCAATGGAAAAAGTCTGCAGGGCATTACTCTGGTAAGCGAAAATAACGATCAACCATGTGTCCAGCTAATTAAAAAAATTAATTGTATTGTATCGTGTGAACAGTTACCTTGATTTATTTTTGTATATGGCATTTTCTTTTCCGGGATGTTAGGGTTTCACCAACACAAGTTCCTTCCCGAGATTATTTAGCAGAGCTGCCGTCTCTGCATCCAGAGTTTAGCGTCTTCCAGGTCTATTATTATTGGGTTAAAGAAATGCGAAAAATCTGAGCTGCGGGGATCGGAGCCCGCTACTCTCCTCGGCGCTGCATGCCCTCCTCCGTGGTGCCGCCATCTCTACCCCCACAGATGACACCCGATATCAGAGACTGGACCATGGCCCACCTTCAACGGTACCTCATCGACACCCGTGCTGCATTGTACCAGCTCTTCCTAGCTGCAGCATCCACAGCCGCCAGATCAGGCATCTCCGACCAAACCATTCAGTTCCCAGACCGCTGGCATACCGATCTTACATTTACAAACAATCTCAATCAAGCCCACGCACAACTCAGTTCTACACACTTTTGGGCGTCTGTAAACTATTCGGGCAAAAACTGCTTCTGAGACGGAACCCCCACTGTGAGTCTCCTCATCACACATCCTCCCAGACCAGTCATAAGACGACATCCACATCAATTTAACTATCTGCACATTCATAATGTTCATCTGCACATTCATAATGTTCATCTGCACATTCATAATGTTCATTAAATCTTTCCTCCGTGACATGGTGTTCATATCAGTTGACCGTTATGTGGCTATATGTGACCCTCTGCATTACACTGCGAATCACTGTGAACAGAGATAAACTCAGTGTTTTTCTGTGGTGGCTCTATCCTGTTTCCTACCGCTTTCTCTTTGTAAAGGATGTCCCGACTCAACCAGGGAGGTATAATTCCTGCTACGGAGAATGTGTGATTGTCGTTGACTATGTCTTAGGAGCTGTAGATCTTGTTTTCTCCTTTATTCTTCCAATTTCTGTCATCATAGCTCTGTATCTGAGAATATTTGCAGTGGCTGTGTCTCAGGCTCGTGCCATGCGCTCTAATTCAATTCAGTTCATTTTTATTTATAGTATCAATTCATAACAAGAGTTATCTCGAGACACTTTACAGATAGAGTAGGTCTAGACCACACTCCAGAATTTACAAGGACCCAACAGTTCTAGTAGTTTCCTCCAGAGCAAGCAACAGTGCGACAGTGGCGAGGAAAAACTTCCTTTTAGGCAGAAACCTCGGACAGACCCAGGCTCTTGGTAGGCAGTGTCTGACGACCGGTTGGGGTTAGAATGAAGAGTGGCAATAACAAAAATAGAAAAAATAGTAGTTTGTAGTAGTTCTTTGTAGTAGTTCATGGCATAGCAGGGCACTCTGCGGCATTACAAGGCACAGCAGGACGTAGCAGGGCACAGCAGAGCGTGGCAGGATGAACACGGCATCGCAGGACGTGTAGCGGGACCATGGCTACAGCTGCTACCATGATGATGGAGCCTCCCTGATCCGAGGGAACATGCTGGGGAAAAAGAACATAAGGACTCCGGGGAATGACTCCCCAGAGCTAGGTTAGTAACAAGCATTTCTGGGACATGGATGCACACAAATGGAAAGATAGAAAGATAGAGGAGAGAGGAGCTTGGTGTGTCAAAGGAAGTCCCCCAGCAGTCTAAAACTATTACAGCATAACTAGGAGAGACAGGGTAAAGAGAGGAGCCTGGTCAGGCTAGAACTCTCCCCAACCTGATCGGACTGTATGCCCTGCCTCCCTCTAGTTTTATTATATTCTTGATTATATGATAGATAGATCTGACAACTATGACGAGAAGCAGGTGGGCCGGGTTAGGCGGACGCTGCGACTCATCACTCCCTAACAATATTCAGTTCTATGCTCTAACTATAAGCTTTATCAAAAAGGAAAGTCTTAAGCCTACTCTTAAATGTGGAGACGGTGTCTGCCTCCCGAACCCAAACTGGAACCTGGTTCCACAGGAGAGGAGCCTGATAGCTGAACGCTCTGGCTCCCGTTCTACTTTTAGAGACTAGGAACCACCAGTAACCCTGCATTCTGGGAGCGCAGTGCTCTGGTGGGGTAGTAAGGTACTAAGGTACTGAGCTCTTTAAGATAAGATGGTGCCTGACAATGAAGAGCTTTGTAGGTGAGAAGAAGGATTTTAAATTCTATTCTGGATTTTACAGGAAGCCAATGCAGAGAAGCTAAAACAGGAGAGATGTGATCTCTTTTCCTGGTTCCTGTCAGAACACGTGCTGCAGCATTCTGGACCAGCTGAAGAGTCTTTATGGACGTCTTCGAGCAGCCTGATAATAAAGAATTGCAGTAATCCAGCCTAGAAGTAACAAATGCATGGACTAGTTTTTCCGCTCTCACATTACAGCTGTCACACTCCAGCATTCAGTGACTCCAAAGGCAAAGAAATCAGAGCTGAAAGCAGCCAGGAATCTTGGTGTTCTTATAGTTGTGTTTCTAATATTTTTCTGTCCAGATTATGCTGTCTCTCTTGCAGGTGACAGCTTGCATGCATAATCTGCATCTTATGGTGTCTTTGTCTTTGTGTTCTATTGTAACTCTGGTCCTCTGAGACCAACATGCTGTAGAGAGGCTGTGGAGGGACTGAGATCAGACTCGGTCTAAGGATTAAAGGAATGAATATGTACCTGTCATTCAGTGAGTGAAATATCAAATACAGAAAGTGAAGATATATTTTATATATATATATATATATATATATATAGTTTAGTCTTTAAGTCTAAATTGTGTGTGATCAACCATTGAAAGGCCTGTTCTTCAGCTTTATCTTGTTGTGTACTGTGTCTCTCTGATGCTGCTGCATTTAAGGAAAGAGTCATAAGCACCAGATACTGTTTCTAGGTAATCACTAGTGACATGAAAGATTTTAACCCAACACAACAAAAGCGCTACAAAAGCTTTGTACTTATGTGTCTATGTGTCATCAAAGCATCATCTCCGTAATTTATGTCGATGTTGTTGCAAACAGAAATCCCCGGCCTGCTCGGCCTCTGTTTCACTGATAAAAAAGAACAGCCCCACTTTCCCATCAAGTGTAGAAAAACATCAGCTGTGGACTGTAGTTGTGTTTCACATAAAACTGTCAGTACAATAAGATCTTGGGCCCTTTACAAAGTTGTTGTAATCATTTCAATTTAGTGTCATTCATATGTGATCCCTGTTCAACAAATATTGTCTTTATGACATAATTATGTAAAGCACTATGAAGTCCTGTTGCGAGAAGCAAAATAATAGATTATTTGTTAAGACAGGATTGTCCACAGTTCATTGGATCATTGCAGTCACATTTCCAGAGATCATGTAATCATATGACAGAGAAAGTTCAAGTTTAACAAATTATGTAAAGAGTAATGGATTGCAATTTTTAATCAGTTTTATTAGAAAATCATCAGAATTGTCATTTATTTAATGCTACATAGCATAGAGATTTGTTGTAAAGTGGCATAAGACAATACACAGACATATTCACAATGTAATATTGTGTCTTTTTATCAATTTTTCACACTGATGTGAAATGACAAGAGACAATAATGACATGTTGAAAACTCCAGAACAAAACCAAAACGAGGTGTTTTATTAGCCTTCACACTCCTGGTCATCTGGGTGTGACTGCTGCATTTAAACCTGCCCAAAAGAACCGCACCGAGGGGGAAACCAACCCTAGTGTGATTTAACCAAACTAAATGAGGCAGGTGTTAAAGCCTGAGTCCTTTTTTTAGTGGTCCCCTTTCGGTCCACTTGGATGACAGATGCCTGCAGAAACCCCCTTATCATAGCAGCCTGTGCCACGCAACAATCATTGTTCAGCTACATTATCTGCAAACTTAAACTGCCACAGTTATTACTCTCTGCTGACTCGCCAGAAGATGGAGCTGTTGACTTCAGGATAGAAATTTACACCCATAATTTTACGCATAAGTATACACCCCCCTATGTTAAAATACAGGGGGCATAAGTATACACCCCCCCCATGTTAAAATACAGGGGGCATAAGTATACACCCCCCAATGTTAAAATACAGGGGGCATAAGTATACACCCCCAATGTTAAAATACAGGGGCATAAGTATACACCCCCCTATGTTAAAATACAGGGGGCATAAGTATACACCCCCCTATGTTAAAATACAGGGGCATAAGTATACACCCCCCTATGTTAAAATACAAGGGCATAAGTATACACCCCCTATGTTAAAATACAGGGGCATAAGTATACACCCCCTATGTTAAAATACAGGGGCATAAGTATACACCCCTATGTTAAAATACAGGGGCATAAGTATACACCCCCTATGTTAAAATACAGGGGCATAAGTATACACCCCCTATGTTAAAATACAGGGGCATAAGTATGCACCCCCTATGTTAAAATACAGGGGCATAAGTATACACCCCCTATGTGAAAATACAGGGGGCATAAGTATACACCCCTATGTTAAAATACAGGGGCATAAGTATACACCCCCCTATGTTAAAATACAGGGGCATAAGTATACACCCCCTATGTTAAAATACAGGGGCATAAGTATACACCCCCTATGTTAAAATACAGGGGCATAAGTATACACCCCCCTATGTTAAAATACAGGGGCATAAGTATACACTCCCTATGTTAAAATACAGGGGGCATAAGTATACACCCCCCTATGTTAAAATACAGGGGGCATAAGTATACACCCCCTATGTTAAAATACAGGGGGCATAAGTATACACTCCCCTATGTTCCCATAGAGGCAGAACCATTTTTATTATTAAAGGCCAGTTATTTCATGGATCAGGATACTATGCATCCTGATGAAGTTCCCTTGGCCTTTGGAATTAAAATACACCCCCACATCATAACGTACCCTTCACCATACACAGACATTGGCTTGAGGAACTTTCCATAAGATCATCTCTCACAGCAAATCAAACCAGTTATTAAGCTAACTGAAATAACACCATGCCAATCTCTAGGTATGGTTGGAAAGCAGTAATCAGAGCAAAGGCTGGAAAATTTGAAAAAACTAGAATATAAGACATGTTTTCAGTTATTTCACACTTTTTTGTTAAGTGTTCATTCATAGTTTTGATGATGATTCAGTGAGAATCTACAATAGTCATTAAATAGTCATGAAAATAAAGGAAACACATTGAATGAGAAGGTGTGTCCAAACATTTGAGCTGTCTTGTATATATCCCACTTACAAATTTGAATATATATATTTCTACTGGTATGCTTCCTAGTGACATTAATGCAACAATATGAGGAAATAACGATTCCAACTGTGTGTGCATGGTTAAAATTCTGAAGTGCAACATAGTTCAGGCTACAGCACAAATATTTCCATCCATAGAAAAGAATAACGAAGTCTAACCTCTGAATTTCTTTTCAAAGTGCACCAGATTGATAGCCTGGCTCGGCCCTCATATGGACTAAAGGTTCACTTTGATTCAGCACACCGTCTGGGTTGCAGTATATTCTGATAACTGCACCATATCAGCTGGTGAATGATGTATTGGATTAGTAAGGTATAGAGGGCTGTATTACTATAGACTGCCACCAAAATGGAAACAAGGGGCCACAGCAATTTGTCACTGCATTGAATAAAGAAACCAAATTCATGTGCACAGAATTTGGAGAAATTAATTACTGGTAAAAATTTTATTAAAGCATAAGAGAATCTGGGACGTTTGTCAGTGGCGGGCTTGTTATATTATTGTTACGGATAACAATGAGGTGAAGACAAGCTTGTGTCCATAGGGAGTTATCAGCTTCTCGAGATGGAGGCTTAACAATCATATATCATACACATTGCTTTGTTTCAATAACAATTTTCCACCTAACCTCTGCTTTGTGATCTTCCACATCCCACTCCACTGTTATGGTGCCATTTCAGTAGATTTCCTCACTAACATTGTTGTTGAAACACAATAAGCATGGAAACTAAATGTACACTTCCTGCATTACTGCATTACTTCAAATACTAAGTTACTCCTCTAGTAAACTAGTATTCACGTAAAATAAAACAATAAAATATTGAGACAATTCAACAAAGCACTATGGGTAATAACACATTCAACACATGTACTGGTTTCTATGGACTGGTCACTAACCCTTCCTCAGTCATTGTATATTTGAGCATATCGGCATCACATTTGCCTTCTGGCAAGCTTTCGATCTACCGGGCATTTTTTGTTACAACCCTCACCTATGGTCATGAAGGTTGGGTCATGACCAAAAGAACGAGATCAAGGGTACAAGCGGCCGAAATGGGTTTCCTCAGGAGGGTGGCTGCCGTCTCCCTTAGAGATAGGGTGAGAAGCTTAGTCATCTGAGAGGAGCTCGGAGTAGAGCCGCTGCTCCTTCGCATCGGAAGGAGCCAGTTGAGGTGGTTCGGGCATCTGGTAAGGATGCCTCCAGGGCGCCTCCCTAGGGAGGTGTTCCAGGCACGTCCAGCTGGGAGGAGGCCTCGGGGAAGACCCAGGACTAGGTGGAGAGATTATATCTCCAACCTGGCCTGGGAACGCCTCGGGATCCCCCAGTCGGAGCTGGTTGATGTGGCCCGGGAAAGGGAAGTTTGGGGTCCCCTGCTGGAGCTGCTGCCCCCGCGACCCGATACCAGATAAGCGGTTGAAGATGGATGGATGGATGGCATCACATTTGCTGTAGAATCTTTGCTACTGCCCTCTAGAGGTAGAATCTGCAACATGCAGATCGGGGATTGGCTGAATGGGGCTGAGCTAAATGCTGGACTCTGCACGGGCGCCATCTGGTGGAGGAGATCAGGCAGCACATTCACAATAAAATATATATTATATATAGATATGGGCGCCATCTGGTTGTGGAGGTCAGGCAGCCCATTCTCATTATAATGTATATATTATATATGGGCGCCATCTGGTTGTGGAGGTCAGGCAGCCCATTCTCATTATAATGTATATATTATATATGGGCGCTGTCTGGTGGCGGAGGTCAGGCAGCCCGTTCTCATTATAATGTATATATTATATATGGGCGCTGTCTGGTGGCGGAGGTCAGGCAGCCCATTCTCATTATAATGTATATATTATATATGGGCGCTGTCTGGTGGCGGAGGTCAGGCAGCCCGTTCTCATTATAATGTATATATTATATATGGGCGCTGTCTGGTGGCGGAGGTCAGGCAGCCCATTCTCATTATAATGTATATATTCTATATGGGCGCTGTCTGGTGGCGGAGGTCAGGCAGCCCATTCTCATTATAATGTATATATTATATATGGGCGCTGTCTGGTGGCGGAGGTCAGGCAGCCCATTCTCATTATAATGTATATATTCTATATGGGCGCTGTCTGGTGGCGGAGGTCAGGCAGCCCATTCTCATTATAATGTATATATTATATATGGGCGCTGTCTGGTGGAGGAGGTCAGGCAGCCCGTTCTCATTATAATGTATATATTATATATGGGCGCTGTCTGGTGGCGGAGGTCAGGCAGCACATTCTCATTATAATGTATATATTATATATGGGCGCTGTCTGGTGGCGGAGGTCAGGCAGCCCGTTCTCTTTATAATGTATATATTATATATGGGCGCTGTCTGGTGGCGGAGGTCAGGCGGCCCGTTCTCATTATAATGTATATATTGTATATGGGCGCTGTCCGGTGGCGGAGGTCAGGCAGCCCATTCTCATTATAATGTATATATTATATATGGGCGCTGTCTGGTGGCGGAGGTCAGGCATCCCATTCTCATTATAATGTATATATTATATATGGGCGCTGTCTGGTGGCGGAGGTCAGGCAGCCCATTCTCATTATAATGTATATATTATATATGGGCGCTGTCTGGTGGCGGAGGTCAGGCAGCCCATTCTCATTATAATGTATATATTATATATGGGCGCTGTCTGGTGGCGGAGGTCAGGCATCCCATTCTCATTATAATGTATATATTATATATGGGCGCTGTCTTTTTTTTTTTTTCTTTTTTATTAACAATTTTACAATGTTAAACATATTTTTTGAACATTTTGGCATCCAGAGAAGAGAATGAATAATTAACTAAATAAGAAGTGACCATATATTCATTGAAAATTATAGTGACATAATACATAATTCAAAGGAAGTAGAAAAAAAGAAAAAAAAGATCATAAAATACAATACAGAGACAAGATGAGATAGGTTGAGGCTATATAATTATAAGTCCTTAAAATCTTTCAGTAGACCCATTGTATATATAGTTTTCTTATTATTAATGATTTGGATCGATGAATCTAAATTCATTCCTGAAATGAGTAAAGGCTGGTAGCGATTTAGAAAATTTTGCCTTATGGATATGAAATTTTCCTTGCAGAATTAATAAATTGACAGTACTATGTACTTTTTTGTTTTTGTGATCATATTCAATAATAACATCCTTTGCTTCTAATTTGATTTTGAAATTCTGACTATTTAAGTAATTTTCCATTTTTTTCCAGAACTCCACAGAGAACCGACACTCCCAGAATAAATGTGTAATAATTTCATCTTCAGTTTTACAGAATTTACATTTACTATCCACAGCCGTGAATCTAGAAATAGATACGTTAGTGGGGTAAATATTATGCAGTATTTTGAAATGTAATTCTTTCATCTTATTAGGGATAACAAACTTGTATGGTGGAAGCCATGTTGATTCCCAGTGTTGAAATACAGACAGTTCCAAACACATTTACCCCGTGGAGTGATTTTCCTTCTGCTGTAGAAGAAGTTCCTTATATGCTTATTGGTACACTTATGACTTTTAATATTTATTCCATCAACAAAGAAGGTTGAATCCAATTCTTGACTCTCAGAGTGAAATTTCATTAGTTGAATAATTCCACTAGGTATAGCATTTATTACCATTTGATATTCTTTATGGGTGATAGGAAAGATTTTAAACCTAAGAAAGTCTTCATAATTAAGAAGTTGAGCTTCATCATTTTGTAAGTCTGCAAGAAAAATAATATTCCGATCAACCCAGTGTTGTAAATATAAGGACTTATTCTTTCTGGTTATGAACTCATTGTTCCATATAATAGTTCTGTGAGGAGAGAAATTGTGTTTAAAACATATTTTTGCAGCATTAAGTGCTTGCTGATGAAATTTAGAAAGTTTTTGTGGTAACTTAATTTCATTATAATTGCATTGTAGTACAAATTGGAGGCCTCCCATTTTTCTACAAATAGACTGTGGAATGAAGTACCAAAGGGATTCTGGAGCTTTTAAACATTCTTTTATCCATTTAATTCTAAAGGTATTGTTCACATCCATAAAATCCCAAATTTCCATGCCACCTGCTCTTCTTGGGGCTGCTAAGATCTCCTTTTTCAAACGGTGGCATTTGTTTTTCCAGATAAAGTTAATTAAAGCGTCATTTATTTCTTTACAGAGGGATTGATGGATAAACAGAGATTGGGTGGGGTAAATAAATCTAGAGATACCGTCCGCTTTACTCAAGAGAACTCTACCTAACATCGACAGATCTCTCTGAAGCCACATAATAAATATATTTTTAGTTTTTTGGGCTTAAAATGTCTTTCTTGTCATTCCTTTAGGTCTTTAGAGATATGAATTCCAAGGTATTTAATACTATTTTTCACAGTTATATCACATATTAGCTTTTCATCAGTGTTATATAGACATAAGATTTCACATTTCGAAACATTTAGTTTTAAACCTGATGCTAGCGAGGATTGTATTTCTGTGATGGATTTTCCAATTTGTTTTTCATCTTTTAAAAAAAGAACTGTCATCAGCTAGTTGAGAAATTTTAATTTCTCTTTCAAAAATCCTTAAACCTTGTAAATTACTACAGTGTAAAATATGTAAGGAGAGCATTTCAACAACAATGAGAAATAGAAATGGAGAACAAGGGCAGCCTTGGCGGACTGATCTATAAACTGAAAAGCTTCGGGTGGTATTTGGATACAGCATGACACAACTACTGATGTTTTTATAAAGCATTTTAACACCCGAGATAAATTTTTCACCAAAACCAAAAGATTGAAGTGACCTAAATAAGAATTGACGCTCTACTGTGTCAAATGCCTTATAAAATAATATTACAGCATCAGATTCCACATATTCAGAGTAATCTATTAGATCAAGAATAAGCCTGATGTTACAGCTTATATTCAGATCAGCCATAAAACCAGTTTGAGTTTCATTTATAATTTGGTCCAATCCTTTTTTTAAACGCCTGGCAAAGATTAATGAAAGTATTTTATAATCTACCTTTAGCAATGTTATAGGTCTTCAGTTTTCTAACAAAAGATGATCTTTATCTGGTTTGGGAAGTAAGGTTTTTACACCATGCTTCATAGCAGTAGTAATTTCCTCATTATCAATACAATCTCTTAGCATGTTAAAAAATGGAGTTTCAATTATGTTCCAAAAGTGTCTATAAAACTCAACAGGAAGACCATCCATTCCTGGAGATTTCCCTTTTTTCATTTTATTTACAGCTTCAAGAATTTCAGATTTTAAGACAGGTTTATCACAGTCTGATTTTAATTCATTTGAAATTTGTGGAATAAATCTTCTAATTTTGCTGATAAAGTTTTCATCCTCTGTTGGGTTATAGTGAGAGCTGTATAGATCAGAATAGAAACGAGAAGTATAGTTTGCTATATCAGATGGGTTGGAATTTATATAGTTATCTATTTTTAAGGGAGTAATATTATTTCTCTTATAGTTTCTTTTTTCCAGAGCAAAGAAATAACTTGTATTCTGCTCACCTTCCTCTAACCATTTTGCTCTAGAACGTATAAAGGCTCCTTTGGTCATATTAATATATAATCGGTCAACCTCTTCTTTCAGACGTGACAGCTTTAATTCTTCCTCTTCGGTGAGAATATTTTTATTTATTAAAGAGTTCAGTTCTGCCATTGTTTTAGTTCTCTCAAAGTGTTACGTTTTTTTATTTCCTTACTAGATTTAATAGCTAATTCTCTGATTTTAAATTTAAAGAATTCCCCTTTTTGAACATTGCTAAGTTCATTGCAGTTGAAAATATCACAAGCAGTAGCTTCCACAGATTCACAAAAGGTTTCATCATTCAATAGATTGCAGTTAAATTTCCAGAAACCACGAGATTTCCTGGTTTGCTCCTGTGGATTAGCAAAAGTGACCACTATTAATTTGTGATCTGAGAAAGGGGCATAGCTATGTATTGTTTCAGAAACATATAGTAAAGTATAGGAGGATATTAACCATAGATCAATTCGAGATTGTAGAGAGCCACTAACATTACTCCATGTATATTCTTTTTGATAAGGATGTAAAAACCGCCAGACATCAATAACCCCAAGTTTTTCACACAAATGTGATATAGGTTTAAATTTTGAGTTAGGGGAGATCTTTGCTGGTAATCTATCCATTTGACCATCTGCTGCATCATTTAGGTCACCACCAATAATTAAATGAGCATCTTTGTATTTCTCCTTCATCTTTTTTAACTCTTCTGCTATTTGGATATACATATTTTTTGGCAAAACATTGTTATTATGTCCATATATATTAGTTAACACCAGAAACACATCATTTACTTTAAGAACCAAAGTAATCCATCTACCCTCATTAGAAATATAGCAAAATAGCTACTCCTGCTGAGTGATTAGAACCATGACTTAAATACATCTGATCCCCCCATTGACTTCTCCAGAATTTCCTATCATCATCACATGAGTGAGTCTCTTGTAAAAAAATTAAATCTGCACTTGATCATCTACAGAAAAGAAAAATAGCCTTTCTTTTAGAGATGTTTCGTAACCCTTTGACATTGAGAGAAATTACTTTAAGGTTAATAAAATTGTTTGCCATACAATTAGAAAATAAAGTATAAATAAATAAATAGGTAAAAAAAAAAAAAAGATTGATGCCAACAACTAAGAGACAGAAGATAAGAGCTAAAATGAACCCTTAACCTTTGGTAGTGATTAGAAATACCCTGAACACTGGGAGTACCAATATGACTTTGAACTCTCTTAAGGCCTTATTAACATCAGGCTACTTCATTGACCACTTGTCAAACAATTACTTGCCTGGTTATCATATCTAGACAACTATACAGGACGAAGATTTATGCAACAAATTTCACCCCATCGCAACTGGACCTTGCTATCTGGTTTTCTTTCCGTCCTTACAAGCCTGCTCGACCAGGGGCCACAGTTTGTTTCTGCATTCTCTCTCGGAGCGTGTCAGGTCCTCGGCGATACGGAGATTCAGCCTCTTCATAACTTCAGCATTGCATGAGTTCATCCAAATCTTGTATCTGAAGGTACGCATGTTGAATTGTATAACAATCGGACGCGGTGTCATATCCTCTCTGGGGCGCCCAACTCTATGTACTGCATCGACCAAGAATCCAAACTTGCTTTTATCATCAGGTGCAATCTGACTCATTATCTTTATGACTTCCTCTCTTACATCTTCGTTCACTTTTTCAGGAAGGTTGTTGAGGCGCAAATTCCATCTTCTGCTGTAGCGCTCGGCTTCTTCAGTTTTCTCTTTTAGTTCTTCAATGCTCTTATCTAGCCTTTTTACCTTATCTTCCATCTCCTTTACTTGGAAACCAAGGCTTTTCATCTCTTCTTTTACCACAGTGATGTCTGCAGAGTTTTTATTTATCCATTGTTCAAAGACGGAAAATTGCTCCTTCAACTCAAAGATTGCTTTGAGAATGTCGGCGTTAGAGATCTCGTTTTTATCTTTGTTGGCACATACTTTCTTTGGATTTGGACTATTTATTGGAGAGTCTGGAAGAGGCGAACACAAACCTAAAAAGGTGTCATCCGGGTCCACATCCATTACCAGTCCCCCTTTTATGCCTTTTTTTGCGTCTCTCTTTGCCATTGTGGTCCACGAGCCCCGTGCTATTAGCTTGGTATGCTAGGTACCTGAACAGTTTGCACGTGTTTGCTACAAAGGGTTGTTACTAGCCTTTAAAGTTCTTAAAATGATAGTTAACCCTTACTCGTCGGTGTGTCTCTCGAAATCCGACAGTTCAACAAGTTGCGTAGTCATCGGCCTTATTGTAAAACATAAGTACTCAGCTAAGTGTTGCAGAGCTTAGCAAACGTCAACCACCACGGTCGCCATCTTGCGCCGACCTCTGTAGCGTTAAGTTTACAGTTCATGGGCGCTGTCTGGTGGCGGAGGTCAGGCAGCCCATTCTCATTATAATGTATATATTATATATGGGTGCTGTCTGGTGGCGGAGGTCAGGCAGCCCGTTCTCTTTATAATGTATATATTATATATGGGCGCTGTCTGGTGGAGGAGGTCAGGCAGCCCATTCTCATTATTATGTATATATTATATATGGGCGCTGTCTGGTGGCGGAGGTCAGGCAGCCCATTCTCATTATAATGTATATATTATATATGGGCGCTGTCTGGTGGCGGAGGTCAGGCAGCCCATTCTCATTATAATGTATATATTCTATATGGGCGCTGTCTGGTGGCGGAGGTCAGGCAGCACATTCTCATTATAATGTATATATTCTATATGGGCGCTGTCTGGTGGCGGAGGTCAGGCAGCCCATTCTCATTATAATGTATATATTATATATGGGCACTGTCTGGTGGCGGAGGTCAGGCAGCCCATTCTCATTATAATGTATATATTATATATGGGCGCTGTCTGGTGGCGGAGGTCAGGCAGCCCGTTCTCATTATAATGTATATATTATATATGGGCGCTGTCTGGTGGCGGAGGTCAGGCAGCCCGTTCTCATTATAATGTATATATTATATATGGGCGCTGTCCGGTGGCGGAGGTCAGGCGGCCCGTTCTCATTATAATGTATATATTGTATATGGGCGCTGTCCGGTGGCGGAGGTCAGGCGGCCCATTCTCATTATAATGTATATATTATATATGGGCGCTGTCCGGTGGCGGAGGTCAGGCAGCCCATTCTCATTATAATGTATATATTATATATGGGCGCTGTCTGGTGGCGGAGGTCAGGCAGCCCATTCTCATTATAATGTATATATTATATATGGGCGCTGTCTGGTGGCGGAGGTCAGGCAGCCCATTCTCATTATAATGTATATATTATATATGGGCGCTGTCTGGTGGCGGAGGTCAGGCAGCCCATTCTCATTATAATGTATATATTATATATGGGCGCTGTCTGGTGGCGGAGGTCAGGCAGCCCATTCTCATTATAATGTATATATTATATATGGGCGCTGTCTGGTGGCGGAGGTCAGGCAGCCAATTCAGCACTATTCATATCAGGCAGCACATTCTCAATATTATGATAATAATTGATACTGTTTATCATTATATTATGCGTGTGTGTGTGTGTGTGTGTGTGTTTGTGTGTGTGCGTGTGTGTGTGTGTGTGTGTGTGTGTGTGTGTGTGTGTGTGCGTGTGTGTGTGTGTATTTGTGTGTGTGTGTCTGTGTGTTTGTGTATGCGTGTGGAAGCACCAGAGACAAAAATAATTATTTAAGAAAAGGAATAAAATACTATTCACAAATATAGAATTATTTGTCACTTTAAAGAGTCAGTAAGTCAGGACCAGACACTGTTTGTGACAATATGTCTGTATTTTTAAATGCGTATTGATTATATAATAAATGTAATCAGATGAATTAAGAACCCAACACACTCTTGCATCACAACGTTCCGCCAATATTTGGACATTTTGAATGAGAAGATCGTCACCACTCATGTCTGGTAGGTGGATGTTCCTCCCTGTTTCCGGTCTTAATGCTAAGCTAAGCTAACGTCTGCTCGAAGGAGGTTTGTATTTAGTGTATAGACAACAGTTGTATTGATCTGAACATTAAGTCTCAGAGAGAAATCAAATAAGTGTTTAAATGTTATTTCATGAGATTATTGGACGTTATATTCAGTGAACTAAAATGGAAAAGATGTCAGAGTATTTAAATGTTTTATGTATTTCATGTTGTGTTAACCCTCCTGTTGTCCTCGGGTCACATTTCACCCATTTTCTAAAAGTTTCCTATATCAGAAATTTGAGTTTCTTTCAACCAAATGGTCAAAAAAGTTGCTTGGATGGTTCCATGCAACACTCTTCACAAGTAGTCAGTTCATTGAATTTTGGTGTTCAAATTAATATAACATTTGGAGAAATTAAAATTGAAAACAGAACGTTGAAAAAAGTGACAGAAAGGTTAGAAAAAGTGAACAAAAAATTAAAAGTCCATTAACTGATTATGTTTCCTTCCCAAAACCCAAATGTGAACCGTTCCATAACTCTTCAGATAATTAACAAGTGTCAGCGGAGAGCTGTGTCTGTCTGCAGATAGTGAAGATCAGAGGAATGAAAGTGATCAATTGTATTTGCAAAGAGCGTTGTAAGGAATCCAATCCATTTTTGTGGTAATTTGGTTAAATAGAAACTCATATTTCAGATATAGACATTTTTTAAAGGGGTCAGATTTGACCCGAGGACAACAGGAGGGTGAAGTAGTGCTATGGGGCAGCTCTTCTTCTCCGTCCTGTGTGTTCTCTCCCCTTTCCCTTGGGTTTCTGTCTCTTTTGTTTTTCCACTCTGTCTCTGTTGATTAAATGATTTACTTTGGTATTGCACTTTTTCAATGTATAATTATACTTCACTAAATGTCAGAGGGAAATCATTTACTTTTACTGCACTACATTTATCTGACACTTAAAGTTACTTTTTACAATTTAAATTACAATTATTACAAAAAATAATAACTAACTAAAAAAAGAAGAAAGGTTAAAAACGTGCAGATTTTCAGGCAGGGTCTGCAGTCATAAGGAGTGTCTTTTTCTGTTATTTCTAGGCAGGTTTATGGACTTTAATTTGCAATAGACATCCAAGATAACACATCTCCTGAAAAAGTGTGTTGCATTGAATCTACAAATAAGTGTTTCATAAATATGTGAATCTACGAACGATACACGATTGTGATTGGTTTAAAGAAATGCCGATATACCAGAGCAGGTTTTTCTTCCATCCAGATCCAGGACTGCTGAGTGGACTAGCCAGGCTGGCAATGCAATACTAGTTAGAAAAAGATTTTTTTTAAAAAGGGAAAATATGGTGAAGGTTGAAAAATAGCAACATTATCTATTTAAGGTGATTTTTTTGGGGGGGCATCTCCGCCTTTCTAAGACAACTAGATGAGAAAGGCGAGAAAGACATACAGGAAATCATCACAGGTCAGACCTGAACCCTGGACCTTTGCATCAAGGAATAAACCTCAGGGCAACATCTTGTCCCAATGGTTAGCACTGTGGCCTCACAGCAAGAAGGTTCTGAGTTTGTACCCGGGTCGTTCCGGGCCTTTCTGGGTGGACTTTGTATGTTCTTCCCATGTTTGCGTGGAGGCCCTTTGTTTTAACTTCTGAGGAAGAACTTAATGTTCAACATCCCAACGAAACGGGCAGGCATGGATACAGGATAAGGAAATGAACTAATATTCTTCATAGGTAAGTAAATGAAATAGTTACAGTCAATATTACAGTTAAGATATTACAGTTAGGATACCACACCCTTGATCAAGGCACTGACTCAGGTCTGGAGTTGGTCCCCGGGCGCTGTGATTGGCTGCCCACTGCTCTCTTGAGGGAGGGGTTAAATGCAGAAAACGAATTTCTCTATGTGTATGTGACAAAGTACCTTTACCTCTATGAACTGCTCTACCCTTTAGAGATCAAGATGAAACCATGTGTGTGTCGTCGCCCCCCCCCCCCGTGTTTGTCAGGTTAATCCTCGGCAGGACTGCTGCAGCTCAGCCGATTTATCAGCCGGATTAGTATCTCCTCGCTGCATCATTCAGCTTTACTGTCATCTATACAAAGAGCAGCAAGCGGCTGTTTCCGTGTTTTTTATCAGGTGAAACCGAAACAACCAGCAGAAGATAAAGCGATCAATTAAAATGTTAGTGAGCATCTGGATTCATATGTGTATGTATAAGGACTCCGATCTGCTAGACTCAGATACTTTTATTTTTAGTTTAGTTTTTTGTGATTTTTGCAAAAATCCTTAATTATGCGGCACGTTTTCTTAAAAAATGTGATAGAATATGTGGGGTATTTATGCAATTTTATGCAATGAAATTGCACACTAAAGACATGTAGTTTTTAATCTGATGTTATTATTAAGTAACTAAGCAGCAATATAACGGCTCCAGGTCCAGCAGAGATGATGATGTCATATATCAGCTGAGATGATTAGTGAGTATAACGAGTGACTGGATTGGCTGCAGAGCAGGGGGGTGGATTATAAAGTGACATCACCGCTGATCAACCAATCACAAAGCTCCCAGAGGCGGTTAAGGCTCAGGACCTGATCCACCTGCGGCTCTAAGACCCTGGAACGAGTCTCAAAGCTGCAAACATTACCCCCGCTCCTGTTTCTCCTTTCCACTTTATCTCCTCACTGCTTCACGCTTCCACTTGTTGGGATTAAACCCGAGCAGAAGACGGAGAAATAAAGGAAAAGGAGGGTGAGATTTTATTCTAAGGCTCACCCTAAGACACTCTGACAACATCAGATACAGAAAGGGGGGGCTTGTGTCTTCACAGGCTGAGTCAGCTGCACAGGTGAGCTGAAATACACCTTTCTTTTTAACCCTCATGTTGTCCTATATCAATGTTCTTTTTAATTCCCCAAAATAACATGATTGATTTCACACAATGCTCTTTGGCAAGTACAAATCTCTACTTTTATTAATTTTGGGGGGTCTTCTTTATAGCATTTGAAAAAGAAATTGAAGTGGTTTTGAAATTGTATTGAGTAAAAGTTGACATATTCCAGTCTGTGATTATCCATCAACATCCATTCCTTTAATTTTAGTCTAAATAATTCCTAATTTCTGCTTTTCTAACTCAAACATTAGGTATATTTTCCTAAAAATGACGTTTATTGACCATAAATTCCAAAATTAACTGTAAAACTAAAGTGAATAAGTTAGTGTTACGTAGTGTTGAAAACGTCAAAAAAGTGACAAAATGTAAGAAAAAGTAAAAACACCAATAAAAAGAGTCTGCCGAGGAAGTATAGAGAGACAAGAATAGAATCGGTTTCCATGGTTTCATTTTCAAAAAACACCATATTTTTGTTGTAATGCACATTTCTGCAGATTCTGTTTTCACCCTGTGTGTTTAGGTGAGACATATCACTAGTTTTAGCTCCAGAGTGAGACATCTCACTTGTTTTAGCTACAGAGTGAGACATCTCACTAGTTTTAGATCCAGAGTGAGACATCTCACTTGTTTTAGCTACAGAGTGAGACATTTCACTAGTTTTAGCTCCAGAGTGAGACATCTCACTAGTTTTAGCTACAGAGTGAGACATCTCACTAGTTTTAGCTACAGAGTGAGACATTTCACTAGTTTTAGCTCCAGAGTGAGACATCTCACTAGTTTTAGCTCCAGAGTGAGACATCTCACTTGTTTTAGCTACAGAGTGAGACATCTCACTAGTTTTAGCTCCAGAGTGAGACATCTCACTAGTTTTAGCTACAGAGTGAGACATCTCACTAGTTTTAGCTCAAGAGTGAGACATCTCACTTGTTTTAGCTACAGAGTGAGACATCTCACTAGTTTTAGATCTAGAGTGAGACATCTCACTTGTTTTAGCTACAGAGTGAGACATTTCACTAGTTTTAGCTCCAGAGTGAGACATCTCACTAGTTTTAGCTACAGAGTGAGACATCTCACTAGTTTTAGCTACAGAGTGAGACATTTCACTAGTTTTAGCTCCAGAGTGAGACATCTCACTAGTTTTAGCTCCAGAGTGAGACATCTCACTTGTTTTAGCTACAGAGTGAGACATCTCACTAGTTTTAGCTCCAGAGTGAGACATCTCACTAGTTTTAGCTACAGAGTGAGACATCTCACTAGTTTTAGCTCAAGAGTGAGACATCTCACTTGTTTTAGCTACAGAGTGAGACATTTCACTAGTTTTAGCTCCAGAGTGAGACATCTCACTAGTTTTAGCTCCAGAGTGAGACATCTCACTAGTTTCAGCTCCAGAGTGAGACATCTCACTAGTTTTAGCTACAGAGTGAGACATCTCACTAGTTTTAGCTCCAGAGTGAGACATCTCACTAGTTTTAGCTACAGAGTGAGACATCTCACTAGTTTTAGCTCCAGAGTAAGACATCTCACTAGTTTTAGCTACAGAGTGAGACATCTCACTAGTTTTAGCTCAAGAGTGAGACATATCACTTGTTTTAGCTACAGAGTGAGACATCTCACTAGTTTTAGCTTCAGAGTGAGACATCTCACTAGTTTTAGCTTCAGAGTGAGACATCTCACTAGTTTTAGCTCCAGAGTGAGACATCTCACTAGTTTTAGCTCCAGAGTGAGACATCTCACTTCTATCCTATCTTTGTTGGGAGCTGCACATGCTCAGTAGCTCGGTAAGATCCCATCAGCTAGATAACTCTTTCTCCAGCTTTGGTCAGTCCAAGGCAGGATTAGCTGGGAGACTTCTTCTAGACCAGGGCCACTTGTGGAATACCTGCACAACAGGGACAGGAAGTAGAACAGGGACAGGAAGCAGAAAAGGGACAGGACACCTTTTTGTTGCCTTTTTGTTGCACTTCATTGACTTTTTTGTTGCATTTCGTTGACTTTTTTGTTGCATTTTGTTGAGTTTTTGTTGCCTCTTTGTCATCTTTTTGTCGCATAAATTGAAAACATTAAAAAATTTACAAAAATGTAAGAAAAAGTTAAAAACATTTGTTTCAACTGTTTGTTGTATCTCGTCGCCTTTTTGTTGCCTCTTTGTCGTCTTTTTGTCGCATTTGTCGCCTTTTTGTCGCATTTTGTCTAATTTCGTCGCCTTTTGGTTGCCTCTTTATTGCCTTTTTGTCACCTTTTGATTGCCTTTTTTATTGCCTTTTTGTTACCCTTTTTATCGTCTTTGTCACCTTTTTGTCGAAGTAGTTCTATTGGAGATTATGGTCAACTAGTGGCTGTGTGAGCAGTGTTTAGCCTCCTTGTCTCTAGTGACGTAGAAAGCCGTGCAGATGTTGAACAGCTCACCTTTAGACTGAAGACAGAGGACATTCAGAAATCGGATAAGAGAACATTCAGAAACCGGATCAGAGGACATTCAGAAACCGGATCAGAGAACATTCAGAAACCGGATCAGAGGACATTCAGAAACCGGATCTCACTCACTGGATGTTTTTTTTCCAAGTTTGTATGCTTGTGGAAGCACCAGAGACACAATATAACCCCCCACATCCCAGAAAAACTGATTTTATTTTTATTATATGGGCACTTTAAGTGGTCTTGAGACCAAGACCGGTCTTGAGACCACAACATACCGTCAGCCACTGTTTTTTTAAGATAATTCTTTGGGGCTAATCCAGGCGTCGCCATCCAAAGATCTGCCTGATCTGACCTAATTCAATCAAAACGCTCTCGGAGAGGAAGTGAGCCGCTGACAGATCCTCCTGATTGATTTTAGTCACCTGACAGCTATTTAAAACTGTTGATCCTCTCACAGGGTAACCATGCCAACCGCCAGGAGCAAGAAGAAGAAGCCGAAGAAGGATGTTGCCGACGACGAGGAGCAGGGCGAAGGTGAGAGGTGACTCCGTGCACACACACACACACACACACACACACACACACACACACACACACACACACACACACACACACTCCGAGAGACATACACACACACGCACACACACACACTCAGAGAGACATATACAGTATACACACACACACATGTACACACACACACACACACACACACATGCACACACATACACACACACCCACACACACACTCAAAGAGACACACACTCATACATACACACAGACACAAGCATGCTTGCACACACACACACAAACACACACACACTCAGAGAGACATACATACATATGCACACACATACAAACACACACACAGAGACCCACACACACATGCACGAATGCACACACATACACACACACACACACACACTTACACACACCCGCACACACACACACACACACTAAAAGAGACATATATATATATATATATATATATATATATATATATATATATATATATATATATATATATATATATATATATATACACACATACACATGCACACACACAAACACACACACACACACACACTCAGAAAGACATACACACACAAACACACTCAGAGAGAGAGAGAGACACAGACACATGCACGAATGCACGCACACACACACACACACACACACACACACACACACACACACACACACACACTGTTCTCTTCTCTTCCTCTGCAGTGGGTCTGGAGCTGGAGACGGAGGAGGCGACCACTAGGAGCCGCTCTAACAGCAGAGACCCTCTGACCCCGGAGCCGCAAGATCCAGCACCACAGAGGAAGAAGAAAAAGAAGAAGGCGTCTACTATTGGTAGCACCCAAGGGGATAAGAAGCCTCTCCTCTCGTCTCGTAGCTACCATTGCGCCATTTTGATGCTAACAAGCCATCACCTGCAGTTAGCATCCCATTGACTCCCATTCATTTTGGCGCCACTTTGACAGTGAATAACTTTACATCTGAAGCGTTTAAAGACTTTATTTGCTTCTAATAGACTTCACTGATCTCTCGGGATCTGTTGGTCCATTTCTTTAACTGTCTATGGTAGCACCAACTGTTATTTAGAGGTTGTCCTCCCCCAAAAAACGCCCACTGTTTTCCTGTTTGAAAAGAAAAGGAAACTTTTTTTAACTTTAGGGAACAGACGGAGCTACGTCACGTTCTGGGTCACCATGGTAACCTTCTGGACAGGACACCACGTCTGATTTGAACCCAAACTTCCATCTTTTTGCCTGCTTAACCCTTGAAACAAAAAATCAAAATCAACACTTTTGTTGATGCTTTTTCTTATGTTTCTGTCCCTTTTTTCATCACTTTTGACACTTTTTTCAATGTCTGTCACTTTTTTGACACTTTGTAACACTTACTTATTAACTAGTTTTACAGTTATTTTTGGAATTTAGGGTCAATAAACCTCATTTATAGAAAATGATACCTAATGTTTGAGTTAGAAAAGCAAAAATTAGGAATTACACTCACCTAAAGGATTATTAGGAACACCTGTTCAATTTCTCATTAATGCTCTAATTAATTATCTAATCAACCAATCACATGGCAGTTGCTTCAATGCATTTAGGGGTGTGTTCCTGGTCAAGACAATCTCCTGAACTCCAAACTGAATGTCAGAATGGGAAAGAAAGGTGATTTAAGCAATTTGGAGCGTGGCATGGTTGTTGGTGCCAGACGGGCCGGTCTGAGTATTTCAAAATCTGCTCAGTTACTGGGATTTACACCCACAACCATTTCTAGGGTTTACAAAGAATGGTGTGAAAAGGGAAAAACATCCAGTATGCAGCAGTCCTGTGGGCGAAAATGCCTTGTTGATGCTAGAGGTCAGAGGAGAATGGGCCGACTGGTTCAAGCTGATAGAAGAGCAACTTTGACTGAAATAACCACTCGTTACAACCGAGGTATGCAGCAAAGCATTTGTGAAGCCACAACACGCACAACCTTGAGGCGGATGGGCTACAACAGCAGAAGACCCCCCCGGGTACCACTCATCTCCACTACAAATAGGAAAAAGAGGCTACAATTTGCAAGAGCTCACCAAAATTGGACAGTTGAAGACTGGAAAAATGTTGCCTGGTCTGATGAGTCTCGATTTCTGTTGAGACATTCAGATGGTAGAGTCAGAATTTGGCGTAAACAGAATGAGAACATGGATCCATCATGCCTTGCTTGCAGGCTGGTGGTGGTGGTGTAATGGTGTGGGTTTTCTTTGCACACTTTAGGCCCCTTAGTGCCAATTGGGGATGGTTTAAATGCCACGGCCTACCTGAGCATTGTTTCTGACCATGTCCATCCCTTTATGGCCACCATGTACCCATCCTCTGATGGCTACTTCCAGCAGGATAATGCACCATGTCACAAAGCTTGAATCATTTCAAATTGGTTTCTTGATCATGACAATGAGTTCACTGTACTAAAATGGCCCCCACAGTCACCAGATCTCAACCCAATAGAGCATCTTTGGGATGTGGTGGAACGGGAGCTTGGTGCCCTGGATGTGCATCCCACAAATCTCCATCAACTGCAAGATGCTATCCTTTCAATATGGACCAACATTTCTAAAGAATGCTTTCAGCTCCTTGTTGAATCAATGCCACGTAGAATTAAGGCAGTTCTGAAGGCAAAAGGGGGTCAAACACAGTGTTAGTATGGTGTTCCTAATAATCTTATAGGTGAGTGTATAGTACTAAATCAGGTCTAGTCAAAGATTATTATAGCCCGGTATCACTAAGCTGTAGGCTACTCAATCATGTTATTTTGGGGAGTTAAAAAGAACATTGATATAGGAAAACGGGTCAATTTGACCCAAGGACAACATGACGGATAACTACCCAAAACAACATGATTGATTCCACACAACGCTCTTTGGCAAGTACAGAGCTCTACTTTCATTAATTTTGGGGTGTCTTATTCAATTTTATAGCATTTGAAAAAACATTGAAGTGGTTTTGAAATAGTATTGAGTAAAAGTTGACATACTCCAGTCTGGGATTATCCATCAACATCACAAGGCTAGCTCACCCTGTAAGAGCGTGCGCCCCATATGTGCTGAGTCCTTTGCCCCCCCACCCCGTCTGTCCACTGTCACTATCAAATAAAGGGAAAAAGCCTAAAAAAATAATCCTTAAGAAAGAATCCAATGTGTTTGAGTAATAAAACCCCTTGACGCTTTTTGTTTTGTTCAGATCTGGAAGCAGAGCACGCAGACGTGCCAAACGGCAACATGGCCGAGTCCGATATGGACGGAGAGGAACGGACTGTAACCAGGAAGATCAGAAGGAAGAAGTAAAGTATAGTGTTTTTTCAGTGCATGGTATCTACTCTACTGGCCTTTTTTAGTTTTCCATTATGATAAAAAGTACTGAGGTACTTTATGTAGTACTACCTCAGATGAGGTTCCAAGCTGCTGAGGAGATACCAAAAGGTGACGTGAAAACCTGCAGACTGCTGATTGGTCAGATAGATAGATAGATAGATAGATAGATAGATAGATAGATAGATAGATAGATAGATAGATAGATAGATAGATAGATAGATAGATAGATAGATAGATAGATAGATAGATAGATAGATAGATAGATAGATAGATAGATAGATAGATAGATAGATAGATAGATAGATAGAGTAGCACCATGAGCTATTGATCAATGTTTCAGTCTTTACCGATAATGCACTCTAATTCTTTTTCTTTAATCCCGTGGCAGGAAGGCAAAGGCATCGGAGCACTACAGCAATGACCTCGGAGCCGAAGACGACGATATCATCTCAGTCACACAGTCCCCGATCCCCCAGCATTCCCTGTTCTCCGCGCCCCACGGACACAGCCAGCCGGTCGGCAAAGTCTTCGTGGAGAGGAACAGTGAGTGAGAAAGCGAAAAACGTTTTTATAAAAAAAAACTCACAATGTCGGAGGAATCGGTCGTAGCAGCAGTAACATCACCCTGTGTGTGTGTGTGTGTGTGTGTGTGTGTGTGTGTGTGTGTGTGTGTGTGTGTAGGGCGTTTCCAGGCAGAGCGAGTTGAGCATCTCCGACAGTCAGAATTGATGGATGACTACATGGACCCCAGACAGATCTGGACTACCAGAGACGTCGCTATGAGGGTCCACAATGGCTTCAGGCACGCATACACACATGCACATATACACACACGCACGTATACACACACGCATGCACGCACGCATACACACACACGCGCGCGCGCATACACGCGCGCACTTATACACACACACGCATACACACATGCACGCATACACACGCACGCATACGCACACATGCATACACACACAAGCATGCATGTATACACACACGCATACACACACGCATAAACACAAGCATGCATAAACATACTCACACATACACACACACATGACACCAGTTTATACTACAAGTACAATCATAAGAAATAATGCAGATATGTGAAGGTTTCTGAAGCTTGCATATAGGGTCACTAAGCAGAAGTATTAAAAGTAGTAAAAGAAATAATAATAAATAAATAAGATGCATGTTGTTGTGTGTGTGTGTGTGTATGCGTGCGTGTGTATATGTGTGCGCTCCCTCTACAGGGTGATCGGCCTGTTCTCTCACGGCTTCCTGGCCGGCTACGCCGTGTGGAACACCATCGTGGTGTACGTGTTGGCGGGCGAGCAGATGACGACGCTGCCCAACCTGCTGCAGCAGTACCACCTGCTGGCCTACCCGGCCCAGTCGCTGCTCTACCTGCTGCTGGCAGTCAGCACCGTGTCCGCCTTCGACAGGTAACACACACATTCAGCAACAAACAGAGAGGAAGTACTCTTTACTTTACTGCAGGAAAAGTACTAGTACACACTGTGAACGTACTCCACTACAAGTCGTGTCTTCTCATCAAAATGTACAGTAGTTCAACTTTACTTGACTATTTTCACTTTTTAATTATTACAGCCATTTTCCCTAAATTAAATGGATGGTGTTGCCGGTTAGCTCACATGGCAGGTGCACATATTGGAGGTTATTCCTAGACACAGAACGTCCAGGGTTCGAGACCTGTGATGGATTCCTGCATGTCTTCCCCCTCTCCCCAATCACATCCTTACCCTCGTGTTGTCTTCCCGTCAAAATTGAAAATCAACACTTTTGTTGACGCTTTTTATCGACATTTTTAACGTTTTCTTACGTTTTTGTCCCTTTTTTCAACACTTTTGACGCTTTTTGTTCAATGTTTTTTCTTTTTTTAACACTACGTAACACTAATTTATTAACTCTAGTTTTACAGTTATTTTTGGAATTTATGGTCAATAAACCTAATTTATAGGAAATTATACCTAATGTTTGAGTTAGAAAAGCAGACATAAGAAATTATTTAGACTAAAATTAAAGGAACGGATGTTGATGGATAATCACAGACTGGAATATGTCAACTTTTACTCAATACTATTTCAAAACCACTTCAATGTTTTTTTCAAATGCTATAAAATTGAATAAGACACCCCAAAATGAATGAAAGTAGAGATTTGTACTCGCCAAAGAGCGTTGTGTGGAATCAATCATGTTATTTTGGGGAATTAAAAAGAACATTCATATAGGAAAACAAGTCAATTTGAAGGCTGAGAAAACATACCTGTAAAAAAATATATATATATATATGTGGATGGCTTGCTTAAGACTTTTTTCACGACTTGTCTTGAAATATTACGACTTATTTCATAACTTTTTTACATACAAGTACAACTAGAAAGGAGCCCAACATGGAAAACTTGAGTAGCTAGAATTTCAGCTTCAGTTTGTTCTCCCCTGCAGGGTGAACCTGGCCAAAGCCTCCATGGCTCTGAGAGGCTTCCTCACGCTGGACCCCGCCGCTCTGGCTTCTTTCTGTAAGTCAGACAACACAAGGAGAGATGACCACATAAGAAATTATCCTGCCCCGAAATACGCTCACATACGTCGTTTGTTCCAGCATCATTCTGACCTTTATTTAGGGTTGTAAAGGCGGACTCCTCTAGTGGCCGGAGTAGTTATGACGGGAGCAAAGCAGGAAGGAAGGTCAGGAAGTATAGGAACGCCAAATGTCCTGAGCTGCATCTCATGTCCCTGATTTGATAGCTCCTCGAGGGATCATCGAGGAGGGAGCATCAATGAGGGATCATCGAGGAGTGATCATCGACAAATTCATTCAATGTGACGCTTCAGAGGAAACATTTAAAACACATTTGCTTGGCCCCTCTCTCCTCCGATGATTTCTTCACGTCTCTCCCATGCCTCCTTGGTATTGAGCATTAAGGTGGGATCATTGAGTAGGGAGCATAAAGGAGGGATCATCGGGGAGGGATCATTGAGGCGCTATAAGCGAGGATACAGAGCAGCCTTCCTGGAAGCTGTGCAGCTGAAGGAGTTAACTAACTCCGCCCAAACAGCTGACGAATTCATGTGGTGCTTCAGAGGAAGGGACATCCCTTTCTCTAAAACACATTTGCTCGGCTCATCTTTCCTCCATTGATTTCCTCATGGCTCTCCCATGCCTCCTCGGTACTGAGCATCGAGGAGGGATCATCGTGGTGGGATCATCGAGGAGGGATCATGATGATGATGATGATGATTATGATGATGATGATGATGCTGCTGATACTGATGATGATGAAGAATATGCTGATAATGATGAAGATGCTGATGATGCTGCTGCTGATGATGCTGCTGCTGATGATGCTGATAAAATTGATGATACTGATGATGCTGCTGATGATATTGATGAGGATGATGCTGATGATATTGATGATACTGATGATGATGAAGATGATGATGATGCTGCTGATGATGATATTGATGATGATCATGCTTTCTGTGTCTAGTGTACTTCATAGCCCTTATCCTGTCCCTCAGTCAGCAAATGACGAGCGATCGCATCAACCTCTATCCTACAGCCAACCAGACTCTGTGGTGAGAACATATTTAAATGATGCTCTTCTGTACTGTATTGTAGTATTTTGTAGTTTTTTATTGTCCTCTCCGTCGCCTCCTGCAGGCCTCCTGGGTCGGAACAGCAGATCCTGCAGCCGTGGATTGTAGTAAACCTGGTGGTGGCGCTGTTGGTGGGCCTGGCCTGGGCTGTTGTCTCCACCCGGCCCGACATCGACTACACAGAAGGTACAGCTGGAGAGGGTTTAGACACACACTCTACACACACACACACACACACACTCTATACACACACACACACATACACACACACACACACACACACACACACACATACAGCTGAGATCGACACACAGACCTAGTATAAACTCCAGAGCCTCCCCACCACCATAAATCAGCTGAATGGTGGAGAACAGGATGGATCTGAACGAGAGGAAATTGCTTCTTTTTCAATCTAATGTGGAAAAACTTCTGACAGAATTTATTTCACAGATTTGTTAAAATGACACCTAGATTTCTTTGCATTAGAACATTAGAGGACAGGGGGGCTGACTTTATCTCACCATGTCATTCATGAAGCCAACACCAGATGGCGCCAACGTATGAACTGTTATTTAAGCCTGCACGCATAAGGTGACTTCTTAAGGTGGATGTGATGTTTTTTCCTGCAGAGTTTTTGATGACAATGGAAGTGGAGGGATACCCGAGAGGAGACGAGAATCTGGACATCCTTGCCTGAAAACCGTCTGTCTGCCTGACTTTTACTGTGTGTATGTGTGTGTGTGTGTGTCTGTCTGACTTTTACTGTACTATATCTGTGTCTGTCTGTGTGTGTTTGTGTGTGTGTGTGTGTGTGTCTGTCTGTCTGTGTGTCTGTGTGTGTGTGTGTGTGTGTGTGTGTGTGTGTGTGTGTGTGTGTCTGTGTGTGTGTGTGTCTCTGTGTGTGTGTCTGTGTCTGTCTGAATTCTACTGTATTATATCTATTCTGTATTTACTGTATGTTCTTAACAGTAGAAGTACTTTATTGCCTTATTGTTTATTCCCTAATATAACATATTTATTGACTGTATGCAACAAATACACAATGTTAACTATGTGTTAACCATGTGTACACAGTGTTAACTATGTGTTAACCATGTGTACACAATGTTAACTATGTGTTAACCATGTGTACACAGTGTTAACTATGTGTTAACCATGTGTACACAATGTTAACTATGTGTTAACCATGAGTACACAATGTTAACCATGTGTACACAATGTTAACCATGTGTACACAATGTTAACTATGTGTTAACCATGTGTACACAATGTTAACTATGTGTTAACCATGTGTACACAATGTTAACCATGTGTAAATGCATTCATTATGTACTGCACACTCCTTGCAAGTGAAAACTTACTTTGGTAATAAACATGATTACATCCTGAAGTCTGCAATCATGGGTCTTGTGTTCAGCTTGGGCCAAGGGGTTTCGGAGGGGGTCCTGGAGAAGTTAAGGAGAAAATACAAGACTTTCACCAGGAAACAGGTGTTAATGTTTTTTAACCCCAATGTTTTTTATTAATCTTAACCTGTTGTCCTTTTGTCCTCGGGTCAAATTTGACCCATTTACAAAAACCTTCTATGTCAGAGCTATGACAAAAAATGACAAATGTTGAAAAAAAAAAACTACTAAAACACAGGAAAGAAAATCAACAAAAACATTATTTTTTTTAAACGCTGAAAAAGTGACCAAAAAAAATCAGAAAAGTGACAACAACAAAAAAAACATCAAAACATTGACAAAAGCGACAAACATTTTTTTTTAAACTGACTAAAACATAATTTAAAAAACGTGAAAATGAAAAAAAATTGGAATAAAATTGACAAAAACGTCATAGTGTAGAAAAAGAACAAAATGTTGAAATTTCAACCAAGAAAAACACAAAGTTGCAGGTCGACGGGAAGACAACATGAGGGTTAACTACTCGTTTCGGTGCCTAATATAATTATATGTCTATGCCTAAACTGTCGTGAAGTTGACGCTCACTTTAATTTAATTGTAAAGTGCTAAACTGTCACGTGCCTAAGTTTCAGAATGAGTTCTAATTAAAACATGATGTAT